>JABXJD010000203.1:0-587500 GCA_013375575.1 Percina caprodes | reverse complement strand
ATTAGCAGAACAAATCCTTCTTACACAGAGAAATGAACCCATCATCCCCAGGATAATGTAGCATAATCTGCATAATTTATCTTGAAGAGAAGTGACTTTGCAAACAAGATGTTTTTTTTTTACAGTTCTTTTTCTTTTGTTATATTATATAGTATGTTATTTGCACTCCCTGTATAAAAGGGCGTTCAAGATATTACCACTAAGAAATAAATCTTAAAATTAAGAAATACCACTTTTATATGTTAACATCAGAAACCTAAATAAATGAAAGACAATGTGTTTTTTACTTGTATTACAGTATTTTACTGTTGCTTTGGCTTCAAATTGCAAACCTCTTAACACAAAATGTTGTTTTTTTTTTATCATCAGAGCATCATGTTTATCACTCAATTTTAATCAGTGTTGCATTTAAAAATAGACTATTTATCTCCTCATATAGTGCTGTTAATTAATTTAGTAACACTTTACCTGAAGACATAAGAGTGACATGACACAGTGATGACACATGAACCCTAACCATAACATTTCATGACAGAACCAAATAACACTTACTAAAAAGAAGTGTTATGTCAAACGTTTATGACTTTAAAATGTTTATGACACGTTTGTGACAGTGTGATGTCACTCTTACGTAGATACCTTTAAAAAAAGTGTAACCATTAATTTACATCAAAACAGTTTTATTTCCTTAAGGGATGTACAAATAGTGTAGCAGAGTTAATGATTTCACTTGCCATTACTGTTAAATGAATGTATTACTCACTGTATTTATATCAGCCTCCCATCTGGGCCTCTGTTCTTTAACGGGGCCTCAGGCTAACATGCTGTTATTTGTATTTAGCTAATCGGGTTCTTTGAGCACAGTTTGAGGACTGATTTGCATCGTGGATGCACTTATCTTGAATAACAGTGCACTCTTATTTTGAAATAAAGGACAAACGAAGTTGAAATCATGATCAGCACTTATGAGTGCTGATCATGTGATTGCACTTACACATGGTAGGTGTGATGGGAAGCCTCCCAGCATGCATTGGGGCAATAGATTCAACATGATAAGTGTCATTTAATGTGTTCCTGCATCGCTACTGTCATCACTGTTAAATGGATATTAACCTGTAAATATGTTTAGACTACTAAACTACTTCTGATGTTGGTGCATTGTTGATCCCATGGATGTATTAAGAGAGAGCCTGGTACAACTTTGTAATGAGACATCAAGAAAAGGTTAAAGAGTAGGGTAATTATTTTCTGAGTTATAAAGTGGAACTTGTTGTTACTCTTGTGTTTCGATCACCAAGTGAAGACACGTTTTCATAAAGAGAACATATTTATTCTCTATATCACAGGAAGAAGAGGATGACAGCAGTGAGTAGGGCTTTGCCGTTCTTAATATGGAATTGAAGAAACACGGCAGCAAGAAAGACATTTTACAGTAGAAGAAGAAACATGATACAGCAGGCAAACCAGTTTCACAGTCACAAGTACAGCATTATTGACAGTAATCTGGACCATGATCTGATCTCCATACATTAATTCATTTTCAGATACAGATGGCTCTCCTTCTTAGATTTATAATGAAACAGTGTTGTGATTAGGATTTTAAATGAGAGAATGCAGGTTATTGAAACATCATTAGAATCTGTTGGTGAATTATTATCACAATTCAATTTTCATAATATAGATACACCTGTACCTATACATGGTAAAATACATATATATATATATATATATATATATATATATATATATAACAAAACAGAGTTTGGGATATTGTGAGCAAAAAGACATAAACTCAACTGAAAGATTCAGACTGTTTAAAGACCAAAGGAGGCACAACGTATGGCATTTCATTTTACAATAAAATTGGAATTTGTAAACTAAAAGTTATTAAATAATGAACTGCAGAACTGAAAATAGTTTGTGCAAGAGCTGCTTTTTACGAGTTTCGTTTAGTGTGTTTCATTTTTATAACGGGCTTCCAATTATCACTGAAAAGTATCTTTCATGTTCATTGGGAACAACCACCTATCTTGCACCAACATCACTTGTTGTCTGACCACATCTAACTGTGTACCAGTGATGAAAGTGTGGAAACTTTGTACAGCACAACGTAGAACAAAATAACACCAGTAACAATACAGGAACAGAATGAAATGGCACTTGAGTATATAGCCCCAGTTCATGCTGGGGGTTACCAACACACCTACATCATTACATGATGTGCAATCATATGAACGCTGATCACGGTTTGAGCGCTTTTCAGCGCTCTACAAAATAAGAGCACTTATTTACAATAACTATATACAGGATTAACACATCCATTCTCAATCTTAAAGAACCAAATTAGCAGGATGAGAATTTAACAGGATGGTTCTTTTAGCCTGATAACAGCAAGTTAGCCTAAATTAGTTACATCTGATGAACAGTTTGGAAAAAACTCCTCAGTCAAGACAGCAAAATGACAATAGCAACCTTTTTTTTTTTAAAACAGTGCATCAAGTTCAAACCTGCAATCATTTGGTAGTTATAAACATAATATAATTAACAAAATATGTGTTTGTTTATTGCTCAGTATCTTTAAATCTATTATGTCATTTACATTAGGTCATAGATTTCCATCCGCATTACACCTAATGTAATGTTATGTTTCCTTTACAGACACCTGGAATTGAAAAGCTTTGTGTGACAAAATCCAATCACGACTAGAGTTTGTACATTTCCAACACTGACAAAAATAGTCACATTTTCATAGAGTAGGAGAGCCAATTGTTGTTGTTATTTGGGCTTTGAGTCTCTCCTGACATGCTGCACTTCACTCTGTTTTCATTGAGATTAAGAATATCGTGAGCCGACCTGACACTTCAGAGTTCAAGGCATGCACTTGCGTTTTGTAAACCATGTGATATTTGTGTGGAAAGAAATGAGAATTGTGTGGAGAGATCCAGCAAGCATTACAAGTGAATGCATTTGAACTTGCAGTCTTAAAGGTCCCAAGGTTTTCAGGTTCATACTTGTATTTTTCATTTTTACTAGAACATGTTTGCATGCTTTAATGTTTAAAAACACATTATTTTTCTCATACTGTCTGTCTGAATATAGCTGTATTCACCCTTTGTCTGCTAGCTCCATTTTAGTGCCTGTCTCTTTAAGACCCCCTCCTGAAAAACCCCAGTCTGCTCTGATTGGTCAGTGATACCGGTCTTCCGCATCTGCGCTCTCTGAGTCTCTGCACCGTCATTGCAGCTGCCGTACGACTGTAACGGCACTGCAGTGGCACTTTCTACCTACATATAGTATATATGTGACATCACAACCGTACCAAAGTCTCATTTAAAGTCATAGTTTCTGAATACAGGCTGTGTGCATTTCTCTGTGGATTGAGCGTTTTGACTTACACACTATTTATACAACACATCAACCTGCTTTATTATCAAAAAAGACATGGACATTTCACTTTCTACAATATGGCACCTTTAAAACAGTGTAGTTGGCAGAAGTGCATCAAGTCAATCAAGAAATACTGAAGTGTTTTGCACTTTAAGATTTTAGTGAGTCAGTGCGGCTTTCCAAAGCAATCGTAAAATACTGTAATGTGTGTTATTTTGCCATCATGCCACAGACCTAAGCATAGACCTTTTTAGGTGTGACCTTCGGCCATGTTTTTGTGGTACTCACAGGCGTTGTAGGCTTTCTTATGAGACAGAATTTCCACCACGTCTTTCTTTTTAAAGTTCTCTGGCAAGAAGGCTGGCTCTGGAGGAGAGACTGATAATATTAACAACAGTTTAAGGATGTGTTCTCCAGGCACCGGGAATCAACAAACACACACACACACACACACACACACACACACACACACACACACACACACACACACACACACACAGTGGGTCTATGTGGCAGGTTGTTGCGTTAATAACACAGCTCTGCCATTTGAGTTGCTAAAGGCCAAAACGTCTGGGATATCTACAGTAAATAACAGTGAGGTGTGTGTTTCCTCTGGCAGAGCTGTGTAACTACTGAGCTCTGTCAAGTAAGGAAGGAGAGGAGTGGGGGGGTATGGTGCCTTATGGAGAATGGGTTTGATGAACAGGTGAATGGAGCAGCTCCAAAACAGGTTATGGAGAACATCATAACTGTAAAGGTACAAACAAAACAGATGTCAAACGATAATCACATCACTTTCACAGTGAAATAGTCCTCTCATAATTAATTTGATGGTACATTGTCACTGTACGACATCAAGCGGGATGTAGATAAACATATGATGATGATGGTGCAGTAGGATGAAGGGTGGTCACATGTACACGACTACTTACTAGATCGGCGTTGAGTCCCAAAGTGAAGATCGAGGTCCAAGAACTTCACCATGTCAGTGAGCTTGTCATAATCTGAGTCCTCTCCGAGCTGCACATAGAACAAGAATACACTCTGTACTGTCTGTACCACACATGGGGGACTCGAGTCACATTACTTGACTTGAGTTAGACTCGAGTCGCAAATTTTAGGATTTGAGACTTGCTTGATGAACATTCATAAAAGACTCCACTTGACTTATATTCATGACTTGAGACTTGACTTAGACTTGAGTCAACTGACTTGACTTTCTGTTTTTTTCTGATTTTGGGGAGGAGTTAACTTTAAGATTTTAGAAAATCCATATACAGATGAGAAAATCTGATTAGGTAATCTGATTGGGTGCTTGTATAACCGGTTGATAATATTACCAAGTGAAGCGACACCTGCAGTAAACAAGACTGGCTACAGCTAGTAAACTTAACCTCATGTATCCCTCCGCACCAGAAAATAATAAAGTTTTGCTAGAAGGATTACGCGTTTGACCAGGCAAAGAAAAACAAACAGCAGTTTGCACGGTATATAAGATTTGCAGTACAAAACCTTCAAATCATTCATCAGACACTTCAAATCCCACAAGGAAAGCTAAATTATGAAGTCAGCCTAATCTAGCTAACACTACCATACCATACTTCTGACTAGCCAGAAGTAACATTAAGTCTGATAGAGACAGTTACACTGGACTGAAATACGTTAAATGGTAACGTGAAACATGTTCTTGTCTAAGGATTATCCTGATTAATATGCTATCAAAAACACTGACAATAAAGTAAGCCGCTCTCTCTCTTTCCCGCCTTCCCTCTGAAACATGTCCCTATCCATAGTGATTTTTTACCTGTATAAATTTAATATGTTCAGATAAAGGATTTTTAAGGCCAATACCGATACGAATATTTGGTTATTTAAAAATCCGATATGCCAATATGATTATATTCAGATGTATGTGGCTTGGATGCAAAGGCTTTTTTATATTGAATAAGAAAAAAGGCAAATAAAACTCCAGCAGTTTAGAACCACTGTCTTTAGCTTGATTGAAAATGTAAACCTTTGTATGACTTGACTTGTGACTTGCTTGACCCAGGCCATGCCTTGACTTGACTTGACTTGCTTGATTGTCACTAACATGACCTAGGCTTGCTTGAGACTTGAAGGTTGAGACTTGCCTATGTGTGACTTACTCCCATCTCGGCTCTGTACTCTTTAAAGACACCGTCAAAACTTTGCAACCTACAAGTTGCTGGCGAAACATTCAAGATTTGTGCTCCGATGCGCCCATGACTCATCAGAAACACAACAGACTGAGTGAGTAGGTCTTTCCAAATATGGGAAGAGAATTGTAGGAGTGAAAAAATTCACAGCCAAGGTGGGAAGATTCACAAGTCATGATATTGTTTACTGTATTTTACTGTTTTACATGCATGCTTTTTTTTCTTATCTTATCTAAGACTAATGTGACAGACTCACCTGACCCCATATGGTTCCCTCGGAGTTCTCCACCTGTTCCCAGCGCAGCCTCTTTACACTCATGTGGTTGGTGTCCGAGGCATGGTTGCCCGACTTGGGCAGCGGAGGCGGGTCACAGGGTGGGGGCAGAGGTGGAGGTGGGGGCGGAGGGGCCTGGGGATCAAAATATATATAGAGATTTTTTAAATACAAGATATTTAAGTTAGTAAATATTGTTCAGCTCACAAGCTTTCACCAAGAGAGTTGGGAGCATTGTGCTAAAACATTGGTAGAATTATCTCCCCACTACATGCCAAAACATCAGGGGATACAGTGCACTCTATGTTTGTTTTGATACTCTTATAAGCAGAGATTGCATGGGTGTGTGTGTGCGTGGGTGCACTGGTGCTGCTGACCCAGGACCCCAACTGAGAAACTTGACGAGAAGGGGGCCCCTGCGAAAGTAAAGTTGCAGATAGATGGCTTAAAGGTGCTCTAAGCAATGTCATGCGTTTTTTAGGCTACAACATTTTTGGTCACATACAGCAAACATCTCCTTACTATCAGCTACCTGCCTGTCCCCAGAACACACTGTAAAAATAACTGACAAGAAGGAATTGGTTGAGTCATGGACGTGCATTGTGGAAGTAGCCTACATGCTAACACTACTGTGGTGATGGCTATTATTATATCATAGGCTAGAACACTGTTTGTTATGTTTGAAGGTGCAGTTTGTTATTGTTGCTGTTTGTAGACCCTGGGCTGTCTACAGAGGCCGCGTGTTTTTTACAGTGTGTTCAGGAGACGGGCAGCTAGCGGATAGTGAGGAGATGTTTGCTGTACCGCACATGATAATACGTTACGAAAATGTAGCTGTACATTTTTCAAGTTTCCGTGATTTTTCTGTTCAGGCTGAAAACTAGTCAGGTTTGGAGCAATATTTATATTACTCATAATGTTTTAAAACTACAGTAAATGCAGATGTTACCTGTTGTGTCTGCTGTTCCTGCTTTGGGGTTTCATAGGTTTTAGTGTGACTGGGGAGGGTGGAGTAAGAGGCTGGAGGCTTGGAGTGCAGCGGGGAGCCTGCAGGGCCTTGGCTCTGACATTGGGACGAGCTGTGATCCTGGAGGGAAGACGGCAGTGGACCCTGATAGCTGTGTTGGTGGTGGAGCTGGTGGTGCCTCTGGAGGACGAGCTGGCTCTGTCTCAGCGGCTGAGGGGAGGGCTGGGGGGACGGCTGCAGGATAGGCTGCGGCTGACTGAACTGCCGAGGAAGGTAACAGGGGCGGGACGGCTGGGAGGAGCGCAGGGTGCTGGAACCCAGAACGCTGTGGCCGTGCGAGAGGCGGGTGGTGGTGGTGGGGATGGTTGTCTGGAAGCGCTGATGAGTTTTCTCTGCTTCTTCTCTGGTGGGGAGCACTTTGTGTAGTGGAGAGCGGTTGGACAGGAGGGTCCTTGGAGGGGGCGGCGGAGGAGGGATGATGGGGTGCTGCGGCTGGAAGGGCATTCGGCTGCGGGGGACGTGCTCTGGGGAGAAGCGGACTGGCGGCACGGGGTCAGTGAATTGAACAGGGGGCGGTATCAGAGCCTGGAAAGGTGGGGGAGGCGGGGGGCTCTGGGTGGGAGGTGGCGGGATGAGTTCCGATCCTGAGGAGTAGCAGGGAGAGGAGGCCTCGTCGCTGCTACTGTGATCCTCACTGCTGCCACTGCTGAGGCGCCGGGGCATGAAGCCCATGTCCTGCTCCTCTTGGAAACTCATCTGGAGGGAGGAGAGGGGCACCATTACACCTGATAATCACAACTTTCACCTCCACATGCTCTAATACAAATTAAAATAATAATAAAAAATGCATTGTGCCTCTTTGTAGTTTTACACTCTTGCTTATCAATCTGAAATCTTTTTCTTTTTTTACCTACTTATGGGACAAAAAAAGCCACAAAAAAATAAATAAATAACCCTGATTTTAAAACACATGCACTTAAATAGTATCAATACTCCAACCAAATCCATCTATTTATGGACCACAAGAAATGTGATGCAATAAATGTGAAGTTTACTGTAAAATACTGAAAAGGATACTCTAAGAGATCAGTTTTAAAATACAGAACATGCAACTAAGTGAATTAAGTACAATACGCTGCATTCCCCACAAAACCAACACAAAACAAAACCGCCCTGACAAAGGCGGAACATGATTCAACGTCATCCAGCATCTTATCATAACCTTAGATAAATAGACTATACTGTATAACTGAGTATCATGTTTTACTTACAGGCATCCCTCTTCTTCTGAAACCATGACAACCACCTTGATATATCTGTTCATGTGACACAAGTGTTCATTGTAGCGTACATTAGAGCTGCTCTAATGTAAACATGCAACACTACAACGTAATTACTTTAGTGAAATGTGAATTTGCTTATTATGTGACTATTATCAGCCTGCACGGCAGACCCAGGCTATTGCTCTACAGTAAAAACAAATAATGCTTAAAAACAACTTGAAATCACCTTAAAATAAAAACATGTACTGTGTGTGTGTGTGTGTGTGTGTGTGTGTGTGTGTGTGTGTATGTGTGTGTGTGTGTGTGTGTGTGCTTAATTATAGCTGAAGATGCAGTATATTGGAGGCATGTCTTCCTCACCTCCTCATAGTCATTCTCTCCGTGTACAAAGTCATCCACCAGAGTGACCCGATGGCCCAGCTGCTCGCTCAGAGAGTCCAGGAACTTGTCTGTGTCCCGGCTGCGAGGCGGGCGGGAAAAGGTGAACAGCTTCTTGCGGCGGGTCAGAGTGTTGGGGCCGCCATCCGAGGGCTGGGGGGAGGCGGGGGGGCTTTCCAGGCTGACGTAGGGGTTGGAGTCCACACTGCTCTGGTGGTGGATCTCATACACAGGAGTGGGGAGAGGCTCTTTCCAGGACAGGGACAGGCCGGATTTACGGCTACCTTTAGAGAAAGGAAATCCAAGACAACATTATGCTACTTATTCCCTCAGGAAACTATGTGTGACATTCTTGGCCACGTTGTCGCATTGGGTATCCGTTCTTCTGAGAGGCAACAAAAAGATAAACTGCAGGCTCATGGTTGAACATAGTATGTAGACTGTAGATTCTGAATGATTTCTAACCTAAACACATCCAGTGGTTCTCGTGTTATGTTCACATGATTAGATTGGTAAAAGCAACCAATTTAAACATTCAAAAGTTTGTATGTTTTCATTAATGTGAAATCAACCATAAACACAAGGCTGCAGATGAGAGGATATGTATTTCCGTAGCGTGAACATTACGTCAGTGGATGTAATGCCATGCCTGTCACCTTTAATGACCAATGTCCATCACATGTTGTTGTTCCCTTTTCTGCAGCTTGTGTTTACCGCACATCTAACGTGACTTGAACATGGCATCAGCTTATGAGGCTCAAAGAGATGCAGTTTTCATTCCTGCCAAATACTAATTATTCACTAATTCAATAAGTTCTGCAAATGCATCCAGCTTAAATGAAAGCGGCTGAGAACCAATGATGAAAGCATGTGTCTGAAAGCATGCACACATGTGTGTGTGTGTATATATGTGCATGTGTGTATGTGTGTTTGGGCATGTGTGTCAGCCCCAGAGTACCTGTTAGAGGGGGGAGTGTGAGGGGGGAGAGAGAGCGCCCGTAGGCCTCAGTCTGTCCCGGCCTCTCGGGCTCTGCTGAGGAGCCCCCCCGCAGTGGTGACACACTCTTCCCCACGTACACGTTCTCCAGCTCCGTGTACACCCCTGTCATCTACGGGTGGAGGCATGATCAGCTGGTTAGCACACAATCGCTGCGACACATTCACTTTGAAGGCCGGCTGCTTTTAAAGCATTTCAGGAACAATTTGCACAGCGCAGGTTAACTGCAGCCACAAATCAAATTCAGTATGTTTTAAATTGCAGTCATCTCGGGCAGACCTTCAAATGATGTGAGGCCGGAGAGCACAGATTACATAACTAGCATTCATTGTGCCAGTTGCTTACAGCTTGGTGCTGAAAAGCTGCAGTTATACCTACATGATTAAGGTCAGGGGACTCGGGGAAGGAGGTTCCATCTCCTGACTGCCTCTCCTCCGGGCTCCCGGATTCATCCACATGAATTCCTAAAGCACAATAAGGCATGAACAGTGACACATGGACAAAAGCCTCCTCCTTCCATCCACCCCCCCCCAGCCAAGAGGGGAGAGAGGATGAAGCAGAGAGGAACAGCGTGAAGGAGCAAAAGCTTGGCTCCTGGTGGAGGAGTTAGCAAATGGTTGATGTAAAACAGGGGATGCCCATGAATGAAATCTGCTGGAAATGAACACTGTATGTGTTTCCAACCTGATAGCTTGGGGACACTATCAAAAGCACAGCTGAGATATGGAGTCAATGTATGAATGTAGAATGGCCATTTCTGTCTTATGTAGCCTTCAAATATTCACAGAGGATTTGCAGAGCACATTTCTTTTTATCACCAGTCTAACAATTAGACACATTTCCATCTGGGAGCTGATCAGTGCATACGCAGCCTTCTCACCGAGCTCTGAGCAGTTCATCTGGTGCGATTGGGGGTTAGATGCCTTGCCCAAGGGAATATTATTAGTACAGTAACTGCTGAAGGAAGCACATTTACAGTACAATCTCAACCCAGGCTGCTATTGCATGTCCAGGGATCCCAACCCCAACAAACATGCAATAATACTGAATTAATATTAAAGAGGAGATTTCATAAGAAAAGCAAAATAACCCACCCACTTTACAGTCATTGTTAAAACCGTTAATAACTGATTTTCTTGGGCCGCTTGGGGGAAGCAACAAGATGTGACCACAATGCTGACATGATCATATCATCACCTCTTAAGTTGATGATATTTGTTCAGCTCCCATTCTGTAAATTCAGGAAACACCCATTTGGGCGAGAGGTTTTTGATCCAGAATTGAGCGGGGAAGGGATAGAAACCTTGGTATAAGCCTGACCAACTCTGTGGAGATCACACTGATTTTGTGCTACAGGGCAGTAAATCCTTGTTCTTGGTGTTTTAATGTGCAGCGTACCCATTCCCAGGTGAGTCCCGATGATGCAGTCGTCAGAGCTCCTCTCTCGGACGATGCCGCGATAGGACGACCCCGTCACACGCATGGAGCTGCTCCGCCGGTGGTGCTCCGGGCCTACGTCAGGCTCCAACGCGACTGCAAAACACACACATACAACATTGTGTTTTTGTTATTTACAAGCTAGTTATACACAACTGCTCTTCATGCCTGGGTTAATCTAATACCAGGTAGTTAATAATAAAAGCTTGATTTTCAATCAAATCCAACAAGCAACTTGATTATGTGCTGAAACTGTATGTTTTTGCCTCACCACTGCTCTTGAAACCCAGGAAGCGTGACAGCTTGCCTTGGCAGCGCTCCTGTTCATCGTACGTCAGTAGCTGGGAGATGAACTGCCAGATCAACTGTTTGGCCGGAGTGTCCAACACCGGAAACACATCTACTATCAGAGTGTCCACATTCCTGCAAACATAACACACACACACACAAACACACACACACACACACACACACACACACACACACACACACACACACACACACACACTCTCTTTATATAACATACACACATCTTTATATAACCAAACCAACCCCTGTTTACTGCTGGGTAATTGGTTAGCATATAATGTAAGGATTTAGCATAGATTTATATTCTTAGCATCTGTAATGACACGTATAGCTGAGAATGAGATACAAGATGAAAAGAGATGCAAAAAAGGTAGGAGGATAAGGTACAGTACCGTAGGAGGCCTTCGGGGGTTTATACTGTATGTATGTACTGTAGAATTCAATGGGTAGTTTGTTCATAATCCTGCAGCATTACATGCCTGCATCATCTGCAGAGATATTGCTCCATCCATCCCTTTTGCTTTGCTTTTTTGTTTTTACTGCTTTTTCTCTCACTGTCCTATCACCATCATTAACTCCATATCTCTCTGTTTTGTCTGCATTAAGCTATATTGAGAATGGTAAAAGAAAAGTTTCCCAGGCAACGGCTACACCTGTGTCAATAAAAGCTAGTTAGTTAACAAGAGTCTTGCCACAGACAGTTTGACAAATGCTGAGAACTGAACTGAACTGAAGCTACATTATTTTCTGCTATAGACTGCAGATCGTCGTGTTTCTTATTCCTCATACATCCTTCCATGCCCTCCATCTACTACTCATTTTTATCAACCCTCTCTCTCCCTCCGTCCCACTGACCTGTGCTGGAAGAAGGTCTCCAGGGCCTTGCAGACTGTGTACCTCTCCTGGATTGTCAGCAGGTGCTCCAGCTGCTGGCTGAAGGTCCGCCCGTGGACTTTGATGCTCGGCGGAAGAATCTCTGCCACCCACTGCAGAGAACTGAGGGCTGGAGACCTGCACAGCGGGCAGAGGGAAAGATTGCCATTATTCTGTTAATTCATACATATACTGTTTCATACATGTATTGTACAAAGTATTGTTTCTACTTTGACATCTTTATTGAAAAATGCAGCGTCACTTTTGACAGAGGGGTCTGATGTTAGTTTGCTTGTAGCTACAGACCATGAGCTGCTGGAAATGTCATGTTTGTTGGTGCAGTGTGTATTAACCTGGAGCGCGGTAACGTTGTGGGGGCCAGGCTCGGAGACTCCTCTGGGTCGGTTTGGTCTGAGGAGTACTCAGACGGACCCTCCTCCACCACCAGAGTGGGCATTGCCCCGCTGCCCTGCAGCATGGACACCACCTTCTCATGGGAACAGTTCCTACAAAGAGACAGACAGAGAGGAAGAGAAAGAGAGAGAAGAAGAAAGGGGAGGGACAGATGTAAATACTGGAGGGTTGAAGGACTTTCAGCTAAAGCAGATGGAGTGGAGTAATGAAATCTACTGCATGACTTCTGACAAACTGAGGAAATAATGTAATTCATTTAAGACAGTGGTCGTTCTTTTTACCTGGCACCCTTTAAAAAAAGGATCTGTCTGTAGTTACAAAGGTCTACCAGTTGTAAACCAACTAAGTTATTTTTCCATTGTTGATCCTATACATACACCATACATATGTTCCCTTTGTAAACACAAAGCTGAAAGCTTCAATATATCTTGTACTTTATTTTCTTTCTCTCTCTGCTGAACTACTCCCACTGTTTTTGCTGGTTACCTCCTACTGCTGCAGCGCCGTGTTATCAGGGACAACAGCGACATTATACGGCCCCAATCAAATCAGTACATCAGGAAGCCATGGGAACAGCGCAGAATGAGTAAGACAGTTTTCTTCACACAGAACTGGGTAATATCTTGGTCTTAAATTTCGCTTGGTGCACTTTATTTTGCTCAGTGCGTATAAGTACAATTCAACTTCATCCACACTGGATTTCTTATCTGCACTCCTACACTCACTCTCAGAAAATCAAAACAGGCAAAAGGTCAAGAAGTTGTAAAGTCCACACAAGACAAACAAGACAAAGACTACTCCCACAAGAGAAGTTTACATAAAGGTACGTCAAAACGTCAAACTTCTTATCATTATATATATATATATATATATATATATATATATATATATATATATATATATATATATATATATATATATATATACCATACCTTCTTACCTTCAGCCTATTACCAGTACATCTGTCCAACTTTTCCCAAATTATTTTCCAGTGAGGTTCAGGATGTAATTAAGTTTGTTTGTTTATAAATTGTACTTGTTTTTAAAATCAAATCTTCCATCCAAATACTTCCCAAAGTAAAGCTACGTATGTTTGAAGGTTTATTTCATAGCTGAGACTTTTATTTCTCCTGACGATGTCTGACCTGCAAGCAGCTCAGCTCAGAAACAGTCAAATTATCATTAAAGGGAAAACTACAACCAAAATAAAAGCGTCATGTGTTCTGTGATGGATTCTTTGGCACTGTGAGAGATGTTTTTCATGGTAGCAGCAGATGGATTCTCCTGGAGAAAAACAACCTCTCTCTAAATATACTGCCTCAGTTCAAGAAGTTGGACAGGAGGCAAAGACAAAATGCTACTACAACTGCTGCTGCTGCTAACAATAATAATAATCATCCATTAAAGACAAACCTCATGTCCAGTCCATTGAGAAAGAGGATGCGGTCGCCTGTTTTCAGTCCACATTCCTCAGCAGGGCTATCTGATAAGGGGACAAAAAAAAATGGTAGCAAAAGCAAAGTGATCCTGTCAGAAAGATGGTGACTAATGTGATTCTGTCAATCCAACAAACATCCAACAAAGCCCATCAACAAACGAGACAACCTCCATGCTACATTCTTATTAAGTAAGGAAACTGTCAAAACAAATCCCCAGTAAAATCTGTTCTGACTACATTGTACCCACCATCCATCGCCTCCTCATCTGTCAACTCACTGCCACATTTTCCTCAAACTGAATGCCATGTCATTGTTGTTGTTTTTTTAACATAAAGTTTGGATATAACAAACTCTGCACGTGATAATGTTGCATGTGCACATTCACGGGCCACGAGACAGACTCGTGAATCAGGGGAGTGTATCAGTGAAAGATATGTGTTCAGATCACGATGAGAGGCATGCTATCCGCCCCCACTATCTCCATATCAACCTCCATAAGGCCCACTGAGTCAGTTGGCTCAGGCCACTTCAGCACATGATGGTGGGCGGGAACTGTGCTGTCATCATCCACTCACGCACACGCACACGCACACGCACACGCACACGCACACGCACACACTATTATCCTATTAACCTAGTAATTTCCCTCAACAGTAACTTCACAGCCTCTCTTGTCTGCTAATTTTATTTGGAAAAGCAATAACAGTTAATTATATTTCTATTATATTTAATAACATTTTACTGCAGGAAAATTACAAAATGGAAGTAATTAACATTTTCACCAAAAGCTCTTTGTAGCAGTTACCGCGACAGATATTTAACAGTGAATTTCATTTTTGGGCCAATAATCTCTCTGGAGCTGCAACTAGTGGTGTTTCATCTAAACACTCATTTAGCAGCGCAAATATTCCAACTGTGACTACAGCTACCCTACTGATTACAAAAGAACAAAATACAACGTTTTTGTTACTCCCAAAAACACCTGCATCCCCCTTTTTCCAGTCTTGATGCTAAGTTATGCTACCCAACTGCTGGCTGTAGCTTCATATGTGCTATCACTATGACATCACAACAGTACGAAAGTCCTGATGGCTCGTTAAAAGGCAACGTTTCTGAAAACGAGATGGCTGCAATTTCCTGTTAAATTGAGCGTCTTAATACTTTCACGGTATTTGTATGACACATCGGCCTGCTTTATAATAAAAAAAGACATGCAAATCTCGCTGTGTGCAATACGGCAATATGGGACCTTTAAAGAAATAATTTTGATATCTCTACATAATGGCATCTCTTATTATATCTTGGTTGTCTGTGAATTTAAGGTTGTAGAAGGATTACAGACCATGTCAATTAGTGTCCATTAGATAAACTCAAGAAATAAAAAGATAATCAAGCTGAAAACTAAAAATGTATTTGCTTCTCTAAATGATAATTTCCTATAAAATAATAATACATCATGTGAATGTGATCATCGTATTGAACCTAAAAACAAACGTGAATGTAACTACTTAGCACTGACTGCATTAAGTGTTGTTTCATGCACAAAACAGCGCAAGTGTTTAGCTCTTAACAATTCATTGGTGAGTCAGTCTAATCCACTTCCTGGTACTTTCATAGTCACACACACAACACCTCCTGATCACCTTTAACCCCCAGTGGCTGGCACCACAACGGGCTCCCCCACATAAAATACATCTGCCTTCGCAAGCCAACACAGAACAATGTTTGGGTCAAACCACCACACACAGAGAGGAGGCATCTATTAGGAATGTACTGTACAGGTTTTAAAATAGAAGCCGTACCTGGGATAACCGAGTCGATGCAGACGGGGGCGTGACCTCGAAGCGTGAAGCCAAAGTTCTTCTTCCCTCTGTAAACACGAATTATCCTGAAAAAAGACCAGAAAATGAGATGAAGAATTAAACAAAAGATTTCCAGACAGCGTCTTGAGTGTAATTCTTGACTTTTTATACCAATGAAATAATACATTTGAGCACAAAAGTTCAGTACAAAAAATGTTTTTCCAACTTTAGCTGACACACAATATCATAAAGTTTGTTTTTGTGTCATATTTTGTCCATAAAATGTCAGAAAAGAGGGAAAAAGAACAATTAAATGGTCTCCAAATTGCTTGATTTGTTCAACCAACAGTCCAAAACCCAAAAACATTTGGTTTACTATTATAGAAAACAATGTCTCACATTTGAGACACAGAAGCCAGAGACTGTTCGACATTTGACTGATTTAACCAATAATAAGACAACTGTTGTCATTAATTGCATAAATTGTGACATCATTTAACTATGCTGATGCTTTACAGCCATTCTGTGAATGGACGGGGAGCCCAGCTGTCCCTGGAGGATGGAAGATTCTCTCACTGTTGTTCACAAAGCTCTTTGTTCTTCACTTTTGTTTGGATGTGTCACTTCCTGTAGGCGGGAGTCTAAACAAGTGGCGGCATGACGTCTGTCTTTACTGCAACCCAACTTTCTGATTTAGGCTAATAACCTTGCTTTTTGTTTTTTAACACAGCAATCTTAACTAGTGCCACCTCGATTTCAGATCACTCCACACATCTTTCTGTGTGTTTTATTCTCCGGCTTACTGCCTAAACAAAAATGATTTAGGAAACACTCAACATTCAAAAAAGCTTTGACATTTTGCTGATGGTGGTGCTCTGCTTTAATTCCTCCCAGTGGAGGAGTACACTGTGGAGCCTCCCGTAACATCAAAGAAGAGACACTTATGTTGTCTATCCACCAGTGTGTTGCCATGGAAACGACTCAAGGCAACACTGCCTCAATATATAAACAGGGGGAACACAAAAAAGACGAAAGTGGGGGGGAGAGAAAACAGACAGAGATGTTCTTTGATAGCCGCGATAACTGGTTTGTTATGTAAGTAGAGCTAAATGTAGATTGGCGCATTGGGTATGTGTCTATCTATCTACCCCCCCCCCTCACACACACACACACACACACACACACACACATACACAAATTTAACATAATCAGTGTGCCTATTGTTGTGTGACCTGCCAATATGATTACACTTAATATTTATCACATATTTTCACTCCCATGTGGATGCAGGAAGATCTCGGTTAGTCTGTGTGGAATCGTGGGAGTGTACTGTCACCTCTGTAATCCTGCAACAAGTCCACTGTGGTGTTATTAATTTGAGAGTCGTGTAATCAGCATGTTAGTGGGTGGAGAATTGGAGGTCAGGGGCTCGAAAACAGCTCAGGATTGACATGTTCAATAGATGAGGAGATGCAAACAAGTAGATGGCTTTTCAGTTTAAAGGAGACGTGGTTATTTGGCTAAATAAAAACAACGACTGGGCACTTTCTAACTTATATTTTAGGGTGTAAAAACATCTTAATAAACACAAATGTAGGGTTTCCTAAGTGAAGAGACTCAGAGGGAAACACAAGCTTGAGGATGGAAGAGGATGGAGCCTGGAGATGACAGGAAAACAGCAATGATGGAAAAAGAGACACACTTTCAAAACATCCTGCCTGTAAACGCCAAAGTGACTCCTTTAACATCATATATCATACATGTGTGCTCACCTCTGATTGGGTCCGATGGGGGGATGCGCGGGTATTCCAGAGACGGACTTCCTTAAGCCCCTGTCTCCCTCCCCCCTGCCCCCAGGTTCTCCATCTCTGGGCACCGAGCTGGCCCTTTTGGACCCGTGGTGGCGCTCGGAGTGATCCTCACTCCGACTGCGCCGGATTCTGCCATGCGGCTCGCTGATGCTCTTGCTGCGACACAGCCGGTTGATCACGTTCTGGGACACGGCCTCGTCAAAGCGCTGCCGGTGCTTCTTGGGAATGAAGATTCTGGCGAACATGGTGGCATGTGAGGGAAATAAAAGGTTGTGATGTTAGTTTTTGTCCACAAGAGTCCAAAAAAGAAAACGGGTAGGAAAGAGGATGGATCTACATCACAGATCCACCTCGATCCATTTTGAGTCCAGAACCAAAAACGTTGGATTCCAGTGAAATAAAAACAGTAAGTCAAACCTCCAGCATGAGCAAAGATTACAAAGTGAAGGTGCTGTAATAATCTTCACAATTGCAGTCCACACTAATCTAAATCAACAGGCTCCACCTTTCAAGACTTAAAGAAAAAGGCTTTTGATGGACAGGTGAGGGGTCTTTTCCTCTGGACATGTCTGCTGTTCCCATAGATGAGGGAAAAAAAGAGAAGTTGAAAGGGAAGCCAGAGAGAAAAGACCTTTCTCTGAGCAGAGAGAGCGTGAGGAATTCTTGGCGTCACTCCCTACTTGCTGGTATCTCACTGCAGCGGCGTGAGGTACCAGAGACAGAATTCAGCAAGAGGAAAAGGTGTGGGAGTGAGTGAGCGAGAATGGGATTTCTCCTCCGCTATCTCTCTCTCCTGCTCTCCATCTACAGAATGTCATTCTCTCTCTCTTGCTCTCCTACACTTCCGTCCACACTTTACCTCTGTGTCACTCCGTCAGCGCAGCGAGTGAGTGTAGAGCAGGAAGCTTTAATCATCTTATCGATCTCAGACCTTACCATTTTGAAAAAGACACTCAACGTACTTTTCTGTTTGTTTTTTGGCTTTATCAGGTAAAAGACCTAATCAAAGCGGCACTCAGTAGGTGGATACAATTTAATTAAATTGATCATTCTCATTGAAAATTAAGAGTATTTAAGAGTATTTTTCCAGCAGTTTTATCTCTTAATAAAAACATTTCAGACTAGACATTACACACTAGAGATTTTGTATTGCACGTCCACAACAATGACGGACTCGCAAGAAACACATTTAAAAACAAATGGTCCAAATTGGTACAGCAGAGCCAAAGACATGCTGATTTTTAATCCATAATATGGGTCAAGCTCCAAAAATGCTGGAACATTGATTACACCCTTCCTGCTTTTTAATAGGGAAATGGGTCCCATCCAGGGCGCCGTCCACATGTGGCACAAGGTGCGTAGTGGAGTTTTGGTGCGCTATAGCCTGTGCCACAGCCACGTCAGGTAAACTGAAGAATTGGTTCAACAGCTTGAATCGTATGACTCTGCACAACGCATATATATAGCGGTGAACGGTTGCCGCTGCCTCAACCGTGTATTCTGCACAGGTGGCAAACTTGTACAATGCTTACTCCATTTAGCCAAAGAACTTACTGAAAAGAAGTAAGCCAAATAACTTACTTAATGTAGCTTCTAAACTCTTTGATTTAGCAAGCCGGTTTGCTTGCTTCGAAACTACGCTTTGGACAGTCTCGATTAATCGCTTTTAACCAATTAATTTGAAACGCTTCTAATTCACAATTGCTTAAAATTTGCTTGACAATTAGACAGAAACATGACTAATGACAGTTTAGCCAAAAAATGGCAGAAACTTTGCAGAAAACCAAACTTCTTAAAAGTTGCCGCTTTTATTTAATATAACCCAAAATTCTAATGTTAAATTCTGTCTATATACAAGCAGCCAATGTGAAAACTGTCTAAAATCGGCAAAATTAAGATTTAAATTCCAAACTATCTGATTAAAGACTATGTAAACGAGACAACAAATCTGACTTGAACTTCTTTAAGACACCATGTTACAGATACATTCTGCTCAAAAAGTATTGATGTTCAATACCAAGCCCAGTAAACAGACTGAAACATGCATTTTGCGGCACCATAAACTAGCAAATTGTCAAAGAGGGTTGATGAATGTGGACAGTACATGCTGTTTCATACCGAGGGCTGGCTGTTTACCAAACAACAGTGCAGACTATGAGAACAAAACAGAATGAGTCGTCCCCCACACACAGGGACTCAACTGACAACAGAAAACGGTTCATTCATGTGATCACAACTGCTGCAAAGAGACAAGGCAACCACCCACACATGTATGCACACACAATATTTATACCTATACCTGTGAAGATATTCACACTCTACCACTCTAACAGTAATCTTAATTTCTTCTAACGCATGTGTAACATTAAAACAATAAATTCACCGTTTTTTTGTTTTTTTTTATGGTGGGCACAAATAGTGATGTAACTGCATTTCTGAGTAATTAGTTTCGTCAGCAGCCTAACAGACAATATTGCAGTGTAGATGAAGATATGATTCCTGAGTAAAATATTAAATAAATTAAATCCTGAGCTGAAAACCAACAGAGTAAATCACGACATTACTGATTCATTCACTATCACAGACTGATGATAGATGGTGTATGAGAGGACAAGCTGCTATTGTTCTTTAACCTGAACCTCTTTATCATTCATTTTAATATAAAAAATTTGACATTTTGAGAAATTTGCTTATTTGCCTAGAGTTAGATGAGAGTCTGTACTGTAGATATGCAGCTTAGCATAGCATAAAGACTGGAAACGGGCAGAAACAGCTAGCTTGATAGTTGGCGGGTTTTGTTATCTTCAGTTGCTACTGGGTCTTTATAGGCTATTCTAAGCTAAGCTAAGCTAAGCTAAGCTAACTGTATAAGGGTGATGTTAATCTCTTTCATCTAACTCTTGGCAAGAATTGAAATAAGGGCATTTCCCAAAATATCAACTATTGCTTTCAGCCTACTAAACTAGCTCCTTCAGGAAATGAAAAGCGGCTAAAATCACCTCATTTTGTAGGATTTATTAAAACAATGACGTGTTCTCATAAAAAGGGAAATAACAAGAATATGTACAGTGGCCTACACATAAACACGCCTAATATAAACACACCGCATGTGCAATATATCAAAACCATGTATTTTTCAAAGCCAGACCTAAATGAAATTTGAAAAAACAGTGAAACCAATAAATAAACCTTTATGAATTATTAAATTACGTTATTGTTCTTTTCATTGGTAATGTGAATTAAAGAGAACCCCAAATTCCAGCTGATGAGTCAAGCAAGTCAGAAGTTAATTATTTGATTCCATGTTTGTTGAATCCCACCTGGGTTAAGTTTCAGCTGAGATCAGAGCCCCAAACAGATTTGCACAAACTGTTTTGATTCCCACCTACACTAGTCTGCTGTGTTATGACTAAGTTCATTGGCGGTTGAATAGATGAATCAGCCATAAACAGACAGGATGTAGCCCGGTCTGTGAAAAGAAACAGGACCATGGAGTAATTAGCAACAAACACGCTGATAGAGACAATAGAGAGACAACAACTACCACTGTACATGTCTTGGAGAAGCTAATTAAGCCGCATAGAAACAACTTTGACAGCTAAATAAAGCAATTAGGACACACGTACAGAGAGAAGGAGAGAAAGAGAAAAACTTCACAGCATTTCATTATCCAGAATTGTATTAAAAGGTATTCAGGTAATACTGTATAAAGCACCTCCATCACTGTGCTGTTCCTGCCGTGTGGCGTATAATGAAGTCTCAATCCCATGTGGAACCTAAATGTCACGGCTTCTGTTAACAACACTGGTCGCCTGTATGAGGAGCTTTTTTTAATTTTTTAAAGAAGCTGTACACCAGGTACTCTTTAGTAGATGTATGTACTTAGAGTCTGAACAACTGTGTCTGTGTCAATACTGATATTGACATCACTATGTTCTGACTTTGAATGATAGTTTCCTTTTTTACCTACCAGCTAACTGATCTCTTTATGAGATGTACATAGATGCTGCAAAAAGGTCTATATTCATAGATTCCATAGATGATGGACTATGCAAACTGAGGACAACGCCTGCTGCTTGTCACTGTAGCTGAGCTCAAGCAAGTTCACTTTTATAGATGCTGAAGGTAATCAGACAGAGGAGATACTGTACATTGCAAAATGCTACATTACAGTTCTGTTGAGTAAAATAGTGTAATATTCCATACCTCAAAAGCATAGAGAGACTGTGGACAGAATTCAGATATTTCTGCCTGTGGGCCCCCCAGTGGTAGTATTACCAAATACACTGCGGTAGACAACAATGTGCTGCTCCCCTCTTTGCAGGAGCTTTCCATTTAGCACCACAACAACACAAGACAAAAGATCAGCAATGCAGCAGCCTATTATTTCTGACACGTTTTCCCTTGCTGCTTGAATTATGTATTTTTTCTTACTTTACATGACTCACAGCAGGCCCAGTGTAGTGCAATATGATTAAAGGAGCCAATTAAATACTTATGAAAGGGGCACTTTACCAACTGTATACATTAAGATTGGTTTAATTGTCATGGGAAGTGCTACTCTTCAAGTGAAATCTTTATGAAATCTGTCTCTTATAAGCCCCATAAGTGTATGGAAATGCAGTTTTACATCGCTGGAATGCCCCTTTGAAGAGTAACTTAACACCTGGCTAAAAGACAGATTTCTCTGCCCACTCTGGTTTAAAGTTTAAAGGGGACATAACATGATTTCACTTTTCCAGTGCTTGTGCATATATGTTTGGGTACCTGGAGTGTCTACCAACCCACAAAATGTAAATCAAGACAACTCGGTGACATTTTTGGTAGACTGCCTAGCACAAAACATGGGATTCATCAAGCCATTCAGATTTGGCTTCCCTTGCTGTGTCACATGCAGGCTCATTAGAATTTGAGTATCTCCACACAGGGCTTGAGAACTACCTTTGCAAAGGTGCACCATATTTTTTATTTTTTTTTTTATTTTATTCTACTACACCTAATCAGAAAGATGCTCAAATTACAGAATCTGCACAAAGTGGCCAATTGCCAAAAAATATTAAAATGTCTATTGTATATTTTCCTACATGTTTCCATCACAATGTGGAAAAAAGATGATTTTCAGCTATTCCTTTAAAACATACACCGTTTATTTAAATTGAATGCTAACACTTGTTTTAGAATAGCTGGCACTTTTTTAGAAATGGTGGGAATTATGTTTTTTGGAACTTATATGTTCAGATGAAGATATAGGCCACATATTTTGAGCCTGCTGTCACTGTCTCTGCAGATTCTGATTTGAGGGTTTGAGGCGTTCATGCATCTGACTGCAGCCTGAGACAGTGTTGCCTGAGCACAGACTACTGGCCACAATCAGCAGACTCCTGAGATATAAATAAATGTTCTGTTGTGATGTAGGTGTAGCAACCGACATGGCTCCTCTCTGTTTTCTATCTTTCCGTCTCTGCTATTTGTCATCTATTCATATCACAGCACTATTATGTCTCTGTCTCCCACACTGATACAGAACCTGTCTGTCTGTCTGTCTGTGTGTGTGTGTGTATGTGTGTGTGTGTGTGGCTGCTTGGATCAGCATTATGCTTTAATAAATGCAGATATTCATCCACCTTAAAATGCATAACCGTCAGTTGAAACAGCAACCTCATCGCAAAAAGTTTTTCACGTCAACTCCTGGAAACTAAATGAGTGCTCTGATTTGACCTCATTTATAGAGAATAGAGATCTATAATTATCTGAAGGAGGGTTGTGGAGGAGGAAGAAAGCAGAGAGGAAGGGACTGGTTTCTCAAAAGGGAAGAATGACAAGCAGAAAACCACAAAGAGGAGACCTCATTTCATTTTTAACTGTCCAGATGTAGCGTAAATGCTTGTGTAATGCTGAAGTGTGAGACTGAGACCATGTCAAAACACACAGAGATTTAACCGTGTGTGTGTGTGTGTGTGTGTGTGTGTGTGTGTGTGTGTGTGTGTGTGTGTGTGTGTGTGTGTGTCTGTGTGAGTGTGTGCTTAAAAAAACAATGGAGAATGTGTTGAAAGGAATCTATCTAACATCTATCTATTTGATCTATTTGTTCTGCTTCTCTCGAACACTGCCAAAAAAAGCCCAGTGGTGGGTCCCATTTTAAGGATAAAGCCAGTGGAATAAAAAGATAATGATATGATTTCAAATCCGTTAGGAGCATCGCTGGGTGCCTGGTCTGTGTCCAAGATCTTATCAAAAGTAGATGATTAAAAATTGTGCTAGTATAAAAGGTCAGCCATATCTGATCCACTGAATAAACATGACCACACTGGATAAATGGGTTTAACAATATGTGTGATCAAAGTAGGAATTAAAAAACAAAGAATGAAACAGGAAAACGTTATCTAAAAATAGCATGCTATTTAGCACAAAAAGTAACATTCAGTGGAGGCTGATGGGAACAGATAGTGAACAGGTATTTGTCCAAATCTCAAAGTATTGGACAAACTGAGACTGACAGTGGCGCTAGATGAAAAGTCAGAGGACCATGAACAGTTATAATAAGTAATACTGAGGGTAACAGTAATGTGTGTATACATGGCAATGTATCCATTAGCTTTCAACATATCTGACAGAAATGGATTGAGTCTCTGTCTGTCCTTTGATTATTTTGGTTTATCGTTGAGGACCAAAGTAGATGCAGTGTCACGTGCAAGCTCTTTAGACCTATGAGAGAGGTATTTATTAGTAGTGCGTTATGTACACACTGTGTTGTGTATTGAGAGGAGACCCCTATTAACAAAGCGTCACTCGCTACAGTACATTGAAGAACAGATAAAGAAAGAAAGACCAGAGAGACCAGAGATGTTAAACTGTGGTAAAGTTTCAAGCGTTAGAGAATGAACGCTTTTGTTCCTGGAAATAGCCTGGTCCCAAGCTAGCTGTTTAGAGATAATATGATTGAATCCTGCTCAACCAATGTGAGCAGGATTCATGCTCTGGGACCATAATTACCCAAACAAAACTGAATGGCAATTCATCCAGTGGTTGATTTTAGGGCTGCACAATATGTCTTTTAATTTTAAATCGTTATAGCGAAATCAACTTGCACGATAAACCCACTGCAAAAAACTGTGACATATCACAACAGACTCTCATTTTTTTAGTTAGTTGAAAGAGAACAGTAGAACACTACACTTTAAAAGGTAAGTCATTCTTTTTTAGTGGTGCATTTTATGTTCAATTCAATGTGTTCAATAAAATAATTTCAACATGCCATTTGCTGTATTTTGGCAGAATAGTAAAAAAGCAGAACTAAGTACATATTAATATTTCACTTATTGCAAGTAATATCGTTATTGCAACGTTTAACAATGTAATCACATATCGCATATTTTCCTCATGCCGTGCAGCTGTAGTACATTTATAGTCTGGACCACAGTGGCAGACCGACTGACCAACAGACAGGCCGGCATTACCATCCCTAGAGCCACAAGCCTGGCTGAAAAGCAAACTGTCGTGGATGATCCATTGTGGTTTTTGTTCTTCCTTCAGTCTGAACAAGCTGGTCACAAAAAAGCAGCGCCTAATGTCACCAACAACCATAAAAGACAACTTTTTTCCACTACAACTTATAAATTCACTGGCTCTAGCACCGTTTGTGCTCATCGCCACGCACTTTAATGCAAACCATTTGTGAGCCACTAATGTTTTTTCATCTTGTGCAGTTGTAGCAGCTCAGCAGTAGTTGCAAATAAGCTCCACTGACTCCTGCAGTTAAGATTAAACACCATCATTGTCAGCACTATTAAGGAAGAAAGCTCTGTACACAGCGTGCACTGTCGGATCAAGTGGAGGTGATAAACACAGATACAGGCATCAATTAGACCCACCGTGATCATCCTGTTATCACTCTTATTTCTTTTATACGACAATCACTGACTGCAGTAATAAAGATGTTAGTTAATTTCTACTAGCTAAAAAGGCAGACCTGCACCAGTTACTGGCAGACATCATGTTGGACACAAAAGCCAAACGTGCCATACACAAACACACACTCAGTATTATACAGGCAAACAGAGTTTAAAAGTAATATATTTAATCTGTAAAATCTAAATTCAGCTCCAAAGCAGGCACAAACACAGATACACAGATACACAGATACACACACTCAAACATGTGGCGAGAGATTACATCCTAAAAGCAGAGCATCACTCAACCTAATGACTCCAATAACTTAAGAGAGGCAGGCACAATGAAATGCCTTTGTATTGCTAACTGTGTTACAACTAGAGCAGTGTCCACCCTAGTGTGGTCCCATCACATCAAACCATGTGATCCACACTGTTGACGGTTCGCTTGAATTCATAAATTATAGATTTAAAGCCTTAAGTTACCTTGAAGAAAGCTTAGAAAACCACTAGGGAATAGAGTAACTCGGAGCTAAAAACATCAAATACCAAACATCAGCAGCCATTGCCTTGTTCTGTTTCAGACTGCGTTAAATATTCACTCATCACCCACATATATAATTACACTGATGGCCAAAACAGTGCAGGTGCAGACCCAAAGGAGCTGTTAATATGCACAGATTCTTTCAAAAAGTAAACAACCACACACAACCACAAAAAAAGCATTCATTCAAGTAAAAAAGGAATGAAAAGGTATACTCACCCCAGACAATTCATATTCGTTTTAGCAGTAACCCATAGCTCCAAAATAAACTAATCACTAAGTTGACGGCATCTAATAGTAAGCAGAATGGCAGACACACCTAGTGCTTCAGTGCTGCCTGAGGGGCATAAAGGATATGGTGGGACATTGGTGCATGCAGGAGGCTGTCTTTATTAAGTGTCAAGGGAAAACGGTCACCACAGAGAGCAAGCAGGAAAGAGCCCGAGCTATGAGCAGAATAATGAGAAGAAATCCCATCAGAGAAAAAAACACAAAACTCCCCTCAGAGAGAGGGAGAGAGAGAGAGGGCGGTAAGAGAGTTGTGAGATGGGTGGGGGGTGGAAAAACCACAACAAGAGAGCATTAATTTTATTACTGGAGCTCGTGCAAATAGGAGTGTCCTTTATTATACAAAAACCAATGAGGAGTTCTCAGCGTTTGAATTATTCATAACCAATTTAAAGCAGAAAAATCCTGTCGTCATTTCAGGATAATGAAAACTAACTCAACGCTGACCCCACACTGCTGGCAAGTCTTCATACAGTATATTAATACCACTAAAAATGGTTCAAAGTGGTGTAGTAGTGGAGGGGAGCCAGTGTAGTAAGAGAATAAAAGGTTTGGTTGGCTTAACTTGTGGAGGAAGTGCAATCTGTGGACAAACTGTCTGGGGGTTTAGAGAAAAAGCAGGAATGCTGGTTATTTTGGCGCATAGACAACCACTTACAGTAAATGGCTACCTGAGTGGTTTTTCATGTTTAGTTATCTGGCATTATTCCACTTCATGGAAACACACACCTTAAAAAAACCTGTTGGGTGTAGCTCCAGGTTTTTTTTTTTTTGGAGAGATACAGAGCGGCATGGCTACAGCTATTACATTATGTTTTCACAACTAAATCTGTCTGTGGCATATCATCACAGACACCTCCATGCTGGGAATTTGGTTCACGCTGCCAATCCTCATTTAGCGCTAAAAAACACTTAGCTCGGGCCCCTCCTCGTCAGTTTAGTCTCTCAGTTTCACTAACACCGATGACACTTTAAGCGACTTGGAGGGGTCACTGTGGATTTACCCCGGGTGGCAGATGGGGCCCACCTAAAACCTAAAGCGAAGCTCTTGAATGGCTGTCATCAGCCGAGACCACCTCTAATCCATCCTGCAGAAAGAGCAACAGGAAAAGCCTGTTTACGTGCTCATTATGACTTAAATCCCCGCAGATTATTTTACTTTTCACTGGGACTTGAAAATGACAAAATGGGGATGTGTGTGTTGATACAATACCAAGAGTGGGAGTTATAATTGAACAACACTGGAAGCTTTGCAGAAGCACAAGCTGTCCTTGGCTTTAATGGACAGTTTGGCAGCTAGGAATAACAGGAATCATGGACAGAGACAGAGAGGGGGATAACATGCAAGAAGGGTCCTCGAACTCCAGAAATATTCAGAAAAGGGATGTCTTGGCTACATGTCTCAGCCTGCCCAGAAGATATTATAGACAATGGTTTGGCCACTTTGATAAATTTCCACATGGTTTCAAAAGGTAGATTAGAAAGGCTTAGAAACAAGCATGCAACTATCTTCCAAGTCTTTCCTCTACTTTATACCAGCAGTTTAATCTATCCTATGTTTGGCAATCCAATGAAATGGGAGCTGAAACACCTGGCTCTTACCTGATGCTGGAGATGAGCTGCCGATGCTCATCAGTGGTGAGTATGTCTGGCAGGACCGAGGCCAGCCACTCGACTCTCTTCTCCGCTGCATACTGCTTCAGCACAGTGAAGAGTTTCTCTTTCACTTCAGGTTCATCACCTAAAATCTGGTCAATCTGATGGAGAGAGGACACCAATGTTAGAGGCTGGGAGGAGTTTGAGGACAAGTCGGGGAAATAAAAACAGGGTAGATGCTGTCACTTCATAGTTTTTACACAGAGCCACATTGTTACAATATCACTTCATTTGCGGTTCAAAAAACAATATTGTCTTACTCAAGAGTTCTATTACTTGAGTTTGTCGTGGTCTCAGTCGGTTTTATATTCATATAATTTGCCATCCATCCACTTTGTGGGCCTCTGTTTTTTTTTCTTGCACTATAAACATTTTAAAGGCTCACACTTGTGCATTGTGTGCATGTCTGCACTAAATGTTTTCAATTTGGGCTAAAAGCCTCTAAAAAGCTGGTTTCAAAACATGAGGATTTATTCTAGATCATTGGATATTCATGACTAAATAAACAATAATTAAAATGAACACCTGCTTCTCCAGGACTGTGTGGGGTGGGGTTTGTTTGATGGACTGTAGCATCTCCCTGGCAACATACATAAGCAACCCCACAACCCATGCTGTGTTCACACCAAACACAAAGTGAATTTTCAGGCAACTTTTACCACATGATCATTTGTGTTTATTTGTGTTTCTCGCACGAGATGCAACAAAGAGGAAGAGGAGCTCCATGGAGATACCAATAACGTATGGCATTTCTTTCCATCATCAACCATAGCCAAATATCCATTATTGCTGTTTTGTACCTGTTGTGGAAGTCCCTGATACGTCAGAAAACCTAAAAAGCCATTGTGTCTGGGTTCATAACATCATCCGGAGGCGTAGAGCTCAGGGTGCCCACAGACGGCTACACTACATTTTTCCTCCATTCGTCAGGATAATCACTGATAGGATTTTGCGGCACATTTCTCGCAAATGACGTGTTTTCGCATCTTTTCATTGACTTTGCATGGAATCACGTCCCATGAAACACACCATAGGCAGATTTAAATACAGTATAGCTACATTTTGACTGGGGCTCAGAAATGCCCCTTTTCTAACTGAGCACTTTAAACCAGTAAGAGGAGTACAAAAAAAACCTTGTGAAATAACCAAACTGCTTTAACTTTGGTAGACAGCATGTTTAAATAGGACTCCACTGCTCACAGTCACAAGGTGATTGAGAATATTCAGGGCCTTTAAACTGCCCAAATCAACTGGACCAGGTATAGAATTTAACCTGGACTCAGCTGTGATTGTGTATTACAGAAACATACCCTCCTGTTGAACTCCAGAGCTTTATGTTTACGGTCCAGTCTTGCCCCCTCTCCTCCCATCTGACTGTCCTCTATGCTGATGCTGCGTTTCTGTCTCGGGCCGAGACACAGCACCCCCAGACGGAGCGTCCTACCCTGTGAGGCTTTAATCAGCGCCGCGGCCGTCTCGTGCTGCCTGACGGGGATGCCATTGACCTCCATGACGTAATCCCCGGCCCTCAGACCTGCGCGGCCAGCTGGAGAGCAAGGCGAGCAGTCCTCCACCAGCAGGGGGCAGTCTCCCACAATGGTGAACCCAAAACGACCGTCCGGACCTGGTATGATGTCCATCTGTAATGCAGGAAAAAAGAAATATGAATTTATTTTATTTAAGAACATACTCGCAAAAGGCTCTGGATCAGTCTCAATGTCAAGTTACAGCACAATGACATGTTTTCCGGATACATCGCCTTTAATGTGATGTATGTGGCGTTTTCTTTTGCAGGGTGCAAATGTGACACCTAAACAAGTTCCTTACCGAGACCATAATGTAGAGCCATGCTTGCTACGTCCGGATCTTAGCGGCGCCCAAGACAATTGTGATTGGTTTAAAGAAATGAATAAAACTCCCCAGGCATTAGCCCACATATACATCATTGCTGTGATGGATTCAAAAGCTGCAAGACCTGCTGTACGCGGGACACCACTCCGATACTGGGAGGGATGTTCTTCTGAGTCTGGGCGATGGCGACGACAGCTTGGGGACCCAGCGTTGACACATTGTGGCCCTCAATCTCCAGGACTTGGTCCCCAGCCTGCAACCCTGCCAGGTGGGCGCTGCTGCCCTCCTCCACGGACAGGATGTAGCTGGGTCCATTGCCACCCAGCTGGAAGCCAAACTCCTCCGGCCAGCCTTGGTTGGACGACGGCATGCTAAAGACTTGAGGGATGAGAGGATGAGATAAAATTGGTGAAGATTTGATTTTGATAGGGGACAAGTGACAAGATCCAAGGATTTCTGAGTCCAGCATTTTGGAGCTTTACTGCAAACAGAAATCTGTGAGGTTAGGAGACATTATGCAGAAAAAAATTTAAAAAAAAAAACACACACAGAGACATTTAAAACACAAGCACTTACCCATTGTGGCCAAAATATTCAAGTCTATTGACATTGCAAAAACACCTTTGGATCAAATAAGCCTTTGCATGTTTTAAAAGTGCTTCAATTCGTAGAATCTCTGCCCGGATCTCGTCTCCCTCCTGCTAACTCCCGTGTCTCAAGTTGTACTATCGAGTGTGGCTCTGTAACCCTCTACCTTGAACCATGACATACTCAGGGGGGCCGTGACCTGGTTCACAAACTCCAAAGCAGCCAATAAAATGAAAGTGTTGCAGAGATTGTGACCCTAATTAGCTCGAGAGACAAAAGTTCCTCCAGCTTTTTTTTTTTTTTTTACTCTAAGTGCACTTGCAAGTCTATTCTGTTGAATGGTAATTAGGCAACAGAGCACACCACTGGCTAGGTAAGAGATACAAAGTGGGCCTCAAATAACAACCATATGAGGTAAATTGGCAAATGCAAAGGCACCTTTGACACTTCTAGTCCAAACTTTGGAATGAAATAAAAACATGAGAATGAACTAATCCACATGTGACCGACTCAAAAACAACTCCAATATGACAAATACCGAATTACAAAAATGGACATGTTGGCTTTTGCAGAATATAATCAACTATAAACCCTCTGGCTCAGCTGGAAGCTAATGATGCTTTTAAAGCCACAGTGCAGCAGGATTCACACAGTGGACAGAGCTGATAAAAAAGACTTACAGAAATCTTTGGATGGATACCGAGAGCCCCGCCGGAAAGAGTATCTGCCTTTTTTGTTTAGCAAAAATCTCTTCATCTTGAATGTCAAAATAGCAGGCGGCCTGCTAGCAGCCTGTTATCCAATCCAGCCTTCTCAAATGTAATTTTTTTTAAAATAGAACAGAACCAACCCAAAGTCAAACAGACAGGATGATGAACTTAAAACATTGTCCCATTCTTCCACCCTTAAACCACAGCAGTGTCCACATGAGGAAAGGGTGACTGTGCATGAGAAGCGAGCGCAGTCTCTATGTGAGTGTGTCAAGGAGTAAGTCCTGCGTCTCATCCCAGATTCATCCTAGGGCCAGCCTGCTTGCACAGTGTTAATCAGAAAACTGGGACGCATGCACCCGCGCACCTCAGTTCCATAATCATTCTCTCTCCAAAAAGGGTATTGTGAGGCCTCATTTTTCTATAAATACACCAATGTGTCTTTTTCCTCCTCCTCCTCCTCTCTTGGCTAGGTGGCTCTCGGAGGGACCGCTCCTGGCCCAGAATCGTTCTGCGTTGCTGCAAGAAAGCGTGATGAGTACTAATTGGAGCGTCTGCATGCCTGGAATGCTGTGTGTCCATGTGTGTGAGCACACTGGTATGTTCAGTCCATTTAGAAGGAGCAAGGGGCAATTTAAGACTTTAGCCTGTAGGATTAGTAGGATTATGAGCTGAATCTTCAGTGTTCCTCCAACCCCCCTATCATTAATTCTGCAGGAACACATGCTCCCCATTCATTAGGGAATACAGGAATTGTACATACAGCAGGAAATGTATTACCCAGTGGTACGTCCGAATGAGTGACAGAACACACACAGTGTGAAGATACAGTCTGTATCAAAGGCTGAGCTTAGGTCAAAGCAGGAGAGTAAACATTCACAATTTAAGACTGACAGCACACAGCAGGTAAAACAAAAGCATAGGGTTAAAGCCACTATGTGTATTTTAGGTGATTACAGCATCATCCAAATTCTGATGAAATTTATATATATACAGTATATATATATATATATATATATATATATATATATATATATAGTCATTGCATGTCATTCCCCCTCTCCCTGTCTTCAGCTGTCCTGTCTAAGAAAGGCCTAAAATGCCCAAAATTATTTCTTGAAAAAAAATATAAAAATATTCTGTATATAAAAAATGTCATTATATATATATATATATATATATATATATATATATATATATATGAAATAATATCATTAGCTCTTGTCATCTTCAATTCTTTCTTTATAGCTCAAACTCTCTGATATATATATATATATATATATATATATATACACACCCCTTGTGGGGTGGTATGTGTCATCCTCGAGCTCGGGTCCTCTACCAGAGGCGTTTGAGGGTTCTGCGCAGTATCTTAGCTGTTCCTAGGACTGCACTCTTCTGGACAGAGACCTCTGATGTTTTACCTGGAATCTGCTGGAGCCACTCTCCCAGTTTAGGGGTCACAGCCCCCAGTGCTCCAATTACCACCGGCACCACTGTTGCTCTTACTTTCCACATCTTTTCTAGCTCCTCTTTCAGCCCTTGGTATTTCTTAAGCTTCTTGTGTTCCTTCTTCTTGATGTTGCTGTTGCTTGGGATCGCCACATCTATCACTACTGCCTTCTTCTGCTGTTTGTCCATCAACACAATGTCTGGTTGGTTAGCCATCACCAGTTTGTCAGTCTGGATCTTGAAGTCCCACAGGATCTTAGCTCGGTCATTCTTGACTACCTTAGGAGGTGTCTTCCATTTTGACCTTGGGACTTCCAGCCCATACTCGTGGCAGATGTTCTTGTACACTATGACAGCTACCTGGTTATGGCGTTCCATGTACGCACTTCCTGCCTGCATCTTACACCCTGCTGTTATGTGCTGTACTGTCTCAGGGACATCCTTGCACAGTCTGCACCTGGGGTCCTGCCTGGTGTGGTAGACCCCAGCCTCTATGGATGTTGTACTGAATGCCTGTTCTTGTGCTGCCATGATTAGTGCCTCTGTGCTGTCCTTCAGTCCAGCTTTTTTCAGCCACTGATAGGATTTCTTGATATCAGCCACTTCTTCTATTTGTCTGTGGTACACCTGTACCGAAGTCAGTGGCATTAACCACTGAGCTATCCAGGAGCTATATATATATATATATATATATATATATATATATATATATATATATATATATATATATATATATATATATATATATATATATATATATTACAAAATATTATACAGACCAAATCATAAGTGAAAAAGTAAAAGTTGTAGAGCCCTCACAATATCCCCACGGTAGTAAAATGTCATAGAAAAAGAAATTAGTTCAAATGAGATGTGTTTCTTTCGCCAAAGTGGTGGAACAACGTCACAATACCCTACTCAAGAAGAAATGCTTTAACCGTAGTGATATTTTACTTAGAGCTCAACTATCTTACCTCCACCTTTAAATATGAGAGATTATGTGGAGGGAAAATATATCAGAAACAGGTTATATCATGTTATTGTTAGGGCACCTCAGATACTCTTCTTATGTGATGTTAAGTCAGCAGTAGGTTTGTCAATAAAAGCAGTTAACACGTTGCAGTAAGTAATTCATTTAAAAGGGAATTCATTACAGCTAAAGAGAAAGTCTTAAGGAAGCCTGCTGGTTACTTGAGTGTAAACTGTTAGTGGCCAAGCATGCTAAGGAACAGGCAGTCCGGTAACAACTGAATAATTAAACACAAATGGCTGCTTCTACGAACGGACACTGCTCACTCCAATCAACCTCTCCTCTTACACTACAGCCAAGACAGTTACTCATGTGAGACCAGAGTTGGACAGAAAACTGACATTCCACAGGCAATCGAGTCTGATGAAATCATTTTCTTTAAGTTAGTAAAATAACTAATTAATTAATTCCTCAAATCAATCAGTCATACATTTGAGCATATCTACAAGTTTATATGCTTTCATAAAAAATAAATAAATAAAAAACATCCCAAGCAAAACTGGTACTTCATTAGTCATAAATGGGGTATTAGTATTTTTGAAACGCTTCTTAACCTCAAACTGTAACTGCAATACACTCAGTGCTTTGTGACCGACCACAAATCTAACATAAGGAAAATCTAAAATGATCTACACTCCCACACAGCACATGCACACCTATTATACCTTTTTAAACAGCATCCATAGATGTCCATGCAAAGCTCCAGAGTAATGCTCCCCTCTCCAGCACTGCCAGCTGTAATATGAGTGTTGGGCCATGTCGGCAACTAGATCCAACAGGTGTCTTGTGATGCCTTGTTGCATTGTGTGGAGCACTGGATGGCAGTGACAGAGAGAAAACAACACTAAGTAGCTGGAGCCAAAATGCTGATGGATTTTAAGTAAGTAATGTTATCTTTGCAAGTAATAAACTAAACTCCTAAAACCAAGTGTAAGCTTACAGTAAGTGCATCAAATGTCCTCTTAATTCAGAAAACAACCCCAATTTTCGATAAACACATGGGAGACTGGTCACTCTTGGCTGTGATGATGCATGTGATGGTTATAGTTGAAAGGGGTTTTCATCAAGGAAAAGGCTTCCAAGACACTCTAAAATGGGTAAAAACATTAGTCTGACTATTCATTATGAAAACGTGTAAGGTTTGAAAAAGAATGCAAAGTTATGTAATTAGTGTGGCTCTTATTAGCATTGTGTACAGTATAAGGAAAACTATTAATATTTGGACATACTTCACATGTATCATACTGACACATCCTTTCACCCACCCTCCTTGGGCTGTGTCAGCCTCAGAAGGTTAGCACAACCACTCAGCTGTTAGCTTGGAATTTAGCTACATCGATGCTAAGGAAGTAGCATCGTTTACAGAGCAACACCAAAAGTGATGCTAGTGGTCATAGCGCTAACCAAACAACCTACTATGTTGACATGAGATAACACACTAAAAGGCAGCTATGCGTGACCTCGACTAGAATGTAATGGGGAAATTAATGAGTTTATGGCTTCAAGAAGTAAAGAAAGCGGGAATGGATATGCAGGTTTGCTAACGTTGGGGTTGGGTACTGAGATAGCTAGGTTAGCATGCTATGCTAACGTAAACCTTTGCATCGGAGTAGTTTAAGAAGACACCCTAGGCTACATTATTTCGTTTACAAGTCTTCGCCGTGTTTAATCAAATTGAAGCCCCTAATAGTAACACTAGTGTAGCTTCTTGTTGAGTTTGCTACGTGTTCGTGGTGAGTTTGTGCCATAGACACCTGTTGTTTCGTCTCTCTGAAGCCGCATGGATTTCCTCACTCTGTTCGCTGTCTACGTTGTAGTGGTGCTGACATGTATAGTCCTAGTCTGCAAATACTCAGGGCAGCAGCAGACTCCCTTTAGTGTCATCTTTAATTATGTAGGAAAGGTAAGAAAAAAGGAGTTTAACTGTACTGACACTGTGTGGCGCACTTAGACTAATTTATTATCACAATACAACAGCAATTCAAGCTGCTGACACTTCGATCCACAGGTAGTTGCACCATTCACGCCAAAATGGCTCCAAAGGTTTTCACAATGGACCTTGCACAGGCTCTTTCATCAAAGGTTTGTAGTTTAAGTGTTTCCAGGAATAAATGCATCGTTGTATTATATATTTAAGTCTGTATCTATATAATGGTCTAGTGTTGTATTTTTCATTACAGTATCAAACACTTATAATCCTATATATTTGCATTCATTCTTTGTCATTTGCTTCTAATTGCAGGAACAACATGTTCATCTATCTGCATATCCTGCTCGAGGTTGTAGTGTGTGCCGAGTTCACCTATGAGGTGTTTGGCTTCTGCAGGCAGATGGACACCTCTCTGACCAGCCTGTGTGTGCCTTACATCCTGCTGGCCATCAAGACCTACTTCTTCTACCTCTGCATCAAGAAAGACCCAGGTTTATATTATATGTGCTGGTATATTCAAACCTACTTGTTATTGGCTGCAATGTTAGGACATTGTATACAGTATGTTTGGGATATGTAAAACACTTTTACACCTTAATTTGAAATGTATTCTTTGTCAGTGTGCTGCCATATTTAAAGCCTTACGAGTAATAACTATGTTAATAGTTATGTATCACCCATGTACATCAGTATTCTCATTTTGACATGTGGAGGTTAAACTGTGTGTTGGAGGAGTCTGGTAATGAAGAGGCAGGTATACACAGCGTCACCCATGGTGCCGTTAAATAGGCTGGGAATGCCAGATGCAGTGTGCTCATTTCCACTCTATTGAATATTTTGTTCTTGTCTAATAATTTCCCTACAAGGATCATTTAATTTAGTCTTGAAGAGTGACATTGGTCTGCCTTACAACTGTTGATAAGGCCCTTGTAGATTGTGGGGGCACAGAAAAGCAGTTGCATTAAATATCCATTTTTAATAGATTTTAAATGACTCCAGTTTATTCAGAGTGAAGTAGATTATTTCAGCTAGTGTTTTACAAGAATAGCCAAAAAAAAGATCACTGACAAGTTAGTTTTCAGACAGTGTTTTAATTTATTACAGTTGTTTTTTTTTTCTCTCCTTTTGGCTCTGGCAGGCACATTGACAAAGAAGAAAATTGCTGGACAGCTGCACATCTATCCGTATGACATGAGACTGTTTCACCCAGGAGTCTCCTGTGAAACCTGTCAACTCGTCAAACCGGCTCGCTCTAAACACTGCAGTGAGCAAATAAATAGTAATACATATGCACCATGGTATTATCAGCATAACACATTGTGACACAGAATCATATTCGGTGCTCACTGCTGTAAACGCTCTCTGTATTTCAGGGGTCTGCGACAGGTGTGTCCAACGTTTTGACCACCACTGTGTCTGGGTGAACAACTGCATCGGTGCTCAGAACACTCGTTACTTCTTGCTTTACCTCTTTAGCATGTGCGCCATGGCGGGAGACATTGCCGTGCTAACAGGAGACATGCTGTTACATGCCGTACTGCAGTCAGGGCTTCTGAGGGCCAGTTATCTAGATGAGTACGGCCAGCAGCAGCCAGCAGGGCCGATGTTTGTTGTACAGGTGAGACGCAGTACTGCTGACAAACTGTGTATCAAATGTTGCAGCCATGTTTATTTACAATTTTTAATATCTCATGTTGAACAAACCTTTTTTTTCCTTCTGTCCGTCCAGCATCTGTTTCTGACCTTCCCCCGAATCATCTTCATGCTGGGATTTCTGGTCTTTGTCTTCTTTCTCCTGGCGGGTTATGCTCTTTTCCATTTCTACCTGGCTCTCGTCAACCAGACCTCCAATGAGTGGTACAAAAGTCGAGGTTACGTGTGTCAGCACTGCCACCCAACTTCAACAGCAGACCATCTCTCTAGCCCAGCACCAGACCACTCTAAAAGGCACTACTACAGCAGAGGGCTGCTCCGAAACCTGGGAGAGATCTTCTTTCCTCTACAACCTGTTAAGAAAAAAGACAACTGAAGAAAAAGAAGAAGAAAAAAAAGATACTGCCGTCTGTGTTGTTATCCTGCATTTTCTATACATCCCCTTGGATCCCCTGGGGTTTAATGTCCCTAAGAACTATTGCTAACTGAAGAAATAAAGTTTCCGTTAGCGATTTTTTTATGGACTCCTGTGTTTATCTCCCACAAGGTGTCATCTTTAGGAAAGCTCAGGCAAATACAAGACCATTCTTGTTTGATCAAATCATTGTCCGGTAATGTTCTAACTGTAAGCCTTTTTCACTCCTTTTTATTCTTTGCCTGCCATCAACTAAAGCATGAACGCTTCCAAAGATGTAACACACGTCCACCTGTTGTTGTTTTTTTCAATACTTGATCATGACATTAGGACTCGGCTTTTGAGTATTTTTTACTTTATGTATATTTTTTTCATCAGGCATGGGTATGATTTACAGTTAGGTAGGGATTTAAAAGGATTTAATGAAATAGTTTACAAAGTAAAAATTCTGTGTCAGGGGTCAATAAAGCCAGCAGGGGGAGCTACACTGACGTTCATTACAATTCAACAGTGTTATTTAACACATCTGTGCTAGTTGGACTGCCCAGAAGCAAAATGGAACTTGCATTTCAATGCTATGAGCTAGGGATGGTGGCCCTGAGATGCAAAACAACATTGAACAAAACTGACGAAATAAAACAATGTTTTACAAAGCACAGCAACATTACAAAAAACAACAGGTGTTGTCTAATTTGTTCAAGTATATCTATTCTTTTTTTGTGTTTTCTGATATGACTGTGTCATGTACTACTGTGTTGGGGGTAGCTTTTTTTCCTACATTTCTTTAGCATCAAACATAGCTCCCATTGGGTTTTGAACTCTTGTCCTTAAAACTTATGGGCAAGACCGGTGGGAGCTAGGGGCAGGGGTGGGCTCACACCAGCCCATCAAGTTTGCCTCTAAATTAATTCCTGCTAAGTTTAAAGTAATAATACAATTGGTATCATGGTTGTTAAAGTATTTTAAATGTTAGGGAAAAGTAAAAAAAGAACGTTCTCTAAAGATCGCAACGTTAGAATAACGTTAGGGGAACGTTCTCTAAAGATTGCAACGTTAGGGGAACGTTCTGAAAACTAACGTTCCCAGAACGTTAATAAAACTTTCCGATTAACCAAAACACAACCTAACCTAACCTCCAGGGAACGTTCTAGGAACCAAACATTGTTAGCTGGGATATAACAGTTTAAAATCCCACATAAAGGTGTGTTGCCCACCCAATCAAAAAGTTAAGAAAATGTGTTCAGCCAATGAAAGAAATAGTACAACGTTTTTAACTTCTGATTGGGTGAGCAGCCTTCGGTTTTATGAAAGTCATACATGCAAAAAGATAACTGCTTGGCAGGATTTATAAAAAGAAGTGTGGAACCAGAAAAACAAGCAGACCACATATACACACAGAAGTCCCACCTGCAACAGAATATTAGTTGAAACACACACGCATTTTTATATATATAAAATCAAATCCTAGCATTTCAAGAAGAATTTCAAAATTACTGCATGAACTTTCTTCATGTAACATTACTGGTTTCAAAACTGATGATACATTTTAAAAAAACTTCCATTTGTACATTTAAAGCAAAGCATTAGCTTTAATACGGTGATTTTGAATGGGCTGTGTGGCACTGCATTAACAAAGGGAAATAACAAAAAGAAGATATTTTTGCCCTCCAGCTTGCTAAGGTATGATCAGATTATGTCATACCTTGAAGTTCGAATTCAACCCCCCACTTCACGTGTCCCCAACCAATGTTGAAATGAAACTTACCACATTATAGGCATGGTGTCATTTAAACCTCCAACCTTTGGGCTACTAGTATGTCTTTCTAACCTTTGGGCTGCCTATACCGCCCAAGTTGCCCGTCTATGAGTTCTACCAGAGCAGCTTAAAAGTGTCCCTGCTTATGGGAGCTGTAGTTTGATGCTAAGAAGATAACTTAAAGTAGTAGCTGTGTAGCTTCGAATATTATTATCTCAGATCTTTTTTTGGAAAGAAAAATACAGGTTGTGAGCATAGACTGTAGAGTTGTAAGCAGGGGTTATTGACAGAAGCTTGACCGGAAGTAGGGACTTGTTGGTATGTTGTTCCTGCCCCTTTAAGCCGGTGCGGAAGTAACCGCAAAAACGATGCAACCAATGATGCAACCAACTTACATCCATGGATGCAACGCTCAGGGGAAGGTCAGGCTTTTATCTCCGTTGAATTTCAACACTAGACGTATTAAAACAAACAACTGCTACAAAAAGGCAGAGCTAGGCGTTTTCACATACAGTAGTACTGAACTTTTTGACAGCTCTACGTGCGTGACTCCTCGGACAGCAGGTAACCGTCAAATCAGACAGCGCGTGTGCCCTGATGTCTGGGTCAAAATGTGCACGGCTGAGCGCAGCGCTGGCTAAACAAGTGCTGGACTCGGTGGACTGCGTTCTCTTTGACTGCGACGGGGTCATCTGGCGGGGGGACCAGGCCATTCCGGGCGCCCCTCAAGTCATAAACATGCTCAAGGAAAACGGCAAGAAGGTTTTCTTCGTCACCAACAACAGCACCAAGACAAGAAAGATGTACGTCGACAAATTGTCTATGTTGGGGTTCAACGCGAAAGAAGACGAGGTGTTCGGGACGGCCTACTGCTCCGCCATGTACCTGAAGACTGCGTGCAAGCTCCAGGGCAAAGTGTATCTGATAGGAAGCAACGCAATGAGAGAGGAGCTGGAGGCGGTGGGGCTCCAGCAGACCGGGGTGGGACCTGACCATGTCTTCGGGAAACAGGCCGACTGGGCTAACGTGCCTCTGGACCCCGAGGTGAAGGCGGTGGTTGTCGGTTTCGACGAACATTTCAGTTACATGAAGCTAAACAGAGCCATGCAATACCTGACCCAGCCGGGCTGTCTGTTTGTGGGAACCAACAGGGACACCAGGTTGCCCCTGGAGGGAGGCATGGCTGTCCCAGGTAGGGATATTCACTATACACATACACACACACACACACACTTTTTATAGTGTCTCAAAGCAGATTAACACAGTTGTTAGCTTCTACACACTTAAGGCTAAGATTCAACACAATTGAGCAAACACTTAGCACCCTTGCAGGGAAAGAGAGCCGAGGCTTATTACTAAGAAACTCAAACCTGCATAGACTCAAGGAAATTATGATCAGTCAAACAGTAATACCAAACACTTGTCAGATGCATAATTTAGAAAAAACAAAACAAAGATTAAGTCGTCTTCGTGGTACTTCCTAGTTTTATTATTATGATGACGGAGACCCACAGGCATATCTTAAAATGTGTAAATTATTTGGCAACCTACCTGTCTGAACCTAAATGCTCCACCCATCCAAAATGCTCTTAATAGTTGACACTTCAGTATATGAAGTTTAATGTCTGCACCACAAGTCAAATTAGTTTCAAAGTTTAGCAGAAATTTGAGCTTGATTTGATTTAACCTGATGCAGATCATGTGAGCTTAAGACAAAGCAAGTATCGCCCAACCTAATAAGTTGGAAGAAAGTTTGAGCTCCACAAGAACTTTATTGATAGATAGATAGATAGATAGATAGATAGATAGATAGATAGATAGATAGATAGATAGATAGATAGATAGATTTCCTCTTCACAGGTAAATTAAACTGTCAATAAAACGGGTAATGAGGTAAAATAGCTGTGATGTGTAGGGAAATTGAGTAAAAGGTCTCCTCACCTCCTGCTCCTCCCAGGTACAGGCTGCTTGCTGCAGGCCGTGGAGACTGCAGCCCAGCGCCAGGCCCAGACGGTGGGCAAACCCAACCGCTTCATGTTCGACTGCGTGGCCTCCCAGTTTGCCGTGGACCCAGACCGCTGCCTGATGGTGGGCGACCGCTTGGACACGGACATCATGCTGGGCTCCAACTGCGGCCTGAAGACCCTTCTCACCCTCACAGGGGTCAGCACAGTGGCGGACGCCGAGGCCCATCAGAAGAGCGGCTGCGTGGAGAGGCAGGGTATGGTGCCAGATTATTACGTGGAGAGCATCGCGGAGCTTCTTCCAGCTCTACAAGGATGAAACTGCTGCAAGGCTGTCGGGACTGGAGTGTAGCTGCATGATCAGCTTTAAAGCTGGGGAATTTGGCTAGCCTGTCACGTGCCAGACTCCACTGTCTTCTTAAAGGGAATATGTTTCATGAAGATTTATACAATTACAATTATTTCTATAACAAAGTCACAACCATGCAGCGGGCTGTTGTGCAACAGAGGAGGAAAAAGACTAATTTATTTAACTAAACATGATCAAATCATGCTAATTTAACATATGATTGATTTATTATAAATAACAAGAACAATGACTTACAGTATTGTTTCGATCATTCCTTTTTGAGGAAATAAGTTAAAAAAAGTGTACTTTAAAGACCCAACCTGTGATGCAATCTCCCCTTAAGCAACTACAAGTCCAACTCAATGAGGGAAATGAGCACACATGTGCTAACAGTTTGGTAATATGTGTGTTCAGGTTTACAGCTGTTTTTTTTAAGTCTATAAATAACAGGCACATAACTTGAGTGTTCTGTTTTTTTATGTATTTTACACCTCAGCAGAAAGTGCAAACATTTGCAGTAACATTCACGGGATGGTGTAATGATACGCAGTTTTGTCATGTCAATACATTAGTAAAAACTGTGATTAATGGAATGGAATACATGTTTTTAAGGTAATCCTGTCTTCCTTTTACCTTCTGTGTTCTCTGACTTGTCCTTGACTCACCCAATCACTGAAAGCAATGCTTAAATCTGTAATAAAAACACAAACTATCTTTACTAAATCAGCGTCTGCTCTCTGTGGCTTTAAGTTCAAAGTGAACACGGCAAACTTCCCTCTGAGGTCCCGTGCTTGAAGTCACCCTGGGCTGTCATCGCCTGGATGCTGCAACAGTCAGAACTGAGTATCACCTCTCTCCTGATGAGAGGCTTTCCAAGTTGCACCTGCCTCACCCCTTTGTCCATTGTCTGGGCCTGGGGAGGGAGGCCAAATCTTCTCCTGTAAGTGTGTGTGTTTGAGTGAAGGGGGACCAGGGGCTATGGAAAGATGGATACTGCTAGAGGGGCATATTAAGTCATACACTTTTTAAAAAGGAGGAAATTGCAGGAAGACCAAACTCAAAAATTGAGTTTGGCAAGATTCAGAGATTCTGTGTGAAGTGGGTGACTGTTTTGGTAGGGAGACAGGGAGACCAAAGGGGGAGGAGGAGGCTGGAGGGGGGGTCTGCAGGGACAAAGAGAAGCAGGCCAGGTGTATTGAGTCTCAGTCATGACCACAGCTCAATGCCGGTAGCTACGACAAGGGAGCAGACAGAGTGAGGCGCAGTCAAGGGACGCAGGATGGTGAGGTGTTGGAAACATTCAGAAAACCACTTGGAGGAAGCACAGTGCACGGTGAGCGGATGGCTTTTAATTTAACTTCTATGCCTTTGTTTTGGTTTACAAGCTAATCAATGCAGTGTTGCTAGGGAAGCCAGCAACAGTTGCATAATGGGGTGTAACTTAGATATTGCTTCATGTAAAAAAGAAAAAAATCTCAGCTGCCTAGTCACAATGCGCTTAAATCCTACTGGCGGCTTGTGTTGGTTTCCCACCCTGCTATAGTTTGACATTTTTATATGTCAAGTATTATTTAAATAGCCTGTCACTGGTTCTTGTGTGTGAACACATCTCTTCAGGATGGGGGCTCGGCCGCATCCTCCCAGTCCCACTTCCCACACAAGGCATTCTGGGTCAGCCTCTCCGCCTCTCTGCTCCTGGTCATCATTGGCCTGGGTTTGACGGGGCACCTGGGGCTGTCGCAGCCTCACTCTGAGGTATACTCACGCTAATTTATTTCTTCTGTGGGATTCTTGCTATTCTGAGTTTGTACCTTTGGGGCTGAATGCACTGATTGGAAGTCATTTTGCTAAAAGCATCAGCTATATGAGATGTAATGTACATGACTGTCACCACACCAGATATTGCCCACATCATTTCTGACCTAAGATGGTCATTGCTTGCATTAATCAGATCCTGCTTTTTGCAGTCTTCACAGATTGTCCGAATCACAGCTCCAGATCAGACCGGGGCTCTGATCAACCAGTCAGCCGTTGTGGACCAACAGAATGACCTGGTGACTTTTTCTGTCACGTCACCTGCCAATCAGACGTCCACTGTGCTCTTTGATATCAAACGTGTACGTCCAGGGGATATGCACCATATTGTAATGTGTTTTATTGGTAATGATCTTTTCTGACTGTGTGTGTGGGAGAGATGCGTGATTGTCTGCTGTCCTGTTGCAGGGTTTGATATGTTACAAACCTGTCGACCAGGACAGCTGCTTCCTGCGAAAGATGGACAAGTCTGACTATGACAACGTGCAGTCCCTCCTCCATGAGTCAACACAGAAGGTAACAGCGACATTTCAACATGAAAGAACTGAAACGCTTGTGTTATATTATAGGGCCTCCTTCACTGTATTCAGGACATGTGAGGCTGCAAAGTTTAGGATTGAAAAAAATGCACCTGGGCTAATGAAAAAAAATAAAATAAGGAAAGTTAAGGACTTTGCCCTTTTAGCTGTGCCAGGTGATTTAAAAAGTCACTGCCTCACTAATGTGTGAACTGGCATTTTTGACTGTGACTCACGGCTTTGTCCCAGAAGCGCCACTGAGCCAGGACCTGCTGAGTTTCAGAGGTTTTGCTTGACTTCCCCACCGCCCTACAAAGAGAGGGGGTCAAGCATACAGGGCCGTATGAAGAGTCGTATAGTCTCCCTCTCTCGCCTTCCATGGCTGAATTCCTCAGCACATCTGATCCCTCCAGGCCCCCCTCAGCGTGCCCAGGATCTGCTTACAGGAGGCAGCGAGCCTGAGCCCTGGAGCGGGCACAATGGCCACTCTGTGTGAGAGCTTTTTAAGACTCCTCTGTTAGATTAAAATACAGCCTGACACTGGTTAGTAAGGGAAGGGCCAACGTGTATCTGCTTTGTGACAAATACCTGGATCTCTGAAATTGATTTGGCTCTGAATTAAGCCCCTCAGATATGATCTGTGAATAGCCATGATGTGGGGCCTTGCAAGAACACTGAGATGAGATTTCTGTTCCTCTGCCTTATCATCTGTTTGCACAATAGCATTATTTCCAACCGGGGTCGAGTCTCTGAGAATTGTTTTTGTGACCCTGTCTCGTGGTGTCACATATCTCATACAGCTCCTCAGTGTTGATGGCAGTCATTTAATCTATGATAAGAGGGAAAGGGCTCTTATGGATGGAGAGTAGATGTGGTCTGTCCTTCTATTCTGCAGCACAATGGTCTTCTTGGTTGTTTTTCAGCAGAGGAAAAGTGGTTGTTACGTGACCCACTCAAGCAAAACAAGTACTTTAAGCGGTTCACTATCAACGCCAATCAGAGGTGTAAGTGGTGCAATTACACCCAGGCTTTGTGACAAATAAGAGCGCAAATGTGCAGCCGTGTTAATCTCATCAGCGAAGATATCAGGCTAGTAGCAGCTCCAGTTTCAATCTTGGTTTCCTTCTTCATGTCTCCCTTGCTTTGACTCCAACATATTTGTTTTTCGTTGTCACTGTGATATGATTTCTCACACTTATTAAATGACAGTGCAGCTCCGGAGTCGCCATTCAATTCCTACAGAGGACAAAACTCTTCGTTCTGTTGTGGACTTTTCCTCAAGATGTTGTGATACTGTCCCTAGCAGCGTCAGTTCCAGCTGTCGGGGAATGAGACCCAGAGGCAGACGGAGTACCTGGGAGTGCTGGCAACCAGTCAAGTGGATGTGTCCACGCTGGAGGAGCCTCTCCAGGCTCTGTGTCAGGACAGCTCTATCCACTGGACCCAGAAGATCGAGGGTGAGAACAGCCAGACTTGTATTCTGGAGAGGTTTGCTTTGACATAAACTTCATTAAAAACATAAAATAAAACTTCACCTCTGTGCTATAGGGCTCCATTACTGTTGTTCAAAAACAAATGAACACATCAGTGAGCCACAATATTGCCCTGGGTGTTAGTTCCTGAACACGGGTACTGTAGTTTATTTGAAGTCAATCCCCACATACACCATCCTGCTGCCGTACTGTAAATACTCATGCAAGAACCAAATGTGTGTTAATCCGCCACTGAAAATAGTCCTCAGCAAATGTCCTATTTACTCCTGTTAAACTGTTGTTTGCTAAAAGGTAGAGTGCCCAGCTGTCTCATAAGCCTTAGTCTTTTTAAAATAATATACGTTATATGTAAATATATACCATATATTTCGACTTGTTTTCTTTGAGATGTATGTATTTAGTAAAAATAGAAAGTATTTGGAGATAGATTAACAATGTTAGTTTTGGTCTTTTCATGGCATTTGCTGACAATATGAAAAATACAGACTATATGTGTTGAACCCTGATCTAAGTGCAACAGATGTGAAGTTATTGGCTGCACACACACCTAATAGGGACATTTTTGATGAAATACTGTGTTTTTATTTTAGCTGTACACTGACATTTTGGAGAAATGAAGTGTTGAATGGCATGTTCTCTTAATTATCAGTAAAGTATGCATGGTCATTACACACCAGAAGCTCAGGATTCATTTGTCCGTACAGTACAGCTGTATGAAGGGAGCTTCTAAAATAAAATGAGCCAGCTGGCAACTCCATAACGAACCAACTTGTCAGACTGAAACCTAAAACTAATTTACAGTATGACGTAAAATGACCTTTCCACTGTTGCAGTAAAAAGGCTGGTAAAAACATTATACCTACAGTACACTCACTCAACAGTCTATGTGTGGTGCTGGCAACACATGTTTCCACATATAGAAGTAGCATTAATATCATACTTTAATCAGGCTGCTGTTAGACCATAAATTGTGTGTTTGAATTGTAAATGGTCCCAATTAATCACTAGGGGACATGACGTTCATGAATCGGTTAACTTGTATAAGCTTTACTGCCAAGAAAAACAAATGCATTTTCAATTATTATTCATGCCTTAAAGTTGTGACCAATAATTTCATTTGTTAAGGCAAATGGCTTTTCTCTATAAACAGTGACATTTGGGTAATGTTTGCAGAAGAAGATCATATATTTTGAATTTGGGTTATTCCATCCTTCATAGTTTCTACCATTCAACAGTAAATGCTGTGCTACCTTGACAATAATGATCTGTATTCTTGTCAAAGATTCTGTCATGTTCTTTGAGTCACCGTGTTCTCCGTCTTCTTTTCAGGCCTGGGGAAACAGAGGCTGGTCTACTTCTGCATCGACATCTGCTTTCCCAGCAATATCTGCGTGTCTGTGTGCTTCTACTACCTGCCAGAGTGACTGTGTATTCTCTTCATCTCCTCCCAGAAGAAGATCAGGGAAACAAAGTTGTCTTTTAAGCTTCCTCTACAAGAAAAAAAAATAGAAAAAGATAGCAGAACAAAAGCCAGCTTTGACTGTTTCCTCTGTGCCATACAGCTGCCAGTAAACCAGTGAAGCAGCCAACCCTTCCAGTCCATTTCCATCCTTCCGAGAGAGAAGAGATGGAGACAGGCTGTCATTGTTATTGCCAAAGCCCCATCGTCACTCTCTTCATCTGTAATACCCTCTCTGGTGGACACTTCAGAGATTACAGAAGAAAGATCAGCTTTTTCCCCCCCTGTAACCCACTGCTGCAGTATAATTATGTGTAACCGTTCCAGTCGCAACAAGAATGTTTTGATCCGTCTAATAAAAGACTGTTGTGTATTTGTGGCCAACTGTTCTTCATTAAACTCTAAAAAGAAAAGCAAAAGAGGAATGACTAAACTCAAATACTGTAAAGACTTTACTGCGGAATCAATTTTTAAACATTTTCTCTTGACACTTCCTAATGCACAACTTGGAATCAAGAGTTTCGAATGAATTACATACCACACATGAGGAATAAATCAATTCCACTGCACATCCAAGTTGAAGTGAAACGTGGTTGATACAATAAATATGGTGCACTATAAAAACAGAGTTGAGAGGATCTCCTATTGTGCACAGAGTGAAGTTAAAAGTTGTCAAGTTGTTGATGAATACACCCTTGGTACAGAAGTTTCCCATACAACAGCATAGATTTGGTGCAAAAGGGTGTGCTTGGCCCTTTAAGATTTTCGACTTTGCTGCTATGCAGATTACTTAAGGGCCTTTGCCATGACAGAGCACTGTAGAAATCTTGAACACAGTTCCACCCAAGCCATCCACTTTCTCAAGATGATAATTTCTGGGGAAATTAATAATTTCCAATTGAGGCACATCCTGCAAAGAGTCCATACTTTTCTGTCCTTGTTTCACCTCTGCACAGACAGCCTGCCATCTCTTGTCTCTTTATCGCTTTCCTCCACCTCGTCCTTGTCCTCCTCAGCCCAGCACGCTGTCATTGAAAGCCAGACACACCACGGCCTTCTGGTGGCCGCTGTATTCCCTCTTGATCTCCCCAGTCTCCACGCACCACAGACGGGCCAGGTTGTCTGAGGAGGCTGTGGATGGAAAGAGTCAGAACCTGAAAATTCACCTCAAGTGTATTGAACTTTTCAAACATTCCTGCTGCTTCTCTCTAAACATCACATAATCTGTGCCTAAATATATTCCTCATGGAAATCCTTTCAATTGCAACTTTAAAGATGCATATAACAACACAGCTCAGTTTGCATTACTGCAGTGTAAAAGCAGATTTATGCTTCTGCGTTATATCGACGGCATGGGGACGTACGTGGTAGGGGTGTGCATCTTAAAAGACGATCTGATACGTATCTAGATATATGGGCCATGATGTGGTTTATCACGGCGAGTAACGCTGCTGATTGGGAGATGATCATTTAGGATCCCATTATAGAAATGGTGTTGACGCAACTGTATTGACATTGCAATGTACTGACCAGTGACAATATACTGGGAGTCTCCAGAGAAAGCACAGTCCCACATCCAGCCTCTGGACGTCTCTCCGGGATTGTTGCTCTTGATGCTCAGCTCCGTCATCAGGGAGAAATTGGACGTCCTCCAGATCTTACAGGTCTGGTCTGCTGAGCAGGTGGCCAACAGGCTGGAGATGACGACAAACACAACAAGTTGGTTACATCAGCAACAGCATCGGAGAACAACTCATACTGTGTAGCGGAGCAGGGCACTCACGTGGAGTCAGGGCTAAACTTGCAGCGGAGGGAGTAGCGTTTGTGTGCAGGGATCTTAGTCTTGGGGATGAGCTGAGTCACCTCATCTCCAATGCCTCCAGCAAGGTTCCACACATAACAATTTCCCTGTTACAGAGAACAGAGATTTTTTAAATCATTAAATTTCATTTTTATTTTTAAAAGATTTTTTTAGGCATTTAGAGCATCTCTAGGGAGTCAAGAAATGGGGGAGAGAGAGGGGATATGACACGCAGCAAAGGGCCTCAGGTCGGATTCAAACCCAGAGTTTCTGCAGGTTTCACCAAGTCAAATTTAAGAATTTTTAAAGTGCCCATATTATGAAAAATGCATACAAACTTGTGGAAAAAAACTACCTATGCTGTTTGAGTGAGATACGAGTTTCTGAATGCCACTAGCTCTTCTCAATGGCAAAACACTGCTACAACACACACTCACTACTTCCATGTCCCTGTTCTGCAGGTATTCCACAAGTGTGCCCTCGTTTAGAAGAAGTCTCCCAGCTAATCCTGCCTTGTACTGACCAAAGTTGGAGAAAGAGTTATCTAGCTGATGTGCTCTTACCTAGCTACTGTGCATGTGCAAGGACGGAGCCTACATGGAGTGCACGCTCTACCCGGTAAGCTAAAGGCCACCTAGTCACTTAATCCAACTTAACACACCAAAGTATCAATACACAGCACTCTTTTCAAACTATTTAGGTACTGACCGAGCTGTTGACCGCTGCCATGTAACTGGCATCTGGGTCAATGTGAACTGAGTTGACCGAGACCTCTGGCTCAGGAATCAGCTGTTCGTTGTGGTCAGTCTTCAGATCCCAGACATGAATCACTCCACTCTGGTCTCCGACAATGAGCTCTGCCTGAAAAACATACAACACTGACTGTTGTCTGACATTTTCCAGCAGTTAGCACATACTCATACTTATAACGAAACATATCCTTTATAAAATAACAAGTAAAACAAACACATTACAACCAATTGATGGATCAGTGTGATGTATCACCTGGTTGGGATGCAGGCATACACAGTTTATTGGAGCATTGACCTGGAATATCCTTTGACACTGTAGATTTCTTGACCTATGAGGAGCAGTAGAAATCAGTTAGGTTTGTTGAACGCAGAGCAAATGTGTTTTAGCACAACGAGCGTCCTTTTGCAGTACCTAAGGTCCCATATGCGAGCCATGCAGTCCTCCCCTCCTGTGTACATCCAGCGGCCGTCTTCATGGAAGCCCACAGACGTGATGTTCTTGCTAACGCCATCGTAGTTGATCACCGGGTTGGGGTTGTTGGAGTTTAGGTCGTACATGCGGATGTGCTGATAACCTAAAAAAACGCAGAGTGGAAATCACTGTGATATATAGCAGCCATGCATTTCATTATCCAATCCAGGAGAAGGTTTGAGAGAAAATTCTTAACCTACCTGCAGCTGCAATCATGCTCCTGTCAGGTGTGACCTCAAGTGAATTTACTTGCTGGAAGCAAATGTTAAGGAAGTGGATTGTTTAGGTTATTTCTATAATATTATTTCACAGCTTGGTTACAAGTAGTCTTCTCCTTATACTTAAAATCGGACGGGCACACTGTAGTGATGATGCCATCTACAGACATATTCTGGAGCTGCTCCAAAGACAGTAAACAGCTCCTTTGACCGCATCCATACACACCTATACGTACACATAGCAGAAGGTTATTTTTCTATAGTCTCTTTTCCCGCTGTTAATTGATCAAATTCAAAGAAATATGTCAGTGGAAACTCAAATCTTCGTTTCCAGCTAAGACAACCATGTCTGTGTTTGAATGATGTGCCAAGTGTCCAAATCATTTAAATATCACAGTATAAACACTGTTCCCGATTGCATTAGTCAGAGTGCACTGTTTGAGAGGATACAGAGTCCTGGTGCTGGACTGTCCTGGTGCAGATCCCGCTGTGAGCCTGCCAGAACCGGACAGTGTGGTCGTATCCAGCCGTGGCCAGAATGACCGGGTCGCTGCCCACCGTCCCCTGGTTCACATTCATGCTTGACTTCTGGCTCAGTGCTCAGTGAGGCATGTATGACGCTGCACGGATATACAGGAGACAGTCAGTTGTTGCAGTTTCCCGAACGTTACATTAACATTTTAAACAGGAAAGTAGTTTATTTTATTGACATATTGTGGACATAAAATATTCAACGTATAACGTGCAGGCTAACGTTAGCATAGTAGCCTAGCTAACGCTATGTGTGAGAGCCATGCGATGCAGGCAGTTAGCTAGCTAACGTTTCTACTTTACAAGCTAACACATTGTGACTGCAACGACATTTCAATTCTGGATGTTATGGCCACTTCGACTGCTTAATAAAATAAGTCGAATAATTTTTGATTACCTTTGGTTTTGACGACAAATCAGTACGTCCCCGTAAAGTTTCCCTTAGCAACATACGACGATGTTTCAAATGTTCCGTTTTGATAACCAGCGCTTTGCAGCCATCTAGTGACTTATTTCACCCTATCAGTACAAATGGACCACAGCCATGTAGACTACTTGGGGGTTCAAATGATGAAAGTGTTTGTGAAGTCTCTTACAGACAGAGACGTGTTATTTTAACTCATACATAGTCTAATTCAACTCTATATAATGTTGTTTATTGTGCTGTCATGTTTACTAGCGCCCCCCAGAAATAAGTGGATATAACATTGTAATATTCTCCTGTTGGTAAAAGAAGTACCAAAATATCCAGGTAAAAAATAAACTTGTTGCTAAACTGTTGCCTTCTTTTACAATTGGTTTAATTACTGGTGTAATAAATAAATAACTGGTGTTATGAAAATAAAGTCTAACCATACTGACATAGCACTAACAAAGTGTGGATGCTATTTTAAATTTAAAAAAACATGGTAAACACAGCACCTCATTTTATAAAGTAAATGTAACAACAGTAACTAATAAAAACAGTCGTATCATTGTCCTATTATGTGTGACAGTGGCTGTTTATTATATATATTCTTTCATGAAACAAAAAAAGGTAAATTGATCAATATTGATACATACAAGTTAGTTTATTTAAAGGTTTTTAAAAAACTATCAAGCCAACAGCACATTCTTTAATATATGCATTTAAATAAATAAGTATAATAAATAAATAAATAAATAAATAATGCAGAGAATGCATCTATTCACAAAACACAAAGCATGTATAAATGACTACTGCCCTTGTTAACATCTCAATCAGAACAGTACGGCAGAGCAGGTAAAGCAGCCAACTGCAACATAAGTGCTTTCCTGTTCAGTCAGTGTGTGTGTTGCTGCAGCAGGGCAGACATGTGCTGTTTCACCTCTCCGGGGTCAGCCACTGAGCAGGCCAGGATCAGGCCTCTGATCCCAGTCCTCATTTTAGTGGAAGGGAGTATCTACAACATAGTCAAAGAATATTTAATCTTATGGTTTGCTTTTAGCGCAAACACACAACACAGAACCAAAAGTTGCAGTACCTTCACATGTATTTTGCATCTCTCCAAAAGAAATTTCCACTTCATTGCAGTCCGCTCGTCATCAGTCAAACTTGTAAACTCCTCTGTCTGCAACAGATGAGATGAAAATGCTGTTTCTCTTACCTGAAGATGCTAAACCTTTCATTTGTTTGAACTATTGTACAAGTTTAATTTAATCATAAAAACAAAATATAAAATGGGATGTGGATTTAATGAATTTAACTATTAGCAAATATTTCCTCACTTGCCAGACCCATACAGAATTTAAACACATATACACAGCATAGTGTTGTTTGTATTATTTTCAACCTGTACTGGTATTCATGTCTCTTCTCTCATGTTCTTTATTTCCTTCAGACAGGGACTAGTACGTGTAGAATTGAGGCTGAATGATCATCCTTGTGTAAAGTGGTACTGACCGAACAGCCAAGTGTCTGTTCTGCCACTGGGCTTTTGAGCATGCAGGAATGCAGGGTGCCGGTGTGGTCCGTGATGTCCACGAGCAGGTCAAAGCCTGTGCTGGATGCTAAGGCCTGATCCCTTCCTGGACACAACAGGTTGGTGCAGCTCTGCTTGTCCTCAGTCACCTGAAACTTACACCTGGAACTGAGATAGGAGAGAGAACAGACGGATCAAGGAACTGTTCATCAACTATAGCTCATCATAAGTGGCAAAAAAAAAACTGTTGTTGTGTAAGAGCCTATTAGTGTCCTTGGTATAAATAGATGCAACCCGAAAACACATACAGTTTTTGACACACACACACACACACACACACACACACACACACACACACACACACACACACACACACACACACACACACACACACACACACACACACACAAAACCAAAGAAGATTTGATGGAAAGAAATGGAACCAATGGTTTTAACTGCAAGTATTACTTTGACTTTCATTGATCAAAAAAGATCAAAGATGTGTCAATTACTCTACCCGTGGAACAGCACCTCAGGGGCTTAAAGCTTGGGATCAGCCTCTACAGTTACTGTTCAAATAATTTAAGTGCAACATCAAAGTTGTGAGGGGAAAAAGTTTCTACAAAAACTATTTTATAATGCATCCACTTTTGTGTGAACTTACCACCGCGTCTTGATGACTTTTGAAACAGAAGAGTCGAGGTCGAGCTTGGAGATAAAGCTGTATGTGATGCCAAAGAAAACCTCAGCATTCTGCTGGGCCTTCTGCTTCACCTGGCTCACTGTGTACACGTCAGTGATGGAGTCCACTGCAGAGACAAAAGCAGCACTACATTTACATGCATGCAGTCTTTTTATCTGAATAACAACTACAAAACTACAAGGCTTATTTTACAGCAAAAAAAAAGGATTTTAGCTACATAGCACGAATAACTTCATCATAATACACTTTTGAGACACTTTTTGTTGCAAGTTACATTTATCATGGAGTGCAGTTACAGAACATAGTGCACCGTCTATTAAAGGAACACGCTGACTTATTGGGACTTTAGCTTATTCACCGTATCCCCCAGAGTTAGACAAGTCAACACATACTCTTCTCATGTGTGATGTGACTCTGTCTGACGCCCCAGCATTAGCTTAGCCTAGTAAATATCATGCAGGTAACTGGTTCCAACTAGCTACAGCTCCCAATAAGTGACAAAATAACACCAACGTGTTCCAATTTACATGTTGTGATTTGTATAGTTCCCAGTCACTAACTGGGAAGTATATTCTCAGAAAGGCGAAGCACTGCTACTTCCGCTACTTGGGCAGAGTGATTTGCTCGCCGCACCTGAGAAGCCCGTTCACGGAGCAGAGAGTTCTGTCTGGAGTTTGCTCACATGTTTCTTGTTTTCTGTCAGCATAGGTTGGTATGTTCCATATATACACTACCAGTCCATGTTCGTTCTGAGGTAGTTGTTTTTGGAGCAAAGAGGAACAATTAAAAGTCTGTGCTCAGCTTCAAAAAACAATGTTAACAACAACAGACAAAGCCAGAAATCTTGGTGTAGCCATGGATTCTGACCTGAATTTTAACAGCCACAATAAGACAATTACAAAGTCAGCCTATTATCACCTTAAGAATATATCAAGGGTTAAAGGACTTATGTGTCAACAGGATTTAGAAAAACTTGTCCATGTTTTTAATCTTCAGTAGACTTGACTATTGTAATGGTGTCTTTACAGGTCTCCCTAAAAAATCAATCAGACAGCGGCAGCTGATTCAGAATGCTGCTGCTCGAGTCCTCACTAAGACCAAGAGACTGGATCACATCACTCCAGTTTTGAAGTCTTTACACTGGCTTCCTGTGTCTCAAAGAATTGATTTCAAAGTACTTTTGCTAGTTTATAAATCACTCAATGGTTTAGGGCCAAAATACATTTCTGATCTGCTAGTACACTATGACCCCCCCAGACCTCTCAGGTCATCTGGGACAGGTCTACTTTCTGTCCCCAGAGTCAGAACTAAACGGGGGGAAGCAGCATTCAGTTTCTATGCTCCTCATATCTGGAACAAACTTCCAGAAAACTGCAGATCCACTGCTACTCTCAGTTCTTTTAAATCAAGGCTGAAGACCTTTCTTTTTGATGTTGCCTTTCTCTAAATGCTTGTTCATTTCTTTAATGTTTAATATCTTATACTGCACTGTAACTTTTATTCTTGTGTTTTATCTGTTTTTATTTTTTAATTATTTTTTAACTGAGTTTTAACTGATTTTTGACTTTGAATTGCACTGTTGCTAAAATGTGCTATACAAATAAAGCTGCCTTGCTTTGCCTTGCCTTGATTGTCCCCTCGACCTCAGTGTGTTCGGCATTTTATCTATCAACTTCCAAAATTTGTAACTCCACGTCTGTGTATTCTGGCTCAAAAAGATATGGTTCTGGATCTTGGTTTGATACCAAGTAAAAATCCTGACAATTCTTCAAAGTCAGCTAGGATCACTAGTCTAGTTCGCTACTAGCTAGCTATTCACATTGGTTTTGTTGACGGAAGCAACTGCTTTTCAGAGTTCCCAGTTAAAATATGGCTGTGTCTCATGTGAACGTGTTATTTGTACACCCTGTGACCATACAAATCACAACATGTAAATTGGAACATGTTGCTGTTATTTTGTCACTTATTGGGAGCAGTAGCTAGTTGGAACCAGTTACCTGCAGGATCTTTGCTAGGCTAAGCAAATGCTGGGGGCGTCAGACAAGAGTTACAGCACACACAGAGATAAGAAGGGTATGTATCGACTTGTCTAACTCTGGGGGATACAGTGAATAAGCTAAAGTCCCAATAGGTCGGCATGTTCCTTTACATTATGACCCAAAAGGGAAGAGAGGAAGAGAAAAGACAAAAGTAAGAGAAATAAGAGGTGAGGCCTATAAAGAACATTTTACATTATAGTAAGATATAGCAGGACTACTACTCATTCTAATACTCACAGTATCAGACTGAAGGGATTACTTCACTATAACCTACCAGGCATGTCTTCTGGCTTCTCATCTTGATCCAGAACACCAGACTCAGATGCTTCTTTAGCATAGCTGAACAGCAGACTGGCCTCTCTGGTGTCTGAAAGCACACTGCGATTGACTTGGACACCAAAAAACCGACAATATTTTACTTACACTGACCACCATGGCTGCTTGGTTTTGGTCAATTGCAGTTATAGGAGATCCTATGTTTTTTAAATGTCGTTGTGATATCTTACCAGGATTGACAGTGATAATGGTTTTCGAGTTAACGGATGCTGTCATGCCGTTGCGAAAGCTGTCAAAGCTTATCTTTGCATCAGCGATGAAGAGCACTTTGAATGAAAAATAAAAGTTGAAACAACAGTAAGTTATCTTTTACATAAACATGCAGTTCCATCTCACATATCCACTTCCAGGTTTATCTTCAGTACAGTATATTAATGGGACGTGACAGGCAGGAATAACAGTTAAATAAATATTCTCTTTGTGGCGGAGAATGAGCAGCAGCTGTTGACCTACCCGTCTCTTTGGGTATCAAAGTTTGCACAAGCTGAATGGCTTCTCTGTCCCAGCTGTGAGTGAAACAGAGGTCAGGGAGTTACTCAGTGAAAATCAAACACACATGGAGTTCAGCAAGTTAATCTAAAGCTTCATGTCACCAAAGTAAATTTGTGGTCACCTAAAGATACAAAGGAGTGATCCAAAGGGCCAATAGGATGGAATGTGACACAAAGACAACAAAATCCATACATCTTTATTAATTTTCTAAATTAATAAAGGAAAATGACGCACCAGACAAGAGGGAAGGAAGAGACAGAGTCATCAAAGAGCTTCACTTCCAGCCTCTGCCCTTTGCGACTGTCTGAAGTCGTGAATGGCTTCAGCGCTCCAATCTGTAAATGTAAACAGAATCATCTAAAGTTCCTATCACAATATCTTCCCTTCTTGTAACAAATGCAGTGACATTAAGAGCAGGGTCTGGCCTCTGTGAACTCTGAGGCAAGTCTTTGGGGACATTGTGGTTAAATTGGTCTGTTCCAGACAAACAACAAGCATACCACCAACCACAAAGACAAAACAAACACAATGTAGTTTATTGGGACATTCATAAGATATGAATTCAATAAATTTAGAAAACCAAAGAAATATTGGCTCTGCATCCACACTCATTGTCAAAAATGTCCCACTTCATGCTTATCAGGCTTTCCACCCTGGCCTCAATGATAGGTTCCACCACTTTTCCATGACTGACTTTAATAATGTTACATCAGACCACCTTTTAACAACCCTCCCCTTCTTGGTAGTAAAGTTCTTTTAAAGCTCAGGAAACAGCCTATTTTCCACTATAGTTGAGCTTACTGTGGAGAAAACGGTAACCAGTGTGTGAAAAAGTTGGAAAATATATTTTTGTTTATGAATGTTCTTCTCATTTCCTGTTTGAAAAACACCTTTGAAAATCAATGATATACCAAGATTTTCATCACCAGTGTATGATTGATTTGACAAGCAACACTAAGTTGATAGCCAAGAAAAGCATTCTAGGAAATTTAGAAAATAACTAACATAGTAAACCTAAACAAGGCTAAACAAGTTTAAAAAACTGATATATCAAAGTGTGAATGTGTTCAAAGGTGAGCTTGCCCTTTAATATTATTTCAGGCTGAAAGACTGCGACCTTAAGGTGCCCTACCGATTTCACTGCAGCCAGTATATTTATCATTGTGCCATCCAAGCTCTGCCCGTTGGCCACAATGTCTGCCAGAGAGTAGAAATCTGCACAGTCCTTCACTGGCAGGTGGATGAGTGGCAGCAGCCTGTCGATGGTGTCCATGTCAGCACACAGACTCACCTGTGAATGAGCCTCCGTCACCAGCAGCCTGTAGAGGCTGAGACAGCAGATACAAACCTTTGCACCAGCAAGTCCTTTGACACTGTCATCAGACATTACACACTGTTACATCATGTTTTACACAGCATTACATTGTGTTTACCTTCAGCTGTTTAAAGCACCACAGGTAAGCAGGACTAATTCTTCTACAATATCTCTATTATAACTGGTAATTTTACCTTGGTGTTGTGGGACAGAATTTGTCCCCTTTCTCCGGGTCTTTGTTGGTGACTAAAGGATTTTCAACGATGACTGGAAAAACAATAAGAAACAATTTTGCACAAAGACATTAAGTGCATCTTCTTTTTATTCAAACATTATATAAGTTTATATTTAAACTTTTATTCAAAACATGTTTTAAAATAAAAAAAAATACATTGTTTTTTTCTTGTTTTATTAAGAATTTTTGGGGTACTCGACTATCAATCTACAAGTATGCCTATAGGTACATCACAAGCTGGACATGGCCAAAGCTTAGTTTTGATATTGATTAATCTGGACACTAGATATTAATAAAAAAAGAATAATAAACAAAGCACTTCTGTGGCATTCCATCAAAAACAAACATAAAAAATCCCCAAATTCTCAAGGATTTTTAAGGCTTCGTTCTGGGACTACGAGGGTAAGTTCCTCACCACAGTCTCCTGTGCTGAAGCTGCTGGAGAGCCCGTTGATGTATCCATCGTTACCCCATGATGTCACATTAATGAAGAAGTCAGGTGAGTCTTTAATGGTAAAGCTAAAAGTGAATCTGTCTTCACCAATATCTGAAAATCAGGTGTATAGGTTTGGTTATTGTTGCAGTTCTGTCCAATGGAAAGCAAGAGGAGAAAAAAAGCTCAGAATGGATATCAAATCTCCAGCAGAGGGGGCTGGTATACAACACAATGAGGTGCAGTGATACAAAAATGGGTCATTGAAAGTAACAGCTTAGATACACTAATATAAAAAGCTACTAACTTTTTCTGTCAGGAAAGCTTCTGACATCAGTTTTCCCAATGACGATGCCTGCCACTTTCTGAAAAATATTACAAGGGCAATGACAGCATGCAGACATTTGCAGTTCATACAGCTTACAAAACCAACAGAAAACCAGGCCTGAAATACATTCTGAGTTACACAATTGAAGAAAACTACTTCTGACTATTAGACACTGATTTAGAGGGCTGCTGCAGGAACAAAAGGAGATAACATGGCTGTAATTAGCTGAAAATTATCTGAACTCACCGGATGAGAGAAGTTGGGATGCAGTTCAGAGATGGCAATGAAGGTATGAGAAGCCATGTTAATGCATAACTTAAATCACTATCCAGTCCACTTTTAATTACATTTACAGACTCTGTAAAATGAGGGAAAAAATAAAACAATTAATAAAATACACTTAACGTGTACAACCTAAGTTTGATTCCTCCTGGATAAGTAGGCCTATTTTTCGTTTTCTAACATTAGCTAGCTAACGTTACCCCAAACCTAACCTAGCTAATACTTACTGTAGCTTAAAACGAATAAACAAAGAACTTTGTTAGCTAACCTATGTTTATTAGCTAGCTAAGAATGAAACAAGGCTAACTTAATGTTAACCTTTTAACAAGCTAACGTTAGCTAGCTAGCTAGCTGACTTGTTCTGTGTTATCACACCATTACCTGGCAACATGGTGTGAGGTTTTGGAGAGATTCTACTTTTTTGTAATTTATTATTGATTAAAATAGCTTAATTTCACCTAAACCAAATACATTTTTGTCGTCTTACCTGCTCTGTTTTCCTCACAGTTTATCCGAGTTTATCGCGGCAAAACAGTCGCACGCGACAGAATCTGGGGGGCTCAAATGCTGCCTTCAATTGTAGTTTGGAAACATTATTTTTTTAATAAATCGGGCTAATCTGATAAAGAAAAACGTTCAGTATCGTAGTAAAAATGTCTGACAATGACAATATCGTGACGTTGTTACAGCTGTACTGATGGACATGCTATGACATGGTCATAGATCTATGGTTATGGTCCTTTTATTAGGAGCTAGTAAATATTGCTATTATCCTACAGGCCAAAAATAAACCTTCATAACACAAGATTATGGTAAATAGTTTGCATCTCAATCTCCCTTCTAAAATAAAATAAAATGAGTTACTATAATTGACTTACTAAACCATTACTTCTCTTACAGTATTATTTTTGCAGTACATGCTCTGAGCTGGAGTTCACTCATGAATGGAGCAAGACATTTTTGAGAAACACACAGAGGCAAATATTTCCCCAGTTAATCAATTTCCTCACTAAAAAATTGTTTTGATTTGCTAATATCCTAGTAAAAGTGCATAATTTAGACATTAAAATGTAATTTAGACATTAGAATGTACTTAATTGATGAGTTACAACCTACAACTACAATCACTTAAAATGTATTTTCTAATCAAAAGAGAGGAATCCATTCTGTTGGCAGACTTTACATGATGTTGCCCAGGATGAAATCTACAATTACAACACACATTCAGTATAGTAAACATCTGTACAGCTGTGCAAACATGCATGAAATTGGACTGAACTATACAACTGCTATCACTGACTGGTATCTGTCAATTATACACACATTAACGTCACAGACACAAATTATATTTGTACACTATGTGAGTCATCTCTTTTAAACTCTCTACTGCAAAAGCTATCCCTGGAGCTCAGACTCTGATATCACCTTGCTAATCCATCCCAGTCATCATCTACAGCAAGGGATTTGTTCTCAGACAGCTTTGCTGAGATGGATTTTACAGTTGCCTTGTTTGTTTTGATAGCAAAAAGCTGTATTTGAAGTTTGATATGGTATCACACACCTAACCAGGAATCAGATGGTGTAACAGTAAACCCTTATTCAGCTTTGCACAGCCTTGTTCTTCTTCCACTGTGACTAATCCTCGCAGTCGGGCCTTTGGATCTGATCTCTCATCCCTGTGACTAATGTTGATTTTCAGGCAGCAATATGTCTGTTGATGTGATTCTACAGTCAATGTGTTTCTAATCGCTGAGGGAAAACAGTGCAGTAGCAGCAATAAAACCCTTTTCATCACAATAAAACAGCATGGTGAGATTATTTATCAGCGGACAGGCTGGTGTGTAATGTTCCATCAATGTATTGATAGACTTTGTATAATGTTGTATAATGTGAACTGATTAAATACATTGAACATGTAGCTATACGTAGAAGAATCGATTTGCTATTTACCCCAGTGCCTGGCTATTCAAATGAAACCAAATTTCAAATTGTAATTTCATTAGGTTTTTCTGACTGCAGTTTGTGAGTCCATTAATCACAGCAGCATTCTAAAGCCTCATCAGATAAATCAAGTGAAACTCACTTTTGCTTCAATGATTTATCCATAACGAATTCATGGCCTCAATCTCTCATCAATCACACTTTCTTCCGATATTCAGTTGGTTCCTTTGAAGTGATTTGAAAACACTATTTGAATTTCTTTATAAGCAAGAAGCCACATCAGGTCTTGCTTGTCGCTACTTATTGCGTGACTTTATTCGGAGCCGAGCAGGAACTACCTGCAGGGTGGCAAACACATGCAGTCACTGCAGGAATGTGTTCTGATTGGGTGGCCTCTCTGCCACAGGTCGGCTCCCTGGTGGGCCTGCAGCCGTCTAACCACTCCTCTGCTATTAATCCATCATCTCACTGTGTGTGTGTGTGTGTGTGTGTGTGTGTGTATTCTTTTCCATATGCATGTCAATGCATAAGATTATGTGTTGTGTGGAGACTTACTATGCTCATTGTGACACAGGCATTATGGACACAGGTTTTTAGTCTCCATTGAACATGATGCAAGTATGAAAATTGCTTTCAGAAGTGATACTTTTCAATGTTGTAAGGTTACAATACTAGTAGTCCTTCAAATGTACATTAACACACCTGCAGACAACCATATTTGATGTCCCAAACACTTAAGCTGATTGTGTTATGTAGCTTGTCCATCTCAACTATGTAGATTTCTGTGCTGTTCTTTTGTGGGAATTAAATATTATGCCACTGATATATCAAACAATGTCTTATTGTGAAAACTGCATTGTTTTCACCTTGTTATTGCTTTTTTTCTTGCTACATAGCAATTATTTTTTATTTTGTTAGGTGATTAACTGTACACTGCTTTTTTGGTCCAGCCAAGAGAAAATGTATCTCCCTCACCTGGGTATAAGAAACGTTTTTAGAAAAAATAACATGACAATGTCAAGGCTGTTTTCTCTACAATATAATGAAACTAGCGCCAAAAAATACATTTGAACAAATTAATAGCAATGTCTCTTTCCAGAAATCATGAGCCGGTTACTCAAGTTAATTCACATACCCGGTGTAAGCAGTTTCATGAAGGAATCTTTTTCTTTTTACTCTCACTTATTACACCTGCCAACTTGTCACCGTCCAGAAGGAAGTGTAGGCCTACTCATGGACGAGAGGCTAATGTCATGGCCATGGTTTATGACGTCTTCCTCTACTGTACTTAGCTAGCTTAAGTGAGCTAGCAGTATCGGTTAGCTAGTTACAGTTTAGTTGAGTTAGATGAGCCAAGTGCCATCTAGTTCAATTATTTTGGTGAGAAGGCAGACATTTCTACAATCAATATCTCCAACACTGGGCAACTCACACCTAAACAATCTAGATTGCTAAATAGTACCACTGGTAAGAAAAAGACAAATGTGTAATTTTTTAAAAAGTTTTTTGGGACTTCTCCCTTTATTATATAGGGGCAGTGGATAGGCATGAAAGGGGGGTGAGACACAGCAATGGGCCATAGGTCGGACTCAAACCCCAAACCGCTGCAGGACTCAGCCAACATGGGGTGAACGCTCTTACTGGGTGAGCTAGAAGCCACCCGACAATTACGTATTTTTGATTTTGGGATGAACTGTCCCTTTGAACTACCCTATATGAAACAGTTCAATTAGATCCACCTGATCCAGCTACAACATTAAAATGCTCCCTACAGTACATGTAAACCCTAAATTCCACTGGAAGCATCTGTGATGCGTTCCAGATGTGCCACGTTCCCGTGAGCAATTGCAGCCATACAAGTCAACGCTTGATAATCCACCATCTCCCTCAGATCTGCTAAATATAGATGCCAGGGGTGCCAGATAGCTCACTTGGTAAAGTGGGCAACCATGTGTAGAGATTCACTCCTTGACGCAGTGGGCCAAGGTTCACCTCTGACCTGTGGCCCATTGCTGCATATCATTCCCCTTCTTTCTCCCCTTTAATTTCTTCATCAGTCCTGTCGAATAAAGGTCTAAAATGGCCAAAAAATAATCTTTAAAAAAATATACGCGCCTGGTCTGTTTTCGCGCAAGCCGCAGGAAGTGAAATAGCGAGAGTATCCAGTTAATCTAACGAAAGCGCCCCCCCAATAGAGATTCATCTTGGAGGTGTAAAAACATAATTATACATCACAGATCCAGAACCAGAAAAGAGGCATGGAGTTTCTTGGAGTGGAAGCTAGATCCTAGCTTAACAAACACGTGATTGTTATGTAAAGTACTTGTAGAGACAATAACATCTGCGAGTCGGGCAGCAAGGTGCTCTGCTTCTGAGATGCTTCTGGTAAGGTATGATGCGTAAAGGGTGGATGGAACATAATCGGAACGCAGCCAGAATGCAGCAAAATCGCGCCCGGTTAGGCGTTAACGTGGCGTTTCTGTTGCGTGTCAGTTGCGTGGTGGTTGCGTGGCGTTTTCCATGTCTTTGCACACCAGAAACGCGTCTGAATGCGGCGCTGCTGCTGCTAGCCTTGTCTGTACATGTGTAAGTTTCCCATTGATAAAATTAAATAATGGCGTGTTCTTCAACTATGTTCTGATTTGATAACAGCAAAGAAAATGTCGGCAGTATTGCCAGCAAAATAGGCAAAATAAAATGTTGTTCTATATTGACAGGTGCAATACTTAAAAACTGATAAATATGTATTATCATATTCTTCTTTTAAATTACATTTATATCTGCATTTATGTCAAAATCTAGAAACTTTCAAACATCAAAATATTTGTGTCAAAATGACCTATAAACACATTTATGTATTCTATTTGGCCTGGAAACACTTCCAACATGCTAGTGTGTTGCTTGAAAAATAGGCGTCGGTCCTATTTCTAGCATTCATGCGTTTTTGGCATGGCTCGAGCCGCACCTGAGACATATATGTGTCACACAGGCAGCGTGTAAGCTCTAAACTGATAACATGGGACCCGAAATAAAAACGGATACGCCACGTAGCTGACACGCTCACGCCACGCAGGCAGTGTGCAGGAGGCCTTAGTGCATCAGTAGTAAAAACACTAACAGGTCTGTGAAACTTAAAGTATATTTTGCTCATCATACATTCTTGTATGTTTTAATGTAAGAATTTTACTTGTAATAAATTACTTCAATGTTTACATTGTGGTATGGCTAGCAAAAAATCTAAATACTTCTTCCACTACTGTTCATATACAGTGTTTAACTGTCCATTGGACCTCCACAATGGCACCAGACAGGAGATTTGTGGTTCAGCTGCACACCCCCTGTAAAACATGAGAAGACAGAAGGAAGCAAAGACACCAGCAAGTGCTCAGAGGCATGGCAACACAAAGCCAAGTCCTTTTAGAGCCGCAGGGATTGAAAGGATGTGATCTATATTCCTTCTGTAGTCTTCTGTGCGTTTGATCATTGAACAACCAAGCTGCACAGACTTATGGTTTGATCTAAATGACCATTTGTAATCAGGAAGTCTACGAACTGCTGTTAGCACTATATCAACATGTGATGTAGGCCTACCAAATAACTCTACACAGGAATACAGGTAGTGGGCAGACAAGTTGTAGTATTTAGGTTGGTGAACCAAAAGGTTTTAGTTTACATGCATAGACAATGGCGCTGTTGTTTAATAATGAAATACGTTTTTTTTTTCAATGCACTTAAAAGAGGTGCTCTGTACGGATCTAATGGAACCAATCGTTATTATTTTATTGAACCTGATCATTAAAACATATAGTTCTAAACGGTGAGCAATACCTTGGCATGGCCCAAACCACTACATCCAAGTATAGCTTTTGCAGTCGTTGGCAGCAGCCTGTGCAGTCTTTATTGGCTTCCAGAAGTGGACGACGTCCAAACTACAAGTATGTGTGTACACTGTAATTTTCCTGCCACCTGTGTGACTAACTAACTATAGTACTGTAGCTGCTGCTGCACTGCTGGGTCTGCTCACAGCCACTGAATCCAGCTGGGCTCTGGTGGAACAATGCAGTCTCCAGTCTCCTCATCCCCGTGTCCAGTGAGAGGGGGGTGTACCACTGTGGAGGAAACGTTAAATGATGTTAATAACGTGCTGTTGAAAAGCAGAACAAAGACAGAAATCAGTGGCATGCATGATGTCAGTTTCCATTATTACTGTGTGCCACTATATTGACGTAATGTTAGGAACACTGTGGCATTGGTCATGTTACAGTATTGCTACGAGTCTTAACCCATGAGACTAAAGTGAGACAGGAAACATTTTACATGACATAAAATAACGATAGCCTAAATGAGGGGGAAATTACATTTCTGTTGCAAAACAGGACTTTAAATGAAACAACTCTTTTCAGTTGTAGTGCGTTTTCATTGAACATTCCCACACCGTAACTGAATGTTAAAGTGAATGTTGTTTGGGCAACCGTTTAGCTCATTTAGTAAAGTGAGTATAGAGGTTTACTTCTCAATGCAGCGGCCCTTTGCAGCATGTTATTCCCTCTTCTCTCCCCTTTCATGTCTTCAGCTGTCCTGTAAAAATAAAAAGGCCGAAATGCTCCAAAAAAATAGCCTTTAAAAATGACTGTTGTTTGATGCAGCTTGTGGTTGGTTGGGTCTACACAAAACAGGTAACACAACCTACACGCCCAACTGAGGCATGTTATTTTTATTGTCTGGCTTACTCAGTGATGGCCTTAATCCAAATTTGCGGTGCCCTCATACAAAAGTTAGAAGGAGAGGGGGATGGGCGGAGAAATTCAGTCTGGCATTGCTTCCCAAACCTTTCAACACCCACTCCTAGTGCCATCATGGAGTCAAGAATTTGCTGTGTAAAGATAATGGAGAAAACAATGTACACTCATTGAGCTCACCTGCATGCATAAGTCATAAGAACATCAACACTGTTTTTGTAATTACTCTCCCTGCCAAAGGGGGGAGACAAAAGTTCCACACTCCAGCGTTAAGGAATCACCAAAGTAGTTAAAATCCAACCCATTGGGAACATGAATGTCCGTACCAAATTTTAATGACAAATCATCAAACAGTTCTGGAGAGTTTCAATCTGAACCACAAATGTCAACCTCATGGTGGCGCTAGAGGAAAAGTAAGGGCATCACTAAAGTCATTTGGATTCATCTTCTGAAGATCATGAATGTCAAGTCATACAATAGCTGTTGAAATATTTCAGCCTGGACCACAGTGGTGGGCCTGTGGAAAACTAAAAAAAACAAAAAACTATAGATCTTGAAGAAAATTGTTTTCTTCTTTAGTTTTTTCACATATGCAACACTTTCTACACACACACACGTACACACATGTACACACACACACACACACACACACACACACACACACACACACACACACACACACACACCTTCAGCTCGTAGTTCAGTATATAATTTCTTTCCAATCTGAATTTGGAACATGATGTTTGGTATCAGATACAACAGTGGGGTATGGTTTACTCGTCCTGAATTAGACTTTCGGTGTGCATGTGAGTGTGTGTATTCAGTCATCCACATTATGTTTCAAATGTGTGTATGTGCATACATGTACATACATAGTTTTCAGTATGGAGACGAGCATCTATCCAAACTTTTTATCCACTTGGACAAAAATCCAGCCTGATATACTGCCATTGTCAATTTAATGTTACCCAGAGAAGTTTTCACCCATTCATCATTTTTAACTGTGGAAGGGCCCAGAGCTGTATTTCAGCTACATCAAAGCCCGCCGTACTGTCCCAGTCTTTCACAAACGTCCTCACAACATCCACTGTTTAGGTGTAGTTCCCCTCCGACAAGCCCTGACAGAAATATCTCGCTCCACATTTGACCCCAAGAGTCTTTTTTTCCCAAATTAAAATAAATAAATCTTGAAATATTTTTTCTTTCGCAAATGAGTGGAGAAACACATTTCTTCAATTATTACAGAATGATATATGAAACAGAAGCTTTCATTTCTTTGCCGCATGTGTTCCACTGAACAATGAAATCATTATATTCTGGAGCATCGCTCCTAAAAGTGATACAAAGCAGGACACATTTCAACGCTGAGTTGAAATGACTGCAGTGTTGCTTTGTTTAGGTGCTGATTTTATGGTATGTGGGACTGATGTTCTGTGTAAAGCATCATTGATCCTCCACATATGCAGACAAAAGGCTTTTCTACTATTTATAATGGAATATTGCCTTGTGAGAGTTTCATTAGAGAATAAAGTATGCAATGTTTGAATAACAGTGACATCAAGTCTAGTAAAGTGCTTAATGTTTGTAATATTACATTTATTATGATGTATTATATTATTGGAATTATTGTAAGAGTTTGACTTTCCAACCAATTTCCAAAGAATGAACACACTGGAATTTTTGTCCTCTAATTTTCTTGTGCCATGGTTAGAAATGCACAGTGAGAGGTTCAAGATTCTCATAGTAACAATAGACAACAAAATATAATTGATCAGATCTGTATTTTCTATGTACTGTGTATCCATTGTTTATATTCATTATGTGGTTAGAAGTGTCTCTGTTTTTCTCTTCTTTTGTCTTTCCCTTTTACATATCATATCTGTTTACTGAAAGATTTAGTGTAATATGTAGGCTAGTAACAGAGACAACCAAATCCATGGATAGTAGCTCAGGCCGTAGGGAGTTGGGTTGGGAACCAGAGGGTTGCTGGTTTAAGTCCCCATATGGACCAAAAGTACAGAGTATGGATTGGTAGCTGGAGAGATTCCACTTCACCTCCTGGGCATGGCCAGGGCGCTGGTCCAGCACTGGCAGCTCACTCTGACTTCTATCCATTTGTGCATGATTAGATCTTGAGCATGTGTGTGTATTTCAGGCCTGTGTGTAGTGATTACAAATACAATTGTAAGTGCAATAAAGGCACACTTCTTTAATGCCAATGCCATTGCAGAAATGTTTATGAGTCTTGCATTGCAGTGCTGCATTCATGCATTAGATGCCTATAAGAGTGAGCCATGCCACTCTGAACCCATATCCTCTTGGATGTTACTTAGGCCTTCTTTAAACCAAACTCTGCCATTAGCGGGAAAAGACTCTGTCTCATCTGTCTCTCCCAACTCTCTCTACTTGGGATGGTACTAACGTCCCATATGGAAGACATCATGCAGTTACAAAGCTGCTCTCCTCACCAAGCACTAATAACAGTGTGGCTATGGGTTTAATAAAAAGGAATGGAACGAATTATGGCCCCATCCCAGCCAGGGCCATCATGTACTGCAGCGCATTAGCGTGGCCTCAGCAGCCAGTTGAGACCAGCAGAGACTGGGAGGAATGACAGAGTGAAAGAAAGAAGGGGAGAATGTGAATGGGAAGGGCCAAGTTCCCCAGCAATAACCAGTAAGGCTCTATGGGTTCGATGCTGTGGTGGAGAGATTGGGAACACACAGAGAGATATGTAGAGAGAGTAAGCCTGTGGGCAGCACAGAGAGAAGCTCTGCCAGGCGTAATGAAACGTCAACAGCAGTTTCACAAAGGATGTTAAGCCGAGTCTTGATTAAAATGGAAGTCAGAGTATGTCATGCTCGGCTTAATAAGTGAGTTGCATGGAGTCTCTGGTGATTAAATAGTGTAGAACCCACCGAGAATGAGAGGACGATGTAGAGCTGCAGGAATGTAAAACTGGAGACAAGACATATTAAACTGAAGGCGGAGTTGATTGACTTGCTGAATAAGTGATTGATCAAGAGTGACTTTAAATAACAATAGTCAAGAAGAAGAAAAGAACAGGATCTACATACATTGACTTAAAATCTCATAGTGTGGTGGTTCTCAAAGAGGATGCAATAACAATGAATAGGGGTCACAAGTTAAGGATGGGAAAGAAGCACAAAATAGTACATTTCTATAATCTTTGCTATTTGTTTAAAAACATTAACATGGGCAGTTTAACATTTTTATGCCTCTACAAATTGTTCAAATTTAAGTTAAAAGAGAAATCACTTGGTTAAATGTGCCCTGGGAAGATTTTAAGTAAATGTAAGTGTTACTAATCATAATGCCTTGAGTTTACCCTTAACTAAAAAACTAAAAACTAAAGACTAAAAAATTTGTTGAGTATATTTGTATTATATTATATACATATAATTATAAATAATTTGTAAACATGATTTTTAAAATACTTTAAATCCTGCTTTATTATATTGCTATATTGCGGTACTTCTGGTCAAACACTCCACAGGGTACCTTTATTATAGACCATGCTAAACATGTGGATATTGCTTTGTTTTAAAGGGAAACACAAGCCTTAAATAGTGAGAACCACTGCTTGAGGGCACTACGTCGTCATGGGCTAAGATCTACTAAGTTCACATACAAGTAGGGTAAGCACTTAGCAAATCTCTTCTTGCAATTTTCTTCTGAAATCAAAAGCAGCAGCCCTCTTACACCCACTTGCTTTAAAAGTATTATCTGAAGTCACAAGTAAGTAGCACAGGCACTAACAGTTATTTTACAATTTTTTTTTTAATAATTCACTAGCAACTGTTTACTTACACACATACAGTAAGTGGACTGTTGCTAATGTGTGTAGAGTGAGTAGAGTGCTCGCCCCTACTTATTTGTGAATTTAAATAATAGTCAATGACATCTCTAAATTCTGCATATACCAGTTTGGCAGCCCACAAGTGACACAATAACACAATAACCATGCAGTAAATACCAGTTAAGACAATGTAGTTTGTGGTGTTCAAATAAAAATTGCATTTCATTTAGTGTAGGCAAAATCATTCTTTTATTTTATTTGACACAATTGTCTTTGTCACTCACAGGGAGCCTCACAGTGACATTTCACCTTAATGACTGTATTGCCTCTTGTCTATTTATGTAAATGTGAAAAGTCAATCAAGCTTGATTAAGAGATCGACAGAGCGGATGAAGACATATGCGGAGCAGTTGGCAGTGAAAGTGGGTGCTGGTACTTCCTAGGTGGGCAGACCTGGTCTTAACCCCGGGCTCAGTATGCAGTGACATGTCTGTCCTTAGATTAGCTGCCAGCGCAGGAGATGACAGGTTGGTTCAGAACTACAGCAATGCAAGGAATCCTAATGGCTCCATCAGGACAAGTGCACTGCCTGTTATGTTGTATTTCCTCTGAATTTGACCTGGATGTCACCATTTCAATCTCTGAGATTCAATCGGCAGGGTTATATTTGGCCTGTGACTGTCTGGGCTATTTTGGAGCACAAATTCAACAATTTTGCTACTGTCTCCTTCTCCGTCACCCTTTCACTGTGTTTGGTCACTTGATGCGGACCTCCATGCTGGCTCATCGTCTCTGTCTTTAAAACAGGTCTGTTTCATTGAACCTACACAAACGTCTGTTATAGTTGGATTAGAAGACACCAGCTCGCCTGATTTGCTTTCCCACTCTCTTTTTGGGACATTTATTTTGACCTCTAAGTCGTTTTCCCCTTCACTGTCAGTGACGTTATACTCTGGACCACCAGAGTTGGACTTCTGGTATTTCACTCTGGCCTTGGGATTACATACCTACAGTATATGTAGGAATAATTACAACTAGAAGGATTTTCACTCAAAGCGTTCATTGCTGCTCAGTCCTGCTATTGCACACTGTTGTGATGAGAAAATGATACAGAAAATGTTAAGGAATAGTCGCAGATTGTTGTATACAGCTGAACAATAGTGACTTGAAAGCTAATTGTTCTTTAACAGATTATTTGGGAAATGTCCCTGCTTGTTTATTTTTCAATAACAACTGATATATGTGTAAATGGGGACTCATGTGCCATGCAGTCCTGATATTAACAGCACAGTCACTGTGTAATTGATTTCCTTTAGGTCTTCATGACTACTCCAGTGTGTAAGACTGATAAGCCCCAGCGAGTTGCAGCCTGGAGAGTAGCTGCTCTGAATGCAATGGCATGTCAAGTTGGCTAAAGATACATTTGTGTTGTAAAAAGATATATTAAATCAGACACATATGCAGGCATTGGCGGTTGCAGAGCACATACACACAGACATAAAATCACATACATCTGCTCCCCATCCTTGTAATTGTGGCTCTGTCAATATCATATTACCTGTTCCTTTAGCTGCCTATTGATCATGCCTGCAGCGGCTGTTCATGAGCTGGTTACGATGTGCTCTATTACCTGTGTGTTAGTGTCAGCCTCTCAGATTGGGGTGATGGGATTGAGTGTGCATCATGGGAGGGCTAGGGCGGTGGGGGTTGATGGTTTGTCCAGCCTACACATTCATCTCTGGGAATGTGAAGTGTCTTTTGGTACAGATGGACGCCTTATGGCATTTGGAGCATGTTATGGTGGCCTGTATAGGATGTATGAATTAGGTTTTGACTGGTATGGATGTCTAAAGGCTCATAATAAAAGAGATGGCTTTGTGTGGAAAGTGGCATTCAATTCTAACAATTATTACATTTTAAAATGACCATTACGATACCAAAAACAACTCAGATTACAGCTGTGTCTGAAATAGCCCCTTGCTCACTAATCCACTATTCAAACCCCTTGAAACTCTCAATACAGTTTAGGGAGCAGTAAATTGACACATTATGACGATTATTTTGTGGTGTCACCAACAGGTACATTGTTGCATTATAACATTAATTCATTTGATAAAAAGGAAGGAAGAATTGCATTATAGGGTTTAATTAAGACCCTAAACAGCTTGCCATCTTAATGTAGATTGTATGCTAGCATTTGTGAATTTGCCCAAAACAAAAAGTGTAGCTGAAGCTGATGGGAATGTCATTAAATCTGATTTGGTACTACATGAAAGGTTAAGGGATAACCAAAGTTATTATAATGCATCTAGCAGGAGGCATACATGTCTGTACCAAAACAACTGTTCAAACATCTCACTGAAAGGATTCATCCTCCAAGGACCAAGAATGTCTGTTCAAAATTTCGTAGCAGTCCATCAGATGACAGCTGAGATATTTACCAACCGACTGATATTGCCATTGCTAGAGCCATGCTGCTAGCGTTGCTAAGAAACTTGTGCATGCTAAAGGCACTACATTTTATTATAGTTTCAGGATATTATATAGGACAGTATTCCAACACTTAAATAAAATGTTGGAAAGTACATATGGGGCACTAGATAGCAACTGAAAAAAAAAAAGACTGAACAGCCCACTGTAACCAAACTCTAGTGATTTAGATTACTCACATCCTGACTGAATGAGGACTTCATGACTTGTTCCAAGAAACTGAAAAATAAAATCTCAACCACTATCATATCAGTGAAGAAGGACAGTCACTTGCCAATATCAGATTTGTATTGAAAGGTCCAATATGTGTTAGGTTTGGTGTCAGGTCTTGTGTCTGTTTCAAGACCAGACTTCAACATATCTTTCAGTATGAAGATTAACTTTAATTGTGGAACATGTGGAGCCTAGTGTTGTGGGCCTACTGATGAATTAGACACCCGAGCTGACCATTAGTAACAGCAGTCATTTTTAATGTAAAAATAATGTCAGTAGTAGTAGTTTGTCTTATTTGCTAAGTGCTACTTAAAGTGATTGGGTGATATGTGATATGGCAAAAAAAACATAGCAATGTCATTTTTTCTCTTTGTTAATATCTTGTTTGTCTTATTCCTCAAAGTAAAGGATGTCCCCAGAGCAACACCAATGACAAAACTGCAGTGTACGACCATTGTGGCTGGAAAAAATGTGATACTTTCAAGTAGATAAATAATAATTAGGTCTATATTGCAAGTGCATTCATATTCTTTTTTAATAATTTAAATTGTGAATGATAACCACATCTGTTTGTGGTTATAGTTGGTGATTTTCTATCTCAGCTTGTGTGTTTCTTATTGTAAAGGGAAAAAAAGAAAGAAGGAAAGTGTGTGGCCAAACATTTCTATTTTTCTTTCTCTCGTTTCATTTCTCTCCCCGGTGTTGAAGGCCTGACCTGGACTCATTCCCCCTTTTTCCATCCTTGTCTAATTGCCATCATCCCGTCTTTTTGCTCTCCCTCTCTTTCTCAGTTTACCTGTTTGTGCTGTCTGAGTCTGCAATAATATGTCTCTTTCTCTCTATCTCGGTATCTCTTTGCCATCTCTGCAGAAAAACTACTACTGTGTGTGTCTGTTTGTGTTTTCTAGTGTGTGTGTGTGACGTGCTTCTTATTTAACACTGACAATAAATCTCTGACCTCCTTGCAGCCTCTGAGTAAAGCGCTCTGATATTAAATAATGAGACTCGGGGAGGTGATCTGGTCCCATGTCAGGCCCCAAGGGACGAGATGTGATATTGTTCCCATCTCTGGCTCCAAAATTGGAATTAACTGCAGCTTGGCTCCCAGCAGTACACAGGAAGAGGACACTGTCTTCTATGTGCTCGGAAAATCACTGGAGATAATTAAGCTTCATGATCTTTTCTAATACTGACAAATAATATTTACTCTGACTGGGCTACTGACATTTAGTGAGAACACAATGAGTCAGCATAAGAAGACCTACACTTTGACCAATATGGGGTTTTAAAAGGTAAAATAATAGTAATATGTACAGTACTGTAAAAAGCACTGATAGGCAGTTGTGGTCTTGAAAACAATAGAAATGCACTTAAAAATGGAGATAATGTAATGAAAATGTGAAGTGTTGGTGAACATTCCAGTAGCGTTAGCTAGCTGACATTAACTTTGTAAGCGTTAGCTTACCAGCTAAAATGCTTTAGTGCTTTATGAGTTGAGATGCTGTGATACTGCTGTATGCACTGCAAAACGCAGGATACACATGAGTAACATTACGTGCACTGGCTGGTGTAGTTTTATGACAAAAGTTAACTTCAGCTTGATAGCTAGCTGAAAAGGCTAGTCCTCATTGTGTTAACAGTTAAGCTAGCTAACCACCCACTCCTCTCAATGAGAGCCAAAGTCACACCCTTCTACTTCCGGTCTATGGGACCTATGCCTCTCCCGTTCACTACCGTTCATATTTACAATCACACACACTCACACAAAGTGAAAATACAATGAATTAAATAAAATATGAATTTATTTTATCTGTTGCTTAGAGGTACAACAAGTTTTTTTTTAGTTTTTAGTTTTTTTAGTTTTTAGTTTTTTTAACTGATTAAAGGAAAAGTATGAATCCTTACAATTGTTTTTACAGTCTATTTTAATTATCCAACCAACAATATTATTTAGTGATGTATTCAGTATTATGGGTTTGAGTTATCTCATGACCTTTAATTGCATTATGTCTGTTTTTGGTGCTCCATAGCATAGCATCTGAAAAAGCATTTAAACCATCATAGGACTTAAATCCATCATCTGGAATTACAACATACTGAAAAACTAAAATCCTAATTCATTCAATAGAAAATAAACTAATGAAAATTGGTTAAAAAACTAAACCCTAAGACAATTAAATCAAACATTAAATTAATTAATTCATAAACTATAAGATGGAAGTAAAATGAAAACATCTTGTTTTTACCATTTTACTATTGTCAGGTGAGCCTCTAATAACCTGGGACATACATACATAAATAACAGCAACAGCATATTTTCCAAACAAGCAGGAGTTTTTAATTTTCCTCTCGGCAGCTTCCCCCCTGAGCTGTTGAAAGACGATCGGGTCCTTAAGGACATGCTACTTCTCCTCAGTGAAAGCGAGAGGAAACTCCATCTGACCTGAAACAGCCTTCAGAGAGAGACTTCAGCATACAAGAGGAGACCTGACTCCACAGACATCTGTTATGTGGAATGGCATCTAATTTACCTTTTGGTGCAGAGGGAAAAACAAAGGACAGGAGGGGAGGGAGGGAGGTGGAAGGGAAGTATAGGGTTGGGAATAGGAAATGGAAGTCTGTATGTGTGTGTGTGTGTGTGTGTGTGTGTGTGAGTGGGTGCGTGTGTGTGTTCCCATCTTACTCCATCTTTGCTACTGCCTAATGCATGCCTTTTTATTATTAACATGTATGTTCCTACATAGGAAGTAAGATACAATAATGTATAGAAAGAAATGAAACAACAAATCACAACCCACATACTTTCCATTATAGTCCGAAAACCCAACTCCAATAAGCACTTGGCACTGATAAATGCATCTTGCAGTGTGTGTACTGACTAAAACAAAGTCTCCCATGTGGTCTGGGAAGTAAACTGAAGTGAGCAGCCTGTTAGATTGTCCAAGTGCAGGTTGCAGAAACAGCTGTGTAATGGCAGGTCCCTCACACGGAGTAACTTCCTCACAGCAACACAGCAGGCTAATGAACACTGAGTAAACTATAGGGAAGAAGAGAAGTGAGTAGGAGAGGTGGGGGGGGGGAGCTGAATCTCACAATGATTCAGCTCTTCTGTTATGAAAATTGTAATGACGTGATTCAAATTCATTTCAATTAAACAAAAATAAAATATTAAATGTAATAAATCTGAATGCATTCTAACATTTAAAAAAAGAAATGATTAAATATGTATTTAACAAAACTTTTATTTAATCTATTTACATTTTTTAATAATTTACTTTTATTTTATCTATAGCTTTGTTTTTTGATATTAGCTTCCATTTCTGGACTATCTATGTCAAGCTGAACATGTACAATATTTTATTTTACGTAGGTTATGACTACATATCTTAGACAATAACCGTATTATCTTTTCCTATATGCTCCACTTAAATTCTGGCTTTGGTCAAAGGGCTACCGCACTGAAAGTATGTATTCAGTTTAGTATGCAAAACATTGTGTTGTTTAAGTTATTTTATTTTTAAATTATTAATAGCCATAGATCATTATCAAAAATAACGGCATGTTCCCAGTTGGACAACTAGCCTTTGTCTAAAAATGTGCCTGCTTCAGGAGTTTGACGTGCACTTCAGGGGTCAAAGGTCATCCATAGATACCCACTGTGGGGTCAGCTTCATTAGGTGTTAATGACCCTCCCTGAGGGCAAGTTGTCAGCTGTGCTTTTATACCTATACATTATTAACTCAGCTTATTTTTATAATAAAAGACAACCTGTTCTCTGAGATCTCTTCATTTGGCTGTTTCTCCGTCTCCTTCCTTTCCTGAGATGTTAAATGACCAAACCACCAAACATCTTGGATCCCAAACAACACAAAACCTCAATGAACTGGCTCTGCAGAACATGTGGTGGAATCAATGAGAGGGCTCATTCATTAAGCAAGCTGCCATCAAGAGGCCTTGGAAAATAAAATATACTAGCACCTAACACAGGAACTTGGATATGTTCCCAGACGATTTGTAATTAATGTTTGGTACGTGTCTTTGTTCCTCCCTTGATTTGCTAATTAGAGAGGAAACACGGGTGCAAATCCTCTCTGCTTTGCTGGAGGACTGCGGCTCTTGCAGTGAAGTGTTTTCTCCTAATTTGAAGCTTGCTTGTCAAAGCAGAGAAGGCCTCATATTAAACCAATCACAGCCTGTATGGCGTCCATTCAGTTCAGTTATGATAAACAGACAACAGCAAGACTGAGAGTTTGAACAGGACACCTTTTTGATGTTCAAGGCTTTGATTCCAGTTCCCTCTGGAGCTGACCAAGTTCTTGTTAGCAGGGTACGAGCGAGATTCAACAGTCCTCTTTCACAGTACTGGCCTCTAATTCAATCACTTAACTGCCAGTGTGGTCCCTCTAGGGATATGTTTAAAAACCTTTGAATGTAGAGCACAGTTTTAAAAGTAAAGAGTATGTGTGTTATGACTCAAATTTAAATCCCTTGTTCTTGACAATATTAAAAAACTACTTTTACAAATCTTTCATTGTTCAGGGAAATAAATAAATGACAACTTTAAACATTCTAATATAAAACTATATAAATATCTAGCTGCTGTTACTCCAAATACCTTATAGACATGGATAATGAGATCATGGGCCCCAGACACATGCAAAACCCACACGGATCCTACATAGGAGAGAGAGACAAAATGACTACTAACGGCTGTGTTTGTAGTCGCTTTGCATATAATTGCATGTCTTTGTAGTCATGTTCCATCTCTTTGTGGTCGTTTTGCATCTGTATGTGGTTGTTTTGTGTCTCTGAAGTTATTTTGCATTTCTTTGTGGTCATTTTGCATCTTTTCATGGTTATTTTGTATGTCTAGTATTTGTGGTTGTTTTGTGTCTTTTTGCAGGTATGTTGCATATTTTTGTGGTCATTTTGCATGTATTTGTGGTCGTTTTGTGTCTCTTTGTAGTCATTTTGCACCTCTTTGTAGTTGTTTTCCAACTCTTTGTTGTCTCTTTGCTGTTGTTTTGCATCCCTTAGTGGTCATTTTGTAGTCATTTTGTGTCTCTCTGCAGTCGTCCTGAGTATCTTTGTGGTTGGTTTCCATCTCTTTGTAGGTGTTTTGCATCTGTTAGTCATTTTGTGTCTTTAGTAGTTGTATTCCAACTCTCGGTGTAGTCATTCTGTATTTCTTTGTGGCCGTTCGATTGACTATTAAACTGGAATGGAAATGTTAACAGTCCCTTCATACAGAGGTTCTGGTCCAGGCCCATATACGTAATCCAGCCGTAATACTAACAAGCCAACTGCCTGTCACCTCCTGACTCTGGTAGGCGGGGTACGGCATAGTTTCTACAACAGAAATGCATGTTTTGATGTTAGCTTATTAGCCAAGGTTCCTTAAACTTTTGACAGAAACGTAGTAATTATCTGAGAATTGTTTCAGTCTGTGGTCAGTCAGTGTCCGGTGGTATGTCCTGAGAAAGATCCTTTGTTGGTTTCTAAATTACTAAATAGAGGAACTGGATAGTTAAAGCTTTGCACAGAAGATTTTGCCAAAATCAAAAAAGTGTCAGACAAAATGTGCTACGTGTTAATAAAGGATCTTAGTGTTGAGCGTGATGGAGTTAGCGTGTCAGACTAATGTCTGGCTGACAGCAGACTCTCCTCTTCCTCACACTTCCATACTTTGAGGTCAAAGGGCAACAGATGACTCCTCTATTAAATGACCACCATACACACCCGACCCACAGAGAAATCCCACTGGTAGGCCGTTTTTTCTTTAAATCTATGCTTCTTTTCAGGTTATGTTTCATTGATTGATCTACATTTCAGATTGATATATTATTATAGCTGATTGAAATCCAACCACAGTCACAGTCAGCTGCAATCTGGCAAAACATACATAATGTCAATAAAGGGTTACTCCCTGAGCAATTTCCACAATAATGACCAATTTAGCTCTATCATTCACAGTAAATGAGTCCATTACATGGGGACGGTAACAGATCGTAATCTCTTTCCCCTCATCACTCTGAGAATAACCCTCTGCATATGGGGGTCAGATGACCATAAGCGACCCTGGTGGTGGAATGCACTTTGAACTCTGACCTCTGGGCAGGCCAGGGGGGCTGATACTGACCTCCACAGAGAAGAGCAAGCGGTGGAGCGGAGAAGTGACCAGTTGCTCAAGTCACTTCAGGAGAGAGTGGAGATGTTGTTTCGGACATTAAAGAAGAATGCAAATGGTAGATGGGAACAAAACAGGCTTGTTGTCAGTTTGGTTATGGAAAACAAGTATGAGCATTGTAGTGCTTAGTCACTGGGATTTGGTCAATTTAAGCAGTAGATCCCAAATTGGGGTCCAGGGACCACCTAGGGGTCATCCAGTGGGTCCCAGGGGTTCCCAAGCAAAAAGGGGAATCATTTATTTTTACTATAATTCCATCCAGACACAGAATGTATAACTTTTGGGTAATAGGTTTCATTCACTTTCTGTAACAAAACCCTACCAGATGGGGGACCCTAGGATATCTTCTCAAATGGTGCTTGGTCTAATTTCATAATAATCAGTTTAGGGTGGGGGCTTGTCCTGAAAAGGATTGGGAGCCACTGAAATAAAGAACTTCGCACATTTTCAAAGAACATAGCTGCCACTTTATTTCACTTACACTAGTGTTTCATCAAAATTGTATATTCAATTTCATGTTTAAATAAACTCTGTTTTACATTCATTTTATCGCCCAATTTAACTTACATTTTTGCCATGGTGATGGCATATCTGTCAATCTGTTGGTCAGAAAGTCCAACACTTCGGTCCCAACTGATATATCTAAACTACCTAATGAATTGCCCTGAAATTTGGTATAGAAAGTCATAGTTTTCAGGTGATGTATCCTTCTTATGTTGGTGATAGGTATTTCAGAATGAATGGTGTAATTTCACCAAATTAAATAAAGATTAATTTGCACCAGTGTGGACATGCATAGACACTGTGGTAAGTTGTGTAACTGCTTGGCAGTGGTTTTTATAAACTTCCCCCTGTCCTCCAGCTGTTCCGTGCCTGATTAAACCCATGCAGTCGCCTGTAAGCAGGCTGGCAAACTGGCGGGCAGTCCTCAAGCAGCCATTCCTCTCCCGCCCAAGTAAGGACACTTGACCTACCCAACAAGGGTCACCAGTCACTTTCATTACGGGTGTAAAGATCTGAAGGGGTGACATTCACCCATTCATCCTAATATCCGGGTTTGGTCTAATCCATGCAGGTTAGGATCCTATGCACCCTCAGTGGAGCCAGACGCTCACATGGACCATTGACAGGGAGGTCATTGTGTGAGCGAGAGAGAAATGTATCAGGAATAGAGCCAGGGTTTTCTGGATAAAGGCCTGTTTTTGCAGACCTGCAGCTGAACCATCCCGTTTGCATATCAATACCTTCAGGCCTGAATAACTTCAGTCAGCTGATGAATGAGAGATTTGCTGCTATCTCAAGTCTCAGAGCTCTTTGGTGCAGAGAGAGACATAAAGGAAACTTTTCACCAGCGGGAAGCTCGACGACATAGCTGACTGGTTCCCTTCATGCACTCCTCAAATATGAATGGGGTTGTGTGAGTTGAAGATATTCTATAACTGGAGAATATTCAGGGTGGAGAATGAACACCATCCATCTGTCAAATGCAAGCAAGTTTTAGTAAAAAGATTACCTGATCATCATCTAAAGTCTATTTTGAAAATGGAGTTGGCTGTAAAAGTGGCTGCTGAGTTTTGAAATAAAACTGATGTGAAGCTATGTTAATAGTAAAGGTTTTCTTTCAGTTATTTTGCTCTTTGGAGGCAGCAGGTACAAACAATCCAGAAGATACGGAGCAACATTAGCAGTCATTTAGAGTCATGTTTCTGGACACTTGGCAAATGTAAGTCCATTCTTGACCATCCTTTTAGCTCTGGTTTTGGTCTCAATTAAATAGATATCTAGCTCTTTCGGGATACGTTCAACAGCTAACGTTAGTTGCTGAATTTGTCTCCTGTTTGACGCTGGAAAGGTAGTATACAGTGCGCTCATCAGAGCTTTTTCTTTGTATTTTTGGTAAAAACAGCTGCCTGCTGCCAAAAAACATCAAAACTGCAAAGGTTGGAACTATAAAACCAAAAACAAGCTGAAACTCGCTACAATGCTCAGTAGTGCCGAGGGGTACTGCAGAGTTGGGTAACAATTTTAATTATTTCTAATTATAATAATAAAACTAAAGTTAATCTGATACCACCACTGACTTGCAATGAAATTAAATATGAACTTCAACAAAGACATAAATAACAAAGTAGATGGATGGAACAGAAACCATGGAAAGATTAAAGTCATTCCCTGGTCCAGCATCCATGTGCGCTCCCTTGTGAGGGTTAAGGCCCTGCATCGATTACAGATGTACGGAAGATATATCAGGTGTTAAATGATATTTTACAAATGTATGATAGCGACCCATGCTCGACCCCTGAGTTAAATCAAAATGACAGTGGGACATGGTACGTATAAGCACATATCCCCACCGCCTATAAACTAAACAGGCAGTTATTGATCCGGACCATCTCCCTTCAGTGGAGGTCCCATAGGTTGAGAATGCAATATTAATGGATCAGGGTGGAATTGTTATGTGTGTGTGTGTGTGTGGTTATTTGTGTGTATGTGTGTGAGAGCATGCATCCACGCTCATAGCTCATGCAGAGCGACTCCATTACCCAGCGTTGTGGTAGCGGACAGCAGTTTATGGCGGTAGGCTCACAGGTCAAAGGGGGAGCGAAGAGGTCAAAGATTGTCCAGTCCCAAAAGGTCTCCAATCACCCCAGTGAATTGACTGCTTGCACATCGGAAAAGCCACTGTTCTATGTTAACTTCAAATTTAGCCCCTGCAGCCATATGAACCCTGAACACACACACACACACACAAAAACAAACACACACACACACACACCCTATCACTCACCAACAATGTCTGCTTGGAAGTGTTTGACAAACACTAACTTAACACTTGCTTATTCTTAAAGGAATAGCTCCACATTTTGAGAAATATGGTTATTTGCTTTCTTGCCGATGGTAGGATGAGAAAACCACTTTCATATCTTTCTGTTCGAAAGGGCTACAGCTAGCAGCCTGTTAGCTTAGTTTTGCATAAAGGCAGAAAGCTATCTTAGCTCTGTCTAAAGTTAAAATCTAGACAATCAAGATGTAACATGTTGATTAGTGAGCTTTAGAGGTGCTGGTATAGGGTGATTTTGGGACAGAACCAAGCTAGCTGGCTCCCCCTATTTTCAGCCTAAATTAAGCTAACCGCTGCTAACTGCTAGCTACAGACAAGAATCTCAGGAAGAAAGTGAATGACTGTATTTTCCATAATGTCAAACTTTGAACATGACCGCAAGTTCCAACATGGGTCCTTGTGAATAGCTTTGTAAACTGTGGCAGGCGTTCTTGCTGTAATTGTGTTGTGCCTACACAGTCTATGGATTTACTTGCTGATTGTAGCTCCGCAGAATGAGTTAATTAATGTATAACAAAAAAAAAAAATTTGATTAATTAATCAAAACCAGCCCAATGGCCAGTAAAACCAGCCCAACACCAGAACTCCAGAAATTAGCCCCTGCCAAAACATATACACTGCTTTTAAAGTCCAACAGCATTACTAGAGTTGCCAATGTATTGCAATATGTACAAAGTAACACCATAAATGTTTAGAGCACAAGCATTAAAAGCAGTTTTCTCTAAACATTAGTTTACCTAAGTCTTCAATGTGCCTTGTGTAATTAGATACAGACATTATGTTATCATTAATAAATAAATATAGCTCTGTGAACATGTACAGCATTTCACGGACGCACAAACTAACCTGTTGTTTGCTATAACTTTGCTAGCTCAGTTGTCCTCCGTTATCCGCCTTTGCTAGCGAGGCAGGACCCAGTGCTGGGCTGTGGGGTACCCCTGTGTGTGTGTGTGTGTGTGTGTGTGTGTGTGTGTGTGTGTGTGTGTGTGTGTGTGTGTGTGTGTGTGTGTGTGTGTGTGTGTGTGTGCATGTGCGCGCTGTGCGTCTGGTCTACCCAACCAGCGGACGAAAAAATTCAACCCGCAGCAACACTTCAAAAGTAGCTGATTGGTAGATTTTGTTGCCTTGATATAGAGCCAGGCTAACTGTTTCCAGTCTTTATGCTAAGCTAAGCTACCTGGCTGCTGGCTCTAGCTTAAACTGATGAGAATAATGTTCTTTATTCATTAAAATCCTTAAATAACTTCTTTACTCATACTGTTTTTGAATTGAACACTTGCTTTTATAATTAAGCAAAGACTAAACTTTAAAATAACACTCCATAACATTTCATAGCACTGTTAATAAATATCATCTTGAAATCACACAACAGTGATTAGTTCCCTTTTCTTTTCTAATCATCCGATGTCTAGTAGGTCTCTTTCACACACACACACACAAAAAAATCATCTGCTAAACAGATGTACTTTAGATTCCCGGCAGCAGCAACATCAGTTTGTTTGGAATAAATACAAAGAGGATGAACTAAGTGCCTTACAGGAATGCAAAGCCAAAATGACCCCAAAACACATGTTTCAGAAAAAAAGATTTAGTCAGAACTTCCAGCTGAATTTAAAATACAAAAGTCTTAGAGAAAACATCTCAACAATAACAAGTTTGTCATCTTATAAATTAAGCTTTTAGAAATATACAGTTGCATGTAAGTAGCGTTTGTGGAGGTGAGTGTAGTTTAACTGAAGTAGAAAACAATCACAGATGTACAGGTGTCGTCTGTAGAGAACATTTTATACATGCGTATTATCTGCAACATAAATAACAGCACATTTACAGCACATAGTGGACTGTGTTTTACATTTCCGGTAGCTTTATTCACCAGTACCAGGTATCCTCCTGCATATGCTATCTTCAATTTTCAGTCCAGAAAAGGAGCTTGCATTAAAAGAACTGAAGAAAAAATAACTGCATACACTGTAAACATGACAGAGGCGAACTGTACAACGCTGATGGAAATTAAATGATTGTGAACAATTTATTTGTGTCACAATCCCACTTTTATATTTATTTTGATTGTGCCAATGGGCATAATTCCAAACCCTTTGCTTCTTTCTTTTTTTAAGCAGAGCTCCCGTGTTGTATCCATCTCAAAGCTCCAATATGTCATTTGGTTTATCTTAGCTTTGCCAGGCTGCCAAGTCTAATTACTCTTTAGCCATTTGGTTTAACTTTAGGCATCTCTTTGCAGTGTTGGCATATTTCTGGTGTAATTTTCAATATAGTGTTCTGGACAGCACTTAGAGCTTAGCAAACTTCTAACACTTGTTGTGCCGAGTGCAAGTATATGCTTCAAACCGGCTTGCACATTGCTGCAGCAACCAGCACTTTTCACAAGCTTTATTTTAGCATTGCTCGCTAAAATGGCTCAAATGGATTGAAGCTCTCCCAAACTTTTTTAGCATGGCTGTTATTGATCTGAAGGAAGGCCGGTGCTTTCATAGCTTCAGAAATGAAGGAAATGCATTTGTTGCAGAGTAAAAGCTTTGGTAACTGCCCTTGAGCTATTCCTGGCTGGTTTTGGCAGTTGGCTGAACAATAATGCTACTAACAGTTTTTAAGAGGTTTGGTGAGTAGCCATTCAGTCCCAACCAAAATTGTGGCTGGTCATTTGGTAAAACTTTAGATTGAAGGGTCTGTAGAAGTCTCTGAGCCTATGCAGGACCTCAGAGGAGATCTGGGGATGGGGCCTGCCCTTTGACTTCCCCAGGCAGCGCGGCCTGCTGCTCCCCTCGGGTTTCTTAAGGCAGGGGAAACCTTTGGTCTGGTTGAAGTAGAAGTGCTTGTCTGTTACCACCCGTTTAAGTCCCAGGAAGTCCTGAATTCGGCCCATCTCGCCTGCTGGGTCCGTCACAAGGCGTTCACCGCTGACAAAGAGGAGGCGTGAGAGCGGGAAAAAGCGCAGCCAGTTCTCTAGGTGCTTGGCGTAGATGCCGATGCGCACAGCACTCCAAGATGTGTCAATGAGGCCTGTGGTGGCATTTCGGAAGGCCAGATTCTGGAAGGACGGGAGCCCCGGGGATTTGGACAGAGTCTGGGTGTAATCAGAAACAGCCCGGGTCACGGGGTCACGCACCACCACGATGAGCTTGGTGTGGCGGCTCATGGAGAAGACGCGGCGAGGGGCTTCTTTGGTGATAAAGTAACTGGGCGTCTTCTCCATGGTGATCTGACCCTCAAGAGTACGAGGCATCAAGTTCCTGCATGATGAAGAAAAAGAAATTCTGCCATTAATAAAATATTGCATGAGAGTATACTTAAGAAAATGCCAACATACTGTATGTTTATTACAAAAAACTGTATATATTAGAAAAAATGAATGCATTCCCTTGATTGTCCTCACAATTCCATAGCATTCCTTTGATGATGCCTTACTTGCCTTGAAGGCTTTTTGATTTTGCTTTTTAATTTGTTGGCTAAATCTGTGATTAGAGGGAGATAAACATGACATTAGCTACTGCCACTGAAGAAAACCGCATGGCTATATTAACCTCAGGAAAGTAATTTCCTCTCGTCCGCTAACTCCTCCTAAACAGGCTGGACTCTTTCTCTGCTCTTAGTCCTTGAAGCTAGGGGACCATCCAGCAAGACTGAAATAATAGCCACATTACTGTCCTATCACTGGTATTTGTAGTCCTACAGCAGGGTTGTTACTTTCAATGTCTTACATTTATTCACTTTAATTCCTTATTTTTTCTTTTTGTTTAGCTAGCTATAAGCTAATCCGTATCTGAGTGTTGACACAACAAATTGCTTCAAAAATGTAATAAATGACCCATGACATTTTACTCATTGAAAAATTATTTATGCTACATTATGCTAATTACTCAACAGAAAAAATAATTACTGAGCTACATTATATGTTAGCCCTGCTCTGCCTCAAGTGCCTTTGAACAACTCCAAATCCTCAACATCCATCGCATATTCTCTATTATATTTTTTATCATATCAAAAAGATGGAAAAATAGCAGTTAATAGTAGCAGTAACCGACTTAACTACACAAGAGTTTATTTTGAGTTTTAAGAATAACCCTGGTTTCTAAAAGCAAGGATCCTATCTTATTCTTGTAGTTTTCATAGAATTGGTAAAAAAAAAGAATGTTCTCCCAAGCGGATCGGCCTTTGTCACAGACATTTTGACTCCTTGCATAGTAGCGTATGCAGAGTAGCACAGTGTTACTGACAACGCAAGGGTGGCTCTGTTCTATTAAGTGTCTCTGTAAGCCATGCCAGTGTGACAGAGCCGGCATGACCAATGCCAGGACTCTGAAACCAAAGCGGAACAGAATTCCACCATTGTTGATTTTATTAACTACACCTCTGGTTTTCCTGTTGTCAAATGTCTGAAAAGGGTTCATTGCTGACATTTGGATGCTGAAGAACATATTGTTAAAAAAAGTAAGGCAAGCAACATAAGTAGTTGGACAATCAGACAGCTTTTAACCAAATGCCCGGCCAAACTTTGGAAGAAAATACACTTTTTACTCTGAATAAAGTGGTTTAGATGATTTGGCAAACATTTAGGAAAATAAAACCAAATGCAATACAAAAACAACTATTTGGCTGCAGTTATTCCTACTGAATTAACAGGCAAAAGTCCAAACGGTATCCTGTAACAAACAGGTTAATTGAGTATTGTCTTATGGTAGCCATGTGTTCGCATTCAATCCTGGATGTTGCCTTTGGCCCTCAGATTGTTATTATCATCAGTGGTAGAGGTATTCTAGGCACACTTTGGCTCTAAAATGACTGTCTGCCCTCTTTCTTTTGATCTTTAGCCCTACTTAGATGACTCAGAGGCTGAGAAGACATAGTAGTACCTCTAAAAATTCAACAAACCCTGACCAAAGCCTGCGCTTGACTCAGAGTCCCTATAACGTGCCAGAGCAGATTGTATATAAAACGAGGGACATGGAAGGAAATGGAAGGAAAAGAAAAACCTATTTGTCTTGTGTCCTATATTTAATTCACATGCTACTGTAACACTAAAATGGAATTTAATAACCTCATTTGTAAAAAAACAAACAAAAAAAACATATCCTGCCAATTTTCTTAAAAACAACACACATAATATAGCCCATTTTGTTGAGTTTAAAGAAGAGATTCAAATCTCATGCTCATTTTGTGTTATAGGAATCTAAGCAATGAGGAATGCCAGTGTTGCAACTGTGAAAGATCCCTCAGCTAATTTCCATGCTTCCCTCTTCCCTCCTCAGCAGGCATGTGGTGATGGCTGGGTCGGAGACTAGTCTTCGTGGTTGGTCTGTACTGTAAGTGAAGGGCTTATGGAGCTTTGAGCTCTGGTGTGTGGTGATGGAGCTGACTCCATTCCTCTCTCTCCCTCTCCCTCTCTCTCTTTCATCCAACACACACAGTCAGATCCAAGTCCTGCATGTCCCCTTGCATGAAACTACGAGGTTAACATCAAATTCACAATTTATGGTATTCATAAAAAAAAAAAACCCTGAGCTTTGTTTAGCCTAGGCTCAACAAAAATAGAGAGAAATACAGCAAATACCAAAGAGAGGAAAGTTTGGATACTCAATACTGTTTCTATGGCTAGTCTTAACATTGGGATGTATTACAATGAGCATTTCAGGCCAAAGCATAAGCTGCAACCTATCGCTCTGAAGCCAAGTTTCTAAGACTGTGTGTCGGGGGGGCTTACTTCAGGTCATAACATGACGTGAGTCGCAACATAATTCTAAAGTGAATCTAAAGCTACATTTCTCATTCGGATCCAAGGGCAGGTTTGGCTTTGAGAGGAAATTCCACCCTTGGATACGGTTACTCTCCAACACATTCTTACTCCCAGCGCGTCAAAAAAACAAGGTTTTGGTCAGGTGCGTTTTGCGTAATTTTTCAGTGCTTTTGATGCCTTTTTTGCGCTTGGTTGGGACTGGTTTGGCATACTTTTTCACCGTGCAAGGTTAATCCACTTACTTAGGGTTTGACAAAGATTGTGGATGAGGTTACAAAATGTACATTTCAGTGACACATGGGACAAGAACAGGACACAAACCCAAGTCTCCTGGGTGAAAGTCCTGTGTTGTTTGACCCATACAGTACATACTTGCTACCGTAGTTGCTCTCAACACTATGTCATCTCTCAGCGCAGAGGTTGAGCTGCTGCTCTGCCCGGTGCGGCCCATACAGAGGCTAAAGCTTTTTATTTTTTTCTTTAAATATATTTATTGAAGGAATCGTTTACACAAGGGTTATAGATGGTAATCATTTTAAAATTTAATTTTAAAAAAAAGTAAAAAAGCCAGGCAGCAGAGAGGACAAGTGAAATATTGACCGTCAACATAGTGCACGGGACAAATTGAGGGAAAAAAGAAAAGAGAAAAGCTGCATACTCAAGTGCAAGGGGTGTTGGCCTAGCTGTTAATTGACTCACACGCTTCTGACCATTTGACCAACAGAGGATGCCATATTTTGTGGAAAGTTCTTTCTTTGTTAGACATCTTATAGATTAGATTAGTTATTCCATGTGTAGTACGTTCTCTAACTCTCTAAGCCATTGAGTTTTGCGTCTGAATCTGATGCTGAAAGCCACTGACCAAGCGTCCCTCAATATAACGGTCAGTGGACTCTCGGTGCTTCGTTCATGATGAATTTCTCCCAGTATGACTTGTGTGCATCAGTGCAAAACAGTGGCTGCAGAAATAATCTCTCTGGTTTAAAGGGATTGGAAAAACCTTGATTGGCATCATCTGTTTTTTATCCAAAGGAATGGCAAGAAAAACACACTACAAAACAACAATATGGGCCCAGATATGAAAGATATTTTCGGTATTTTTATTTTTTTCTGTGGTTGCATAATGCAGTGACATCCAAAGCCCACAACCAGATCTGAAAGCAAAAACAACGTGTGGAAAAAAGTGCCGGTGTGTTTGCGCTGTTTGGTATTCTGCGAGTGTGTTTATGGCAATAAGTGGATGTTTGATTTCATCCAATCAGTCTAATGGAAGCCATGGTGTTCCATTCAAGGCCGAGTGGGACTCCCATTGACATCGTGTTTACATTTTGAACCGCTTGCCTGTAATCACAGAACAGGCTGGCTACAACAGAAAGCCCAGGAGGAGGCCATACATTGGTGGAGTAAAAGAAGGAGGGAACAGAGGGATAGAAGAAGAAGAAGAAGAAGAAGATAAAACAAAAAGAACGGGCTTGAATAAAAGGAAGGAGGTAATGAGAGGTAAGAGCACAGATGGAGAGGAGAAAAACAGCAGCAACTTAATCCTGTCATTAACCTGGAGTCACATCTAATCTCATTTTGAAAAAAGATTAAAACATAGTGTTTGTTCTTTTTATCTGATACCAGAGTGTTTTGAGAAACCTATCAACCTGATGTTTGATTCCGTCACACCTTTAACGTTAGCATCTGGAGCAAGAATGCGGTCGGCTTTCAAAGTGCTCAGATTTGCGTTTATCTGCGCATACAAATGTGTCCAGACACTAACTGTGCTCTGTGTGGGTGGGCTGAGCTTTATTAGGCCCTGTTTAAAGCACTGCTGGCTAATAGGCTACTGTTTATGACTAGAAAATGAGTGAACTGTGCACACTGACCACCGCGCCAGCCTCTCCACAAAAGCAACAGGTCAGGTGACAAAGAGGGGCTATTTCATGTGATGTACAGTAGAGAGATTGTTTGAATAGCATTTTCCATTTCTGCCTTACAAGCCAAGTTGAGATAACTACAGTACATCAGTTCTTCAAAGTTTTTTAAGCCAAAGACCCATTAAGTGACAGAGATAGATAACAGACCTACTACATGCATTGTATAAAATAGTATCTGAAGAGTATCTGGAGGAAGCGGCCTATCTACTTAACTCGGTCGCTAACGTTAATCACACACCTGGGATAGCTGGTCGCCCTGCTTATATGCTGCCTGTGGACGCCGTGGAAGGACTTTTACATGCGGGTTTGCCTGTTGGTGCCATTGCAAGGCTTTTTGGAGTCAGCGAAACAACAGTTCATCGTCGGATGGCAGAGAATGACATAAGGTGAGTGTACCATTACATGTGATGCCAATAGAACCAGTGTGTGTAACGTTACCAATTCACAAGAATGACACAGGAGAAAGGCAAACCCTTGCTAGCTTTTGTTAATTTACAAAGTTATGGAACTAATCAAGAATGCATAGAAAGTAACGTTATGTCGCACACACAGTGACCGAGTTAAAAAGATAGGCCGCTTCCTCCAGATTCTGAAAGACTACATTGTCAACCTCTGTGTCCATGTGTGCCGCTAACTGAAACACACGTTCTGTCAGAGCGTCTAAATGAAAAATTATAAAGTCAATACTTATAATGTTAGCATTGTTTTCAAAAACAGTTGCTAAATGCCTCAGCTCACTGACAACTTCATCGTAGGTAGCCATCTTTGTTGTGACTGTGGCCGGTGGCATGTAGATTCGACCGATGCAGTAAAATGCTAACCAACCAATGGGCAGAAGTTGACCCCTTAAGACCCGCCCCTCCTCATTTGCATAATGAGGCAGGAATGCATGAAGAAATGTAAAATTGACAGGCAGAAATAAATACCAGGGGTGAAAATAAATAGGGTAGAAAATGCAACGGAAGAATAAAACAGACAAAAAATTGAAACACACACAGAAATAAATACATTTAAAAAATAAGTAATTAATAAATAAAGTTGAAGATTATAACGGACAATAAATAAATAAGGTAATTATTACAAAGGTGAATAAATAAAGAAGCTAATTAAAAGAGATATATACCTTTATGTCTCACTGTATAATTTAATTTCTACCTACTTTTATTTGTTTATTGTATTTTTTTGGGGCAATTAATTGTATGCTTATTTATTTATTGAGCATTTATTTATTTCTGTATTTATTTTTAAATATGGTAGACCTGGTCCTCCATAGTTCCCAACTATGCAGTGCAATACTAAATAGCTGAAATAAAGAATAAAATATAAATCTTTTCTTACAAATGGAAGACTGACAGACACATAGCGAGACAGACTACTTTAATAATATGAATAGCCATAGCTCTTTTAGTTTTACTATTACTAAAATTGCCACTGTTAATCATGTCATTCCATTATATCCACTGCTAAAATAATTATGAGTCATATTTAGTTAGGTATTATTCTCTCTCTCTCTCTCCCGCTCCCTCTCAGAGCCAGATTCTGCCTGGTCAAAGGAAGTTTTCCCTTGCCGCCGTGTGCAATTGCTCTTGGGGAAATTGTTGGGTCTCTGTATATTATAGAATGTGGTCTAGACCTATTTATCTTCAAAGTGTCCTGAGATAACGTCTTCTATCATTTGACAGTATAAATCAAATAAAACTGAATTGAATATAGGCCTACTATACATTTGCTCACTATGAAACATCAAACTTGTATTGATTTTTTAGGTGTTCTGTATGGACTAGGACAACATATCACATCTAAAAAGGGCATAAAGCAAATGCATTACAAAGTTTTGCATTACAACATCTGTTTTGCAGCATGAAAATCCCTGAAATTGACTTCACTGATTCTGTAGTTATTGCTCTATGGCTTTTCAGGGCATAAAAGTAGTCTACTCACTAAAGTGCTTCTCAAATGGGAGTGTGTGTGTGTTTATTTTAAATTAAAAAGGGCACCTGCAGGTACGGTAAACACAGTGGCTATTACCTCTTCTCTAGTGGGAAGCACACGCACACACACACACACACACACACACACACACACACACACACACACACACACACACACACACACACACACACACACACACCTTTCACAGGATGGTTTCACATCTGGGAGTAATGAAGTCTTCAGTTTGAGTGTGTGCGTGTGGCAGAGATGAGGGAAGTGTTTCTGAGTAAGGAAGCTTCCTAATGGTGCCGGGGGTTCGGCGCTCCGAAACCTGTGATCCATACCGGCTCTGACGGGCCGAGGCCAGACCCCCGGACCCTCCTAATCCCCACCAGCCTGCACTGCGCCGAAATGGACTCCTCCACCCTGACGGTCAGAGGCAGATGGTTGTGATTCCGAAGGCGAGACCACCAGGGATCACAGGGGATCATGTAATGCAACATGTCATCATGTGCAGATTTCTTTTCCGTACATGCGATGTTGGCCCCTCCATTTCTCCTTCCCTCACCTCTGTTTTTTTCCCACTTTTCTACATCTCCCTCTTACTACTTCAAAGCTTCCACTTGGCCTCTACTATACCCTTCAAAGTAAGATTGTTATGAATACATTTCTACACGTCTGAAAGAATTTTACAGTGAGACACATCGACATCTTCAACCACTACAGATGGACACATGAGACAGATACATTCTGCCTGTGTGTGTTCAAAGAAGTGTAAAAGCTGCTGCGTGGAGGGAGAGGTTAGTCATTACTGACGACAAATACAGGGCTGAGGAGCTTCTGTGGGCTGATTAGAAGTCAGTGGGGACTGTAAGCAACTCAATAAACAAGGAAGTAAAGTAGTACTTCTCTTTTGTGTCTGTTGGAGTCGGGCCATTACATTAGCTGGATGATGTTTCTGGCCAAAATTTAACTTTTTGACAAATGCATCCATTGCTATGTCAAATTAGAGAAAGAAAATGTTTCTTTCTTGGACATTTCTTTTTTTTCTCAGGTATTCTGGCTATGAAGCTGCCAAAATGTGAGTTTAAGGTTAAAGTAATTAATGACAAGTTATGGCATCTGGTTTTCTCTGCAGAGTTCAATTCAATTTAAGACTTTTAAAACCTTGTAAAGCACCCATATTATGCTCCTTTTCAGGTTCATAATTGTATTTTGAGATTGTATTAGAATAGGTTTACATGGTTTTATTTTCACCACCACCATATTTTTGTTGTACCGCACATTGCTGCAGATCCTGTTTTCACCCATGCGTGTTCAGGTCTCTGTTTTAGCTACAGAGTGAGACATCTCACTTTTTTCTATCACTTCTTTCTACTATCTTTGTTGGGAGTCGCACATATGCAGTAGCTAGGTAAGATCCCATCAGCTAGATAACTTTTTTTACAGCTTTTGTCTGAACAGGGCAGGATTAGCTGGGAGACTTCTTCTAAACGAGTGTGTACTTGTGGAATACCTGCAGAACAGGAACATGTGAGTAGTTCTTTTGTAGATTATGGTGAACTAGTGAGTGTTGTAGCAGTGTTTTGCCATTGAGAACGAGCTAGCATACTAGCGCTAGCATGCTACGGTTAGCCACCTCATCTCGGCTAGTTACATAGAAAGCCGTGGAGATTACAGCTCACCCGGAGACAGAAGGGAGAGGACATTCAGAAACCTGTATCTCACTCAAAACAGCATGGGTAGTTTTGTTTCCAAGTTTGTATGCATGTAGAAGCAGCAGAGACAATATTTTTTCATAATATGGGCACTTTTAATACCACATAGAATGCAAATTCATACCATTTTTAGGGTCAAAGAACAACAGAAAGCCAGTCACGACATTCATTTATTAAGTATATTAATTGATTGACATAATTGCCACATTTGTTTTGGTACTTCCCAGTGCTGTATAACAATAATTTCTAGTAATATCATTAAACAATTCACGTGACCTGGACCCAGATAAGTAGCAGAAAATTGTTAGATTGATAAGAAAATAATGTTACTGGCTTACACGGCCTTATTTGAGAAAACTGATCAAGAACTGCAGATACCCTGTTTTACACTGAATATTGGCAGAGGATATCATCCATCAGCCCCTTACATAATATCTGTATTACATAAACCCATATTGCCCACAGCTCTTGTTACTGTATCTCGCTTCAGCGTGTGTGTGGCGGACCATTATACACGCTGAAGGTTACCGTCTGGCTGACGCACCAGGGTGGTGAGGAGTATTTTTACTAGAGGAGGTTTGCATCACTGGGGTAGGTCGGTAGGAAAGAGATGAAGAATGTGTCTAGCTGAGGGGAAAAATAGAGGCGTAACGGTTAATAGAGACATCACAGGGCCTGAGAGCCGTGAGTGAGTGAGGAGTGAGAAGTGGTCAGTCAGAGTTTCCTCTGAGAAACCAGGACAGCCCTAATGACAGAGGGAGATATATGTGTCTGTGTCTGTGTGTGTGTGTGTGTGTGTGTGCGCTTTTGTGTGTGAATTTTATTTTAAAGCTAATTTTATGCCATTTGAACCTTCAGTACAGCTTGCAATTATACGAATGATCTCATAATTGCTGAATGATCGTACAATCTGGCGAGGTCGGTTACTTGAGTCTGTTTGGTGTGTTCCGTACCGTCGTAAGCCGGAGGAGCCGTCGGCTTTAATTTGGGCTGATTTGACTTGTTTAATCACACAGTGGGCAGTCAGACTCAATGACCAATCTGATAGGTGGAGTGCCAGCTCTTGACTAGCGAATCAGTGGAAATATGTTAAAACACTTACTGGAAATGACAAGCGGGATTAGCGTGACAAACGCCTCTCAAAATCTGACGAAAATCTTTCAAACTGACCTTTGTCGATCCTATTCCTCAGTCATGCCTATTCCTCGCTTAAAATGTTTTCAGAAAAAAGTTTTGGTGAACCTTTTTTGTAAAATACAAGATCGGGTTCCAAACGAGCCGCCATTATGGTCGGCTTTGAAATTAGGGAAAAGCCAGGACCACATGATGGGTTCGTCATTTCCGGTTTTCATTTTTTGGGTGAAAATACAGATTAGCGCGGCCTACTGTTACAGAGATGTATTAAGTCTCGCGGACGCGCATAACATACGCTAAAGTCAGCGTCGCTTCGGTGTTTTCCAAGGCACTTTTTGAATGATCAGTCCGACTGCCTTTTCTGCCGACTGTTGGCTGTCGGGTTGGTGTGTCAGAGCCTTTACAGGGAGGTGTGTTCAAATGAATTCTTGGGGTATTGCTTGCTTGACGCCGTGGGAAGTGATCGCACCAATAACCAACAAAAACCTGGTCTAAAGTCTATTTCATTTTATTTTAACAACAAATTAGTAAAATTCTCCTAGGCTCATGCACAGCGCACGCACAATATGCTTGTTACACACACACACACACACACACACACACACACACACACACACACACACACACACACACACACACAGAAGCACGCAAACATGCAAAAGATTACAAATAAAAATGGACCCTATTAAGTGTTACCATAAAAAGTGATGATTTTGTTACCTTAGTACAGAGCCAAGCTAGCTGTTGCCCCGGTTACAGTCTTTATGCTATGCTAAGATGACTAGCTGCTGGCTGTAGCCTTATATTTACCATACAGACATACAGTGATATCAATCCTCTCATCTAACTCTTGGCAAGAAAGATAATATTATATATTATCCAAATATAAATTATGATTAGGTGACAAGTTATCTCTTGGAAGTTAAGTGCAAACATATCACCGCAATGATTATGAGCGCCAAACATATTACCAGGGTACTTTATACTTTAAAATGACCACAGAAGGAAATTAAGTTAAAATGAAGAACAAGAAGACGAGATGCAGTGATTTTATCTTTCTGATAGCGTAACAACCTGTAATGACGGAACATGGAGTAAACCTGGTATGTGTGTAACATAGTATAGTACACAGTGTATGCCATATGAGCGAGTGTAAGTGTGTGTACAGTATGTGTGTGGTTGCTCCCCGTCCTGACTTATCAAATGGGAAAATCTGCAGTTGTGTTCCTGCCAGGCCCTTAGTGGCCTACTTGTGTGGCTTTATCTCCGGGAGCTGCCGGGGGCCCCGGGGGCCCCACCCTGCCTTCATCCGATCTACTGAATACAGGATGGAGGGAGTGATAGATTGGGTAGATCCTGACCCTAGTGATGTCACAACGTCATTCCCACAGTTACATAATTGGGCTGTTAGTAAGATGAATGTATGTGGACATCTAAATTTAAAATGAATCAGGAAGAGGTCTTTTGAACATATTACCTTGAAATACCTTGAAATCAGTACAGTAAAGCTGAAGCAATTAGTCAGTTACTCAGTAGTTGAATGACAGAAAATAGAGAAGTCATTTTTAAACAACTTGCTTAATGTCAACTTTGATTCTTGCAACACGTAATAGCCATTTATTTTACATTTAGGGACCAAATAATTGATCAACTATTTAAGAAAATATCACATTTGCTGCAGCCAGCACACATATTCATGTATTAAACATTATAAGAATCTTACTAGCAGCTATGCTATGACACTATACTGATTGTACCTCACCGTTTTTTTCTTAGATTTAAATACTTTAGTTATGGGGAATTTGGAATAACATCTAATACATATGTACATGAGAAGTGGGAATATTCTGAAATATTACGATTGTTGCTATTTACATTTGGAGGAACTCAACATATTTTGTAAAACACACAGATACATCGTCACCTTTCAGTATAATGTAAATAGATAGATAGATGGATAGATAGATTGATTGCAGATTAAACATGAGTCAACATGTACATACTTTAATGGTTACAGTCCTCTATGAGCTCTTCTCTAATTAAAAAAAAATTCTGAATGAGTACATTTGCACACACCTCAGAAACACTGTAATCGACTCAATATGGGCTTTTGCTCGTTTGGCAGTTCCTCGGGTCACAACCAATAAGAACACTTGATACTGTCCGATGCTGAAAAACAACTTCCGAGCAGTTTCAGCCTGCTACTCCTTGTGGTTTCTCAGCTCATTATTAGCAGTGTCTTAAGCTCAAAACGGAAAAAACTGCTGGCAGAGGCATGGCTTTTTACAACTGGAAAAATTCCATTAAGCGGTCTGCTATTAGTGCCATCTATCAAACTCATCAGAGTGGACTCGGCAGGCCTTGGCTACGTTTACACACATCAGACATATAGGACACAGTCGAGTTTGGATGGACATGAAGCGGGAGCTGGTGTTGGTTTCCAGATTTCCTCCCATCACATCGTCTTGTTTGATGTGTTGCTTATCCTCAAATTCAGCTCCAGCTCTCAGTGCCAGAGTTTCAGGCATAATTTATCTCATTTCCTCCCAAAGCCAGCACAGGCATCTCTGACAATTAACCAGTTCAAGTCGGTTGGGTCAAACCGATGGGAGTTTTCTAGGAAGGTTTTATAGCAGACAAAGAAAGGTGTGTTTTTCTGTCAGATTCTCAGGGTGGCTGCAGGTTCTCACAACCCCCCAGCCACCCAGCCAGCCAGTCAGACGTTAAACAGAGATACACACCAGTGAGAGGTCACACACACACACACACACACACACACACACACACACACACACACACACACACACACACACACACACAATAATTACATGCCAGACCAGATCACAACCAACCAGGAGTAACTATATATGATCATGTTATCTATCTCTTTTCAGTCATTTCAAAGTAATTGACGTCAGCGGAGAAAGTGAGTTGATATTGTATTAAAATCCTTTCTTCAATACAAAACTGTTTGATAAATAGAGCCATAGGAGAGCAGAATTACTGTAAGGGGTAATCCAATTTATTTTAATTTGCTGGTCTATCTCTGCCTGGATCGGTTAGTTAGTTAGTGTTATTGTGTGACTGTTATTCAGACTCTGGCAGCACTACAACCCTGATCAGGACATCATGTTTTATTATCCGATCATCAGTATTGCATGAATTAATTTGAAAAAGTAGTAACTACAGTGTAGGAGTCAGATAAATGTATTGGAGAACAAAGTTAAAATTACAAAATGGTACTAGTAACTGTAAGACACTTTAGTCCGTTACTGTTGTGGAACATTTTCCCCCCATTTTCTATTCCTCTTTGACCTCATCTTCTTCTGAGTATGTACTTACTTTACTTACTACTAATTTCTTTTTTTACCCTTTACTCATCTTTACTCACTTCTTGTATGCACACTTATCCAAAACAAAAGGCCAATGACACAAAGCAAAAAGAGAAGAAAAAAAGATGAGGTTTAAAGGAAACGAAAGCAAATGACATACACAAGACAAGATGGAGGAAGCAGACAGAAGATCATTTTGTTGTGGTCCATTAAACGTGGTGTCTCGTCAGTCATCCTGATCTCTGTCTGTGTCACAGGGAAAGGCAGGCTTTGATGAGTTTGTGGCTCAAGCAAAAAGTATGTAACAGCATGTCTTGAGTCTTCTTTAAATGCCTCTCAGCCTGACCGTCTGGAATTAAAACCCAGACGACTGAAATTTAAACCAGCCACAGTGATGGGCGACACCAACCGTCCGTGCGCTCTGTAACTGATTGAAGTGTGGTGAGGTTCAGAGTTACACCAGTGGTCCTCTCATCGTGCATCTGATTGCATTACTTCTGATTGGATGAGACACGGCATGCTGGGAGTCCAAAGGTCAACCAATGACGAGCTGTCAAAATATTGATGACTGAGTAGGATCAGAGCTTATTTTTCTCAGAGTAAAAATCCATATCTGTCTCATACCAATTTATCAAGTCATGTTTGATTCTACTCTTATAGTTTTCTAACTTTATTTACATATTAATTTTGGCAAAAAGCCCTTTACATGTAAATAGCAGCACGTGTCATGTCATGTTTATTGGCTCTGACAGACATGCCGTATAGTGCTGCTTATGTTCATGCATATAACCGGCTAGTTTTCCCTTCCTGCGCTTCAAATACTCGCAAAGCATTCAACCCTGTCTTCGGCACAAAGCTTTCTTTCTTCCAGCATGATCTGTACATTTCCCATTTCTCCAAATTCTTGCCTGGAAGCCTCTCTTCTTCTCCAAAACACCCTTCGTCAGTCTGAAAAACACTGTGCAACATGCAGCTCCCAAGAATGCGAGCAGAGAGGATATTCAACTGGAGAAGCCTCTGTGATTGGTAGAAAAGTCTGACAGGAACTAAAACCTGGACATTCCTGTGTAGGTAGCTGAATCAGAAAACGTGCTTCCTGAGGAGACATGAAATGAGTCGATGAGGAAAGAGATTTAAAAGACGAGAGAAAAAACATATATACTCTATAGCTAACAGGAGCAAAGACACGTCCAGTGGCTTTACGTTACACACTTTGAGTGACCTGAACCAGCCAATAAATCCAGCCCCAGCAACACTCACGCTGTGGGGTATAAATGTCAGCTGCGCAAGGGAGTAACGGCTCCTTCAACAAGATTGAATATTCACAAGTGAATTAATTTCTGCTGCAACTGCGTGATAAAGGCAGAGAGACAGAGAGAGAGAGAGAGAGAGAGAGAGAGAGAGAGAGAGAGAGAGAGAGAGAGAGAGATCAATAGAAAGAACCTATTTTAGGTGATCGATTTTGGGAAATGACATTTATATCTCCTAGATATTTATAGTGTCAAGAAAAGGCGCTGAAAAGAAAACGGGGGCAGGCAGTGGATGGACTTTCAGGTAGAGCTGGAGCAGTGTGAATGAATCCAAGCTTGCGCACGCACGCGCACACACACACACACACACACACACGCACACGCGCACACTCTGCACACTCTGCACACCATGGCTGTCTAAACCCTCATTCTCCACCACCAAACCACAGAATCGTTTCCAGTAGATGGCAAAGCCAAGGCTTTTCCACATTTAAGCATTTTTTCGAAAACAATTTGCCAAATGCTTCCTTTAAGGATGTCCATGTGTTTTACTTGGTTACCAGCTAAGGACAATAGCCAAGGCTCTCTCTCTCTCTCTCTCTCTCTCTCTCTCTCTCTCTCTCTCTGAGCTCAAAGACACAGACAGCACTTTCAGATGAAGAGCTCTGTCAGAGAATAAATGTTTAAGTGATACTTTCTAGCCCGGTTTCAGATGATATTGTTGGCTTCACATACAGCGATTCTGTTTCAAATTGATATATGTGAATCACTGGGTACTTAACATGTGATCACACTAAATGAATAATATTTCTATAACTGCAATATCTGGAAGTATGGAATAGGCAGTAGGGCAGAAGGGGGAGGAAGAAAGGACAGTGGGAAGGCACACGGAAGTCTACTGTGCCAACTGATTATTCATTAGCCACAACATATGGGGGAGTCAATGTTGAGATATGGCAATCAATACCTAACACAATATTAAACTAAATAAATACTATTTTTAGAACTATGTGTGATGGGTTAGGTCATGTGATGCTAAATGTAAGACAGGGAAAGGAGAATGTATCATTACTTAAGCTAACTTCAATCAATCAGTTTATTTATTCATCACTCGAAATCATTTAAAAATACAAATTCAGTAAAATGCGACCTGTGGCTACTTTGTTAAGGTTTTGGGACCTTTGTTGTCATGGTTACAGTAAAAACTACACGGTCACGTTCAGAGAGTGGTTGTGGTCATTCTTAAAAGAAAGCAAAGTTGACTGTCAGAAGGAATCGAGGAACAAACAGAGGTCTCTCATGGAGACGTCCGACGTTCCGTGGAGCCATGGATCCACCCTGGCTCCATCCCTCTGTGGACTTTATCCTCAGAGTCTAGAGTCACAATACCTACGGCCGCTGGGGGGGCTTTGGCACCTGAATGAAATGGCCGATTCTGTCGTTGTTTTGGGAGGACAGTCCTTGTGTTACATCTGATCTAGTCTATATCCACGACGTTCCACGTCAGCGATTGCTGCTGGAAATTTCGTCGGCTCATGCTATTTCCGCCCGGATGTCTGTTACCTTACTGCTTTCTTTGTGTTGGAATTTTAAACTCCGGTATATTCATAGGACTATGGCTAACTGCTCCTCAGATCTCTGCAGGGTAAATCCAGACAACTAGCTGGACTATCTGTCCAATCTGAGTTTTCTGTTGCACAACTAAAACAACTTTTGAACGTACACATGTTCCACCAAAACAAGTACCTTAGTGCCGCCCGAGACGACTGTGATTGGTTAAAAGAAATGCCAATAAACCAGAGCACGTTTCTCTCCCAACCATGGAATGCTGTGTGGACTAGCCAGACCCTCCTCCGCAGCGCTGTACATGCTTCGAACAATTCCATCTTTGTCATATTAAAATAATAAAAGTCCCAGTGACTCTTGTTGCGTGTCTGTAAGCCAGTGAACTACACAGCCCCTGGGTACAATAAGCTTCCCCTATAGCACTAAAGGAACAGTGAAGCGCTCATCCTAGCCCAGTGCTATATACGAGATGAGGATGTGGCTGGGTGGGGGTGTTGACTAATACTTCTAATACTAAGGCCTTGTTTAACTGCAACTGAGGGACTAATCCCGCTCAGCCACTCTGCATGTCCCTGAGCTGTCCATATTAATGCCTGACCTGTCATTACACCGGTCCAATTCACACAGTGTTGACACGAGCTGTCGGCGGATTAGGAGAGAGCAAAAAACACACGTTTCATTAGGGCCTTCAGAAGAGAAAAGGAGAGGAAGAGAAAAAAGAGAGGTGAATAAAACCCGTCTGTGCTAAGAGAGCACAAGGTAAGGTCAGTTTAACATCAACACAAAGCAGTAACAGGAACACGTAAAGGTTGCTCGTCTTCTCACCTTTCGCTTCTGCTTTGTCACCTTTCAGATAACTAACTACAGATCCTAAAGAGTGTTGCTTCAGCTGAAAATGCATGTCATTGTTTGGGTTTTACCGTCACACACAAAAATAAAACTGTTATTTTTTTATCACGAAGATCATAGGTTATGCATTTTAAAGTCTGCTTGCAGTTGGTCTCCTATACCTTTTTAAAAGTGCAAGTGTAGCATCCACGGTTCCACCATGCTGATTTTCCACCAGGCCAAATTTGTTTTTTTAAGGAGTATTTTTTTTTTTCTTCACTTTATTATAGTGGATAAGCACAAAAGGGGGAGAGAGATGGGGGATGACATGCAGCAAAGGGCCGCAGGTTGGATTCAAACCCAAACCGCTGCAGGGCTCAGCCAACATGGGGCAAATGCTCTTACTGGGTGAGCTAGAAGCCGCCCCCACAAGGACAGATTTGAACTGAATTGAATTTTGACCCATGCCGACCACAACATGCGATTGACAATGAGATTGTGGTATTACTGTAAAAGGATTAGGAAGTTATGACACCAATACTTTTTACTGAAGAAAAGACAGTGTCTTCCACTGTTCATTTGTGCATCTCTGATTTCACAGCTGTCAGTCAATCTACTGTCGACTTGAGTTTAAATCTGAAGCCTGGCGGAAATTATTAGAGAGCATAGGGATACAAGGTTTAAACACTTATTTTAAGATTGTTTATTATTATGATGTAGTCCATGGTATCCTATAGCTGCTGCTTTGGAGGATTATTTCCTGTCTGTTATTTTGGGAGAGACATAAAGGACAACTACAGTCTCATAGTTCTAGTCTGTTGAACTCTTAAGTTTCCCAAAATAACTCCTTACATCTGCTAAGAATAGGGCAGTAATGTTATAATAAAAGGGCACATTTAGGAAAAAATAATTAACAGTTCTCCTTCGAGACAAATCATGCTTATTTGGGGTAAAACATGCCCTTTCAAGAACACCTTCATGTTTATATTAAATATTGAAATTAGAGATGGTTTGTGCATAATTTTATTCACATTTTCCTAAATTCCAACAAGTTATTAAGATCTAAAACAATCCATTAGAGCTGAAAAAAACAAGTCAATTAATCGATTAGTTGATCCACAGAAGACTTGGTTATTGATACATCATTTCAGTTATTTTACCAGCAAAAATGCCAAACATACTCTAATTTTGGTTTCTCCAATGTGAAGATTTGCTGCTTGTACGATAGTAAACTGGACATATTTGGACTGATGGTGGGATAAAGAAAATTAAGGTGTCATCTTGCATTCTGGGAAATGATGATGTGGTTTTTTGAAACACAATTTTCGGACAACGTTTTGCTAAAATTAGTAAGTAAGTAAGTAAGTAAAGTTTATTTATAAAGCGCTTTTCTCAGATAAAAATCACAAAGTGCCGTACAAAAGAGTAAATAAAAACAAGCAGTATAAAATGTATATAAATATATAAAATTAAAATGACACTAGCAAAAACCCATCAACCAAAAGCCTTCTTAAACAGACAAGTTTTCAGATCATTTTTAAAAGAGACGACAGTGTCTGCAAGACGCAAGGACAGGGGCAGGGCGTTCCACAGTCTGGGAGCAACAGACTGAAATGACATGTCCCTCGGGTCTTATAACGGGTCTTAGGGACTGCAAGTAGGTTCTGGCCAGAAGACCGAAGAGTGCGGTCAGGGAATACGGCTTCAAAAGGTCCAGGATGTAATGTGGGGCCTGACCGTTTAAGGCTCTGAAAGTCAGCACTAAAATCTTAAAATCAATCCTGAATTTTACAGGGAGCTAGTGGAGGTCCAACAAGACAGGGGTAATATGAGACCTTCGAGGGCACCTGTAAAAGTCTGGCAGCAGAATTTTGAACAATTTGCAATTTGTTTAAAGCAGACTTATTCAAACAGGTAAAAACAGCGTTACAGTAGTCGAGTCTTGTTGATATGAAAGCATGAATTATCATTTCCAGATCCTTCTTTGACAACATTTTGCGAATTTTAGAGATGTTCCTAAGGTGAAAAAAGCTATTTCGAACAAGCTGTTTTGAGTGTGTCTCCAGGGACATGGCCTGGTCAAACACAACCCCCAGGTTAGTTAGTTTCTTCAACGCTTCATCCCGTATTTTGCATTTTCTCCTCGATGAAAACGAATTGCAAAGAGCTGTTTTACAGATGTTACAACTACTTGGATAAAATGCACAAGTCTGTGTTAAGAATATTCCAGGGGATACGGTTTTATTAATTCATCAACTCAAAATAAAAAAACTGCCTCGAGCTGCTGGCCACATCACTCATTAACTGTGTCATTGCACATGCAACGGAAATGTTGATGTGGCTTGCAGCAGGAAAACCCAGCTTCCTTCCTTAAAAAAAACATTCGGAGTAATAAGAACTAACACACACACACACACACACACACACACACACACACACACACACACACACACACACACACACACTTTGGTCTCTGGTGTCACTTAGTTCTGTTCCACCTGAGCTTTACAGAGAACAGATCATTACCCGGCTCTATTGATCTCTGCTTCTCCTCTCATCCCACATTTTACTGCCACACCTCCGTGTTCTCGTCTCTCTTCTACTTGTCACTTTATCAAACCGTCATTTACTCCACTAGATCTTTTTTCCCCTCATCCTTCCTCTGTAATAGTCCCCCACCCTTCTCTCTCATCTCGGTGCTATCAGATATCAGGAAATTATGTCCACCCAAGACATGGAGATTCTTCTAACAATAGCTCCTATAAAACACTCTTAACATGCAACAACAACAAAAATCACCCCTTTCATTTTATCATTTAAAACATTTTAGTCCATAAACTCGTGTCTCTCTGCATGCTGCGATGCTTCATTGGAAAAATTTAAATGGAGGCTATTTGTGACAAGAGAAATATCGCTGTCAGCCTTCAAAAGCCCATTTCGGCTGATCTTCAACAAACACCTGACCGCGGGGTCATCCACACTACCACCATCCACAACAACCCATCCTCCATCCGTGATCAGGCCAGCGGCCAGGCCCTCAGGGGACCAACATGGGACACTTAGGGAAGCAGCATGTCAGCTCAATAAACAGCCCTTTATTGGCAGGGGACTGAATACGCTGCCATCCTTGGTAGCTATCTGCAGAGCCTCTTATTGGTGCTGAGGGATATTAATGAAGAGAGGCGAGGGACTGATCATATCACGCATGAAAAACATGCTTCATGTAGACGTGGAGAGTGTATTTGAAATGTTGCTGTTTTTGTTACATCATGCTCAGTCACTATGGCCTATGTCATTCATTATTGACTGTTAAAAGGGAACTAGAAAATACATAATAATCTGACGAAAGCAAATGAAAATGCCACCTTTTTTTTCCACTGTAATCCTTAAATACTATATAATTTATTTCTACATTTGACGTCTGAAGGTCAGATTTAAAAAAAAACAAAATGAGATGTAACTTTGTGATCACCTCACCTCATCATCCACCCCATCAGTCAAGATCTATGAAAAACACTTATAGAATGACTCAATATTGAAGATAAAAGATATTTCATGCACATTTTGCAGTGCAGAGCGAAATTTATAATAATAAAAAAAGAGAAGAACGGGGGACTTTTTTCGGGCACTTGTAGTAGGCGCCGTCTTCTACTTGCCCTGCATGACCTAGTTTTATTACTGCACATTAACACTACTGGGCAGATAATACAATGTATAACCCTACCCATTAATAATATCAATAGATTGTCTGAGTTAATTCATCTGAAATCAATGCCTTAGCTTAATAAACGTCAGCTATAAGGCTTTGTAAATGTTTATATGCATCTTGAGGAAGAAAAAAGAAATGTCTGGAGCTTCAGGAAAGGGACAGTGAGCAGCTACAACTTCTAATCACCTGTCCATGACTTCTGCCATGAACTTTGACCCTGCCAGTTCATCAGCCTACTATTTCGGTCATTTCCCCGTTTGCGGAAAGCAGGAAAACTCGTGAATTGAATAAAATATAAGCCTATTATTTTTCTATTTAATGACTTGTTGTATCATTAAGATTCAATTCAGTTCAATTTTATTTATATAGCGCCAAATCACAACAACAGTTAACTCACAGCGCTTTTCATAAAAGAGCACGTCCAGACCGTACTGTGATGTTATTTACAGAAACTCAACAATTCCCAAGATAAAATAGACCGAAGAGATAAAAAAGAAGAAGATGTGCTTACCTGTACCAGTCCAGTCCCTTCTCGTAGAAGCGGTCAAAAAAGTGCGGTTCGGATCCGACGGCTCTCACGTCCGGATGGATGCGCAGGAACTCCAGCAGAGCCCGGGTGCCACCTTTCTTCACCCCGATGATGATGGCCTGAGGAAACTTTTTGCTGCCGAAACTATTCGCTATAGAGATGTTGTTAGATGGAGCATCGCTGTTCGACAGGTCCGACAGATGTTCCCGGACAACCTGAGACGCGTTATACGCGCCGAGCTGCTGCGGCGACGACGCTTCGTGTCCATCGTTTAAGATGATTTTGTTTTGAAAATGACTTTGTTGGACATATACTGGCCTGGGCAAGGAGTCACAGTATCCGTTGAGGCAGTAAAAGAGGTAAGTGAAGAGAATGATCATGGTAAAGAAGACGGACAGCTTGGACTGCACCCTCAGGTGTCCAAAGTTGAACGCAGCTCTCCATTTACTACATCCCATGAGTCGCAATCCTGAGCATGGGGACACAACGCAGGAAACATGCCACATCAAAGGACTGCATACTTTAAAAGTCACTCAAAACTGTGGACGCTTTTTAAATAATCACCGCGCTCGTGCCACAACAGCAAGTGGCGCAAAACTTGGTCCCCGCGCGTCAAAAAGCAACACATGTTCCTTGGCTTATCGCACTCGCCCTTTGACTCTGTCTCTTGTCAACTCCTCATCAACACACAACATGTAGATGGTTAAATAACTTGAGCCAAGTCCCAGCGATGATTTAGTTGAAAGGTGTCTGTGAATAACTACAGTAATGTCCGGCAGCGCTCCTTCTGTGCGCTCCCGTGCGGCTCCAGCAGCAGCAGCAGCAGCAGCAGCAGCGGCTCTATAGGAAACCCTCAACAACCCTTTTCCGTCTCACTGCCAAATCCACGCCCTGTTTATCAAACACACGCCCCTTCCATCCTCAGCCCGGGTCACACTAAAATAACACCGGGGAATAATGGACAATGCACCCTCTCCAAGCTGTCAGAGAGGGAGAAACGCTCATATCAAATTGTTGTTATTTTAGAGAAATATAGTCATTAGTTTAATTGTATTTAATGCATTGGAAGAGGAGAGGAACATGATGAAGAGGGGATATTAGTTTCTGATTGCAGACAGAGGATGCATTTTTTCTTAATTTCCCCTTTAAATCACCACTTCTGCTGCCTTACCGGTCTGTATAAGCTCCAGGTTGTGGCTGTCTTGCCCAAATTGTTTGGCTGTAGATGGGGCTGGTAGTGGCCACCTGCTGTCTGCTAGCCCTCCTGACCACACACTCCCATGGAGCCAGCTATACACACACACACACACACACACACACACACACACACACACACACACACACACACACACACACACACACACACACACACACACACACACACACACACACACACACATTTAACCTTTACACTCCTGCTCAACATGGACAGACAGGTGTCATTAGCTTTCTCTAATTCCTTTCTCCTTCTGTGTGTGTGTGTGTGTGTGTGTGTGTGTGTGTGTGTGTCACAGTTCAACAACCTGGCTCCATGGTTATAAACATGCAGTAATCCAGACCACCCTCAGTTTCTCTCCTCATCTTTTTTTGTTTTATTTATATATATATATATATATATATATATATATAGTTCAATCATTAAGACAAAAGAAAGAAATAACCATTTTTTAAAACCAACATTCATAACCAATTAAAACAGTTTGTTTTAGCTGCCATTTGAGGCTTTTGCTGTTATGCAGCTTTTTGGAACAAAATATTTGTATATGGCATTGGAATCTATCCATTTGTTCCTGAATCTAGCCAAGAAAGCCTAAGGACACAGATATTTTCAGCAATGACACAGACAGATAAAAAGTCCCGATTGCTCTCTGGAGGTGTAGCCTACTGCTGCACTGATAATCCTCACAGTTTACAGCTGTTTTATTTTATTGTGAACCCATATGATTTTAATATTTTCCCCTAAAATCTCCCCCTTCAAGTGGCTTAAAAGCTGTAGTAATACAAGTAAGCCTATACAATGCCATGCTGTATGGCTGCACTGTTATATCCATTAGAAAAAATTACTTTGGAATCATTTTGTGCACATATTTTTGTCTTTGTTCTGTTGATTTGTCAAAAGTTACCAATTCAATCACTTTAAATGTTGCCATATCATCTATTGCTCTCCCCAATTGTGAGATTCAATATAAAGTCACAATTGAGATTTGTGTTCCCAAGGGATTCTTGACACTTACAGACATATGTATTCGGAGTAGTTGTCACTTCCTGCTGCAGCAAAACAACCAATAGACAGCTAAAGCAACAGAGATACTGTACACTCACCTAAAGGATTATTAGGAACACCTGTTCAATTTCTCATTAATGCAATTGTCTAATCAACCAATCACATGGCAGTTGCTTCAATGCATTTAGGGGTGTGGTCCTGGTCAAGACAATCTCCTGAACTCCAAACTGAATGTCAGAATGGGAAAGAAAGGTGATTTTGAGCGTGGCATGGTTGTTGGTGCCAGATGGGCCGGTCTGAGTATTTCACAATCTGCTCAGTTACTGGGATTTTCACGCACAACCATCTCTAGGGTTTACAAAGAATGCACTGAAAAAAATTTGGAGTATTATTTACTTAAGAAAACCTAGGAAAGTTTTTGCACTTAGAAATTGTAAGTAAATCCTACATGGGCAATCATCAAGTAAACTTTACTTGCAGATATAAGTTTCTTTTACTAGCAAACCTCAGGTAATTTACTGATGTTTATTAATATGGTTATTGAATTTTACTCTCATTCTTTGTAAATTTTACTTAAACTCTGACTGATTCAAACTGAAAAATCTCACCTAAAACCAATGGCTTTTCATGGTAATTTTTAAATACTTTTTCTAACTTTTATTTATGGACTATATTTAAGTAACATTTACACAACATTTTACATAATTTTTATGCAGTTTAAATTGCCTAAATTTGTTCTTAATGTTTTTGTTTATTGAAACAATGACTTTATAAAAAAAATGATGCAACTGTTTAATTTAACAACCCGTTTATTTTTCTCAAGTGAAAAAATAATTTTTTCAATAAAACATTTTCCAGCAAGTTTGCATGGCAAAACAACAAGGTATAGTTCACCCCAAGATGATTTTTGTTATTTACTTACCCCTTTGTCTATAGAAGGATTGATGAAGTTTTGTTAACATCCGTGTTCTGCGAGTTTGAGAGACGTTTTTTTCCACTCAACATCCAAAAATAAATCAATAATCAATAAAATGTCTCCATACTGCTTGTCTGAGGTAATCCAAGTGTCCTGTAGCTCACACATGCCAAGACGTTTGTAAAAAACATTACAAACTTGTGTTTTCAGCTTTGTTTGCTCTGGATTACTTCAGATGAGCAGTATGGAGACATTTTTGATTCATTTTTGGATGTTTGAATAAGTTGCCGTTCACTGTAGTTTTGTGAGAAACAAACATCTCGGAAAACTCCCAGAAGAGCATGAATGTTGACAAAACGGGGGTGAGTAGATGATGACAGAAATTTCATCTTAGGGTGGCTAAAATGACCCATTGAAAATGGCTCCACGACCCACCAGTTGAGAACCTCTGGTTTAACTTGAAAATGCTGATCTAACTTATTTTCTTTTGTCCCCAGAACTTAGCCACTCTACATGGTGACATGTTTAATACAGTGCAACAAGTTAAAATAAAAATTACATCATTAAAATGAGAGAAAAATAAGAAAAAAGACAAATAGCCACAGAAACAACTGTGCCATATTTTTCTTTTAGCGCCCTCTTTGAAAGGACAACTCAGGGGTCAAACATGTGCATTGAAGCTACAAGCTTGTTTCACAGAGACAGGATTTTCGGGGACAGCTTAAGGACATCAAGTTCTAGAAGAAGATTTTGAAAAACTTCAAAAGTGTGCTTTGTTTTTGGGGGGTAACTTAAGTTCATGGCATAAATGATGCCCATGAGCAGGAGACAGGCTTTTGCAACACTTCCACAGTTGTCAAGTACCTCAGTCCCTTCAATAACAATCGACACATCAGTGTTGGATGCACCTTCATCTTCTTCACTTGTGTGGAAGACACAGATCCTCAGGACTTGCTCAGCCTGGTCCTCTTGAGCTTCCTCTCTGCTGATATCCTGTAAAATATATGTGAATCCATGTTCAGGTGCATAGTACAGCTTATTTTTTATTCAAGTTATAGACTAGTGTCAAAAATATCAATATTTCAATACTTATCGATCCTAAACATTTAAAATAATTTCACTAAAATTATTATATTAGGAAGTTTAGAAATTTAGTCTTTGAATCATACAAAAAGGAGGAGGTGTTGTTAGGGTCTGGAAACATAAGCTTTGCTTAATCCAACCCCTTTTCAAACTCTTATAGTACTGTGTACTGTCTGCTGCGGAATTTGGTGTCTTGTGAATATTCAGTTTGAAATAAATTTTTCTGATTCTGAAAACATACCTGTTCCACAGTACCGATAACAGCTGAAGTTTGCAACTCGCTTTTACACACACAAACAACCTGTAGTAAATCAGGCCTTATGGACCTTATGCACAACTCAAATGAACTTGAGTCCATTACTCTGAAAATTTTTGAATTTACCTTGTAGTCCTTGATGAGTTCCCCTGTAGACTCCCCCAGGAATTCCATCAGGGCGCAAATAATGGCCTCCCGTCTCGCTTCAATGTGTGGCTGTTTTAACAGACAGAAGATACTTGTGTAAGAAGTACTATATGAATTCACTAATCTATACATGTTGTCAATAGAAACAACATCAAAATTCATACAAAACTATGATCTAACTAACTAACTAAACTACTGGATCTGCATTGGTTGGTCCTCTGAGGGCATTACTCTTAACTGCTGTAGGTTAATCCACTTCAAAGTAACTGTATGCATTTGAAACTTTAAGTCAGCCTTTCCCAAACTATGGGTCGGGACCCAAAGTGGGTTACCTGGCTGAGTGAATCCAGAAGTGGTCGTATTTTGGTCCCAGCTACGCCGCCTTTTTTGCTGAATATCTCCTGCATTTTTGGAGTGTAGAAGTCCAGCTTAGTGAGAAAAGTTCTTTTCAAGGGAACCGTTGTGATTCTTTTGAATTCCTCCTTGATCTGAAAAAAAGGAGGTACGATTATGCTATTTACTTTTTTCTTTGTAACAAACACTATTTCTTAATGGATTTATAAATGCAACACACACTTGTTTTACCTGAGCAAATTATCACACCAAATGTTTTTGGATAGATCATTTTGATTTTTTCAAATTCCCATAAATTAATCTGAATTTCAGATACTTAAGGCTAATCAGTAGCTCTACAACAACTAAAAATGCAAACTGCATCATTTCAACAAGTGGTGGTTCTTTTAGTTGAAATATGACACATACAAAGCATTTTCATATATGGAATAAAAATATACAGCCACAGTAAGAATCAAATCTGAAATGCCAATAAATTAAATCATATTTAACATGATAAATGTGAAAAGTCTCTCCTGTCCTCTGTTTGCTCTGCAGATGCATAGACTGTCTCAGTAAGATTTTAGATTTGTGGCAAACTAAGAGTACACTGCAAAATAACAAAAACGATAGCTTCCTCTTTAGCTTATTTATAATACTTAGCATCAGGGTTGTGGTGAGGTCTGGCAGAGGCTGCTGTGAAGCTCGGCCTCTCCAACCGACCTAGAGACGCTGCAGATATTTGAACGTTTTTCCTCCCTTCCCCGCTCCTATGTGTAGCGTTTGTGTACTCTGTCGTTGCCTTATGTTAATTGTGCGAAGAAAACTCTAATCATTTTTGCAAACCCGCCATTTATTCACAGCATCTAGCGAAGGATTAATCATAGTCAGTCCCGGTTTACACACACATACATAATGTTACGTCTCACTGCAAGTACAAAATAAAAAGAGGTTAGCTGGTTAGCTAGCGACCCATTATATAAACAAATAAAGAAAACCACCGTCAACTTTACATTGAAAGAACGTGCTCGACTGTTCGGGAGCTATACGTTTCATAAACAAAGTAATTGTATAGAACTAAGATAATTAATAAAAACGATGGTGGAGCTGATAAGTTGTGCACTTACCAAAGGGACAGCAAGGTGTGACTGCTGTACTCGAGGTGCACGACCCAACTCCACAGGTACGTTGCGTTTAGGGACCGTAGTAAAATTAAGCTAGTGATACGTGATGTGGGTTCATATTATATTTTAACTCCGTTACATATGCAGGAAAACCCTGAATGACTTACCTTCAAGATGATTGAGCTGCTCCTGCCTCCATTAAACCTGACCGCCGTCGTCGTCTTCTTGTGTTTTGGCGGACAACGAAGCGCATGCGTCCCGTATGCGCACAAGGCGCATGCGCGGATTCAAAACACCCAACACTACCAAAACCTACTTGGTATTTCTAAGTTCATGTTCAATGACTATGAAACCTTTGAATATTATGTGAAAAAACATAATAAAACGTACTCGTCACATACAGTTTATTTATTACATGAATGACATATATAGTTTTTACTTGAATAATTCCAGTTCTCACCGATACTTACAATTAGAAAATAAAAATTGTGACAGTTAGCCTAATAAATATTACTACACCACAAAATCATTTTTTTCAGTGTGGTGTGAAAAGGGAAAAACATCCAGTATGCAGCAGTCCTGTGGGCAAAAATGCCTTGTTGATGCTAGAGGTCAGAGGAGAATGGGCCGACTGATTCAAGCTGATAGAAGAGCAACTTTGACTGAAATAACCACTCGTTACAACCGAGGTATGCAGCAAAGCATTTGTGAAGCCACAACGCGCACAACCTTGAGGCGGATGGGCTACAACAGCAGAAGACCCCACTGCGTACCACTCATCTCCACTAAAAATAGGAAAAAGAGGCTACAATTTGCAAGAGCTCACCAAAATTGGACAGTTGAAGACTGGAAAAATGTTGCCTGGTCTGATGAGTCTCGATTTCTGTTGAGACATTCAGATGGTAGAGTCAGAATTTGCCGTAAACAGAATGAGAACATGGATCCATCATGCCTTGTTACCACTGTGCAGGCTGCTGGTGGTGGTGTAATGGTGTGGGGGATGTTTTCTTGGCACACTTTAGGCCCCTTGGTGCCAATTGGGCATCGTTTAAATACCACGGCCTACCTGAGCATTGTTTCTGACCATGTCCATCCCTTTATCCCACCATGTACCCATCCTCTGATGGCTACTTCCAGCAGGATAATGCACCATGTCACAAAGCTCAAATCATTTCATATTGGTTTCTTGAACATGACAATGAGTTCACTGTACTAAAATGGCCCCCACAGTCACCAGATCTCAACCCAATAGAGCATCTTTGGGATGTGGTGGAACGGGAGCTACGTTTGTAGTGGTGGCGCCCACTAGTGGCCATAGTAATTATGACGTGAGAAAGCAGAAAGTAAGGTAGAGCTTAGATCGGGCTAAAAAAAAATCAAGCTCGACCCTCCCCGAACCCGTACACGTTGTGTCCAAGCCCGGCCAGACACATTAACTGTAATTATGAGCCCGAGCCCAATTTAAACCCGACAATTTAATTTAATACGTAGGCCGTTATAACTGACGTTCTCAACTACAATTCCGAGATGTTTGAACTACAGAAATCTGTTTTGAATTATCTTAATGAATAATACAACAAGGACGAAGCATGTAAACTGTTTTGTTTTGTTTATTCAGAATGGAATGGATCACAAATGGATCCAAATGAAGAAACATAAAAAAACAAAACAAAAAACTCAACCCTAGCTCTCAACCCTTCAGCCGAATAGCGTGGGCAGATCAAGGCAGCAACATAATCAAAGCCCTGGAACCATATAGGAGACTTTCTTGTCTTGGTCACTTAATTAATACTGTCCTTCGCCACGGTCTGCATGCCGATGCACTGGCCACACAAGCTGGAGAGGCATAGCTTTCTCCCCAACCAATTATGCTAATAAAGTAATGATTAAAAAAAACACAAATGCTTGATCAAGGGCCTGGCCTGAGGATAGTGGTGGAAAATATTAGCCAAGCTCGGGCAGTGGATCTAAACTCTTAATGTCATGTTCTGCGTTTCTTTTTGCATCACATGGAGAATTAAACACAACCCTAAAGTCTGATTTGAACTCAAACCACAATATTTTTCACAACTTAACTAAGTAGTTTTGGTGCCTATCATAACCAAGTAGTTTTGCGCTCATACCTAACCAAACTGCGACTGTTTCACAACGTTAACGTGTTTAAAACGACAACCGTTCTCTGGTTTAGATATGAGAACAGAAAACGCTCCTGCAGGTCGTATTTCCCATCACCGCTAGGGGCGTTCATTTATGAAACGCTCCTGTGGGTCCTATTAGAGGGAATATACAATCTAGATCATCGTATGGTTCGGAGGACTTGTTGCAAGTGTCGGCTACCTTAGTTTTTCTTAGCTTCCTCCCGCTTACTATCTGGCACCTGGTCACTTTGTTTTTGTAGAGACTGATGCCCAGAAATGTCCTGAAGAAGTCAGGGTCCCTGCACTTACAGACACCCCCACAAACTTCTGGTGGGGCTTAAGTGATGATTGAGAGGAATTACTTTGGAATGAGTCCATCATCTTTTTTTTTTAAAGAGCTTGCTCATTGTGCCTTTAAACAAACTAGTCAAAATGGAGAACAAAAATGGAGAACCCATGTTTCCAGTCTTATCACAGTTTCCCCTATCCATTTGACACTGGTGATTGACAATAACACAAGGAAAGAGACAGACTAGTTCCAAACACCACATAAACCTAAAATTGCTCATATTATGCTCATCTTCAGGTTCATAATTGTATTTAGAGGTTGTAGCGGAATAGGTTTACATGGTTTAATTTTCAAAAAACACCATGTTTTTGTTGTACTGCACATTACTGAAGCTCGTCTTTTCACCCTGTGTGTTGAGCTCTCCGTTTTAGCTACAGAGTGAGGCATCTTACTACTAGCTAGGTAAGGACTACTAGCCAGTGAGAAGCAGACTATGAGGGTGTGACACGCTAGCAGCTAGGCAACCATTATAACATGTGTTACAGAGTGATGCACATTCGTCACGGAAGTAAAGGCTGGACTACAAAAGAGCTGTTTGGAGCAGTTTGTGAACAGTGTTTTCTGTTGGAGATGGTAAGTCCCTTTGGGGAGGACTTTGGGCTTTTTCACTTTGTAAACCTATAACGTGCACAAAAATGAAACATATCACAATAAAAGAAAAGGGAAAAAGCCCAAAAGCATAATTTAAGCACTTTAATAGAGGAGATAGCAATAACTGCAACTGGAATCTGGTTTGTTGTTAGTGGAGTGTAAATCTCTGTTGTCACACAGACTTTCAGTGGCCTTCTCTCTACCGCACATAGAGCACCACCTTTGGGTTCCTTGTACTGTCTAAGGAGATGACATTATGTCTGATGTACTGTGGAATTCCAGGTAAAATTCCTTGTGCCATAGTGTATAGTAATCCTAAACTGACATGTCCGTGTCAGACTATTCTGAAATGGATGCTTCTGGATACTAAACCCATTTTCCCCAAATAGTTTTTTGCCAATACATGTGTTACAGTATCAATCACAATTTATTGGCACTTTCACCCTATACATATGTTGAAATACAAGTGAGGTGCTACATGGCAGCGCATCCATATGGATAATAAATCTGAAGGGAGATGACAATATCGACCCAGGCCTCCTCCAACCTGGCAGTACGTCAATTTCCCCAAGTCTCTAAACAGAGAAGGCATCATTTACCCTTCTGTACTCTCCAAGCAGTCCTCCATATTGATTCGCTGTGATGTTGAAAAACAAATCGGCGACGTGCCACTCTGTAGTCAACGTGATCAATAATGTTGGGCTTGTGTTGTTTTGTTTAATGTGTGTCATACAGAGCTGTGTTCTCTTTACTACAGGTGCTGGCTCAAAGGATTTAGGTGTATGAAGGCAGTATTACAGTCATATGTTTTTGTTTGTCTGCAAGATGACTTTAATAAGGACACTCTGTAATCTATATTGGATTTAAGCCAAAAATTAAAATCAACAAAAAAAGTGTTTTGTCAGATTTTTCTCCATTTTGGCTTTTTTTTCTTTCTTTATTTTGATTGTATTTTGAGTTACACTGGTCATAATTAAATTTTCATCCTGAGTTGAAAATCTCTTGCTTGATTGTTTTTGTACACATAGTTGTCACATAGGTGAGACACAAAACTGAATTAATCCTGGGACATTATAGTCAAAATATTCAACATATTTTAACATGTGCAAAGGAAGAAAAAAAAATTGTCATACTATATTGTAGCCGCTGCGGACAAAACTAAGCCATATCTGCAATGTGTGTTGTATATTTAGGCCAATATCAGCCATCATGTACAGTATCTGTCTAATCATGAATGACTGTATGGGGACTTGCTTCTTTTGACAGTTTACAGTGGACACACACACACACACACACACACACACACACACACACACACACACACACACACACACACACCCCCCTATGTCTGAGTGACATCCTCTGTGCTGAATACCTGTGTCAGGTCTGTGGCTGTGGGAAGGCAGACAGCTGTACAAAGCTCAGCAGGGACTGTGTTCTGTAATCCTCGGTAAAGTCCCTGTGATGACCTGCTGCGGCTGCTTTAAAGTCAGAAGACCTTTCTCAATACAGATACTCTACCCCAAGTTCGGACTCGCATACTTGGGAGTTTGGGGGGAGGCCAAGCAGGTGTTACAAATATAATCTCAACTCAAAAGTCCAACTAACTGACTTTTTTAAAACAAAAACAATTCAATCTGTGAGTTGCAGATCTTGTACAGTCCAACAAAAACCTGTGGGCCAAGCAAGGCAACTTCATGTTGTATAGCACATGTCAGCAAGGCAATTCAAAGTGCTTTACATAAAACGTTAAAGAGCAGTTCAAAACAGATACAAATATAAAAACAGCTTGACTTTACCCTCAGACAAACTAGCGTGGCCACAATAAATATTATATTTCAACTCTGAAACCAAAACTGCATTTTATCTTTTAAAAAGAATTATAACATTTATCAAAATGCTACTTTTTTTAAGTTACAGTCTCACTTTAAATTTCCGTCATGTAACCGTTAGCGTTGGGATAGCACAGATCTTCCTCAGAGGTTGAGAAATGTCATTTCAAACCAATGCATGTATTTGACTGGTATTTTGCTTTGTGTCTCTTAAAAGATTACTTTTTATGGGGCCTTTTTTTAGGCCTTTATTTAATGAAAGGGAAGAGAGAGGAGGGGAATGACATGCAGCAAAGGGGCCGCAGGTCGGAGTCGAACGAGAGTCGGCTGCATCAAGGAGTAAACCTCTACAGTATATGCGCCCACTCTACCAACTGGGCTATCTGGGCGCCCCTTTGTGTCTCTCTTAAAAAGGCTTTTTGTTTGGTGGATCCTACAATAACTAATCCCCTCAAAGTGAATACACCAGGCTTCTCAAGTTGTCCACAAGGGCGTTGCAGTCATTGTCCCGCAAGAGAATTAAGAGCATTGTCCCAGCATTGCACTGGATCACTGAGGATACAATACATGCAACTACCTAGTGAAGAGATGCTCTTCAAATGGCCTGACACACACACACACACACACACACACACACACACATAAAGGCCAGCATGAATTAAAGGATGAGTTACATAGAGGCTGTTTTTCAGTCCAAGTGAATTAATCCAAAATTCAGAAAAAAGCTTTAACACTTTCCAGGTGATTTTTTTTTCCCAAGTGATTTTACATTTCTAATCTGTTGCTACATTATGAACCACACCCAGACTTCTTAGGTCTTCTGCTTTCTGTTCCCAGAGTCAGACCTAAATAGGGGGAAGCAGCGTTCAGTTTTTATGCTCCACATATGGGACAAAGCTGAAGACTTTTCTTTTTGATGCTGCCTTTCTTTAAATAGCTGTTCATTTCTTGTACTGCACTTTAACTTTTTTCTCGTATTGTATCCGTTTTTATCTGCTCTTCATTGTTTTATATTGTGTTAAGCACTTTGAATTGTCCTGTTGCTGAAATGTGCTATACAAATAAAGCTGCCTTGCCTTAAATGTCAGCAGAAACCACAGTTAAATATTAGAAGAGAAGAAGATGGTTATCAGCAGTAAGGATCATATTAAACTACTTCAATGCCATGTTGGCAGAATGGGAAGAACATACACATCTAGTTTTATCGTAGTGAATGCTTGTATGCTGGTTATCTGTGCATTAACCCGGGGGTTGGGTATTGTTTGGATTTTTACCATTCCGATTCCTAAACCGATTCTTGAAAAACTGAAAAATGACATCAAAGTTCTTTTATGGAGTTATATTTTAATTGAAAAATATTTAAATGTAACAATACATTAATGTTTTAAAGTAATTTACAATATATAATAAGTAAACTTAAGTCACCTAACACACAATAACAATAATTCAACAATAAAAAACACTATTAACAAGTAACAACAAAATAAATGTTGAGTTGGGATGCTAACCAGAGCCCAGAGGGAAAATACGGCATTTTAAAAGTAGCCTACATTTACCTTAGCTAGCTAACGGTAGACTGCAGAGAAAGTGTGATACTTATACATCCGATTTAAAGCGACAGAGGGAAAATATTGATATAGTGTCAAATCACAACAACAGTTATCTCACTGCATTTTTCATAATATAGTTGCTATTTATTAGCTTTTATTTACAGAAACCCAACAATTCCCACTTTAGTCGACACATTAAATGGAACCAAAATGAGCAACCAAAATTTACGCTCTAAACTAGTCGGGACACACCTCCTACTCCATCAACTAAACCTCCAAGGAAACAATGTTGCAGGAATTACTGGACCAACGCTTTGATTGATAGCTGCTCTCGTTCAGCAGAAAAAAAACACAGAGATTTGTGCTCAGCACCAAAGATGTGAACATGAAAACAAAGTTAAGGCAGATTTTAAAAATCCGGCCATTTAAAAACTCTGCATACAAACACAGCACAGACACCAGCCAATGAGAGAGCCCATACGGTACTATAGCATCTGTGCACTGTAAGCCTGTGTGTTGTGTGAAAGTCAGTGGCAGGGCCATACACTGCACTCAGCCTTAACTGCAGGGCAGAGCTCTGCGGCGAGCTGGGTAAGTATAGGGCACGGCAGCACTGTGCATTATCACATGGGTGTGGCTACAAGCTTGGTGCTCGAAAAATGTTTTCAATTGAGGACTAAAGAAAGAAAGAAAGAAAGAAAAAAAGAAAGAAGGAAAGAAAACATGTTAAGTGCCAGGCATGCCTGCACAGGATCATCACCTCGCTGTGTGTGATATGGCGCAATTTGAGGTTAATTATAAAAACTGTTTATCAGTGTAAAGCCGAGTTATTACAGAGGGAAAAGGTGAGAGCAGCCGCTTCCATCTTTTACTGCAGGTCGTTGTGGTTAACCAGTAGCCATTGTCTCTAATAAAACCACTCACAGTTTTTTCTGCGCTGGTTCTTTACATGGAGCAATAGCAGCTTGCTGCTTCTGTCTTGTCTGTTTTTTTTGTCTTTTTGGTTGTGTAAACTGGGAAGGAAAAAAAGCACCTTGGTTGAGAGGGTAAACCGGAGGGGAAGAAATGAGCTTCAGATGGTTTCTCCTTAGTGGAAACATTCTGGTTTCATTTAGAGCTGCAAAGATTACTCGATAACTCTGAATCGCCCACTATTTAGATAATCAATTTAAGTCATTTTTTTATGAAAAAAAAAAATGGTTAAGAAAAAGTCACAACTATTATTCCAGCTTCTTAAATGTGAACATTTTCTAGTTTCTGCACTCATATGTGACAGTGAATATATTGGAAATATCTGAGTTGTGGACAAAACAAGACATTTGAGGACGTCATTTTGTGCTTCGGAAAAAACAACGATCAACACTTTTCACCATTTTCTGACATTTTTTAGACCAAAAAATTCATTGAAAAAATAATCAACAGATTAATCGACGATGAAAATAATCGTTAGTCGCTGCCCCACTGTACTACCCTAAATGTACTGCTTGTGTTACAGGATTGGGGGGAAATCCATAATGATCTGTTGATCTGTGTTGACAGCATGCTGACCAATCGCATGCTTCCAGCTTTTTGGGCCCAAATCCCAACCTTGTGGAGAAACAACGCAGGAGGAGATAAGGCTTCAGGCGTGTCATGCAGTGTTGAGAGGCAGACAAAACATGATGGAGAGAAATCAGCTTATCTCCTGACATCTCTGTTGCTACAAGATCGAGAGAACGGGTGAAACAGAATGTTACATTTGGTGAGACGAGGGGTTGTTTGGGAAAGGGCATACATGTGTTTTGGTAATATGAAAACGTTCAAAAGTGATATTTTCTTCTCTTTTCTTTTCAAACAAAGATTTCAGACAGACAAAAAATGTCCAGGGTGATCAGGAAGTTTAGTCAAATGTTTGAAGGTGCTCTTTGGGTTCGGGAATTCAATTAAGTATAGAAAACAGAAAGCCAAGGCACTCTTCTTCAAAATTATTTAACAAGCCTTTATTTTATTGGCTATTTCATAATTGTATAATGTAAGACATAGGGAGAAGCAACCCATGCGTAGCGGCATAGACAACCTCCTTCAGGGAATATAAGATTTAAAGCGCCCATATTTCTCTGTGATTTGGGGCGCTGTTTCTGGTGCTTCCACATGCATCCAAACTATCCATGGTGTTTTGAGTGAGATACAGGTTTCTGAATGTCCTCTGCCTTCAGTCTCCGGGTGAGCTGTTCAAAAGCTGCACGGCTGTCTACGTCACTAGCTGAGACAAGGTAACATGCTAGCTTGTTCTCAATGGCAAAACACTGCTACAACACACACTTCTTCCCCATAATCTACAAAAGAACTACTCACATGTCCCTGTTCTGCAGGTATTCCACAAGTGTGCCCTCGTTTAGAAGAAGTCTCCCAGCTAATCCTGCCTTGTACAAAGTTGGAGAAAGAGTTATCTAGCTTATGTTTTCTTACCTAGCTAATGCCCATGTGAGACTCCCAACAAAGATAGTATAGAAGTGAGATGTCTCACTCTGTAGCTAAAACAGAGACCTAAACACACAGGGTGAAAACAGGATCTTCAGCAACAAAAATATGGTATTTTTTTCAAAATGAGACCATATAAACCTATTCTGGTACAACCTCAAAATACAATTATGATGCTGAAAATGAGCATAATATGGGTACTTTAAGACACTTCTGCGTACAAGTTGTGTGGTCAAAGGCTTTCAAAATGTCCACTTTTCAGGAACTATGTGCATGTTTGAGGCTGTTGAGTTAGAAAAGGTTGCATGCACTTAAAGCTTTTAAAAGTATTTCAACTAAAAAAAACACTTTTTCTAAAATGGGAATGGCAAATGCCTTTATCTGACTGCATTACAGGAAGTGATACCTATCTGCAGGAGCAGGTGTTACATTTTTCAATGTACAGGTAGTCTGGCTCTTTACACAGGCAAAAAAAAAATAAACCCCTTTATAAAACCACAACTTGGCCTGTTCACCTAGATGGAATGTGTCTCACACACGCAGAGAAACTTGTCCCCAAACTCCCCCTGAGATCAACATCACTGAAAGCCAGTACAGATTAAAGGATGAGATTCATGCAAGTTGTCTTTAAATCAGTCCAAGTGAGTCAATCTAAAGCTCCGGGAAAGCTGTTGCACTTTACACTTTGGTCTTTTCCCCGAACAGATTAAGCAAACAAGATACAACAAAATGTGTAAACTGTCCCTTTAAATGTGCTTAGTTACTATCCAGCTGAGCTAACTGTTTAAGCTTAATATTAATATTTAACCGACAAAAATGAGATGGTATCGATCTTCTCATCCAATTCTCAGCAAGAAAGCTAATAAATGTATTTCATAAACTATTCCTTGACCTGAAAACCTTTTCTTAAAGTAGGACAAAAACAAGTCGGGTCATCAAATCGCCAAGATGTAAACACAGGAGTGGAGTTACAGCACAGGTAACGTCAGGCTCATTTAACGACAGCAGAGCTATCAGCTGATCTGTGCTGCACTACTTCACAGCAGTAAGCAATCAGCTTCCTTGATAGCTTATCTGACAGCTGTAACTCACGGTAATAAGGCCACCATGTAAAATGTGCTGATCAGCACTCCACTCTCAGGCTATGTGAGTACAGTACACGTGTGTGTGTGTGTGTGTGTGTGTGTGTGTGTGTGTGTGTGTGTGTGTTCGTTCTTGCGTGCAGGCATACCCTCATTGACCTTCCATTTTTCTCTGCATCAAATTCAAACATTTAGCCAAGAATCTTGGATTGCACGCTACAGCTCCTGTACGATTTACTGCACCGTGTATAGAGGATTTCCAAAACCATATGATTCCATGATCTACAGTCATGATGTCATTCATGCAACAAAAACTGGCCTATAATCATTCTGGTCACTTCTTCTCTCTGCCATGAAACTCCACAGAGGAGGATGACGCACACACAGACACACAGCGCTGGTAGACCGTCTGATAGGTACTTGCAGAATCCAAGGACAGAATAAAAAATGACTAACGCCAGCATCTGCCTTTGATATGGCGATTTATAGAAAGTAAAGTTTATAAAGTTATAACTTCATCAACGTGTCAAAGAATACTCTATGTGATTTGATTTCCTTTTGACTTGAATTTGAATTTAACCCTCCTGTTGTCCTCGGGGTCAAATTTGACCCATTTTCAAAAAGTTTCTAAATCAGAAATTTGGGCTTCCTTCAACCAAATTGTAAAAAAAAAAAAAAAAAAAAATAGCATGGATGGTTCCATACAACACTTCTCACAAGCTGAATAAATGCTCAGTTCACTATTTTCATTGAATTTGGGTGTTTTATTTAATTTATCGCATTTTAGGAAGAAAAAAGATTTAAGAACACTGAAAAAAAGTGACAGAAATATAGGGAAAAAACAACAAAAACGTCCCAAAAAACGCAGAAATAATCAACAACAACATTGTAAAGAACTTTGAGAAAAGTTAAAAAACGTCAAAAAGTGACAAACTTTGGAGAAAGCTTCAAAAACTTGATTGAAAACAACAAAAATGTCCCAAAAAAAAAAATCGACAAAGAACTTTGGGAAAAGTGACAAAAGTGTCTTAAAGAGGTTTTAACTTAAAATTTGACCCAGAAAAACTAAACGTTTGTCTACGGGAAGACAACACGAGGGTTAAGCTATGGAAATCAAATGGAGCACAAGGGGCTTCAGGAAAACTAGCAGGATCTTTAGCAGTCTCACTGCAAGATTATACCTCTATGAGCCTGACCCCTTCACACACACACACACACACACACACACACACACACACACACACACACACACACACACACACACACACACACACACACACACACACCACAGTTCCTAGGTCTGCAGCAGAGGCCAAGAGCAAAGCTCCTGATTAAATAGTTTGGGAGCGTGCGTTGCTCAGCAGCTTTGAAGCCAGTCGGTGTGTTTGGCTGTTATCTACTCTCGGGACAGAAGATAACGCAGTTAGACAGAGCTCAGAGACGGTGTTTACAAAACAGTCCGCAAGGCTGTCACGAGGAATCCACGGTGATGCAGAAATGTTGCTGAGCAGAACGCAAACCAGACGGTGATGACAGGGCCGATGTAGCTTTAAACCTGGATGTGCTTCTACCTGCTGCTGCCAGACACAACATAAAGCGCTGTGTGTAAACTTTGAATCAGCTCGTAGCCGTCCCTGTTTTTCATTTGATGTCTGTCTGTTAGCGCAAGTTACGGAGACATATTTTCCTCACTATATTTTACAGATTCACAGCCTGAAGTGGGGTTGAGTTTCTCCAAAAGTGGATTGTGTTTCTACTTTGAGCAGCCCCTGCGATCGCCACCACCATGGCCTAAACACATACCCACATTCAAATGAATGGTTTGGTGTGAATGCAGCCTAACAGTGCTGATCCACTTGGGGCGACATGACTGAGGCGTGGTGTTGTGACGTCATACGTCCGTGGTTGATGCTCCATGCCCCTGACTTGCAGCTTTTCAAATTTCTGCTGCAAATTTTGAATTTTTTCAAATGCAGAATGCTTTGCGTACACGTTGAAGTTGCTTGATGTCACCCATAGGAATAGAGTGGAGCGCGCCCCAACCGAAGCATCACACGGACGTATGGATCACCACTGTTCCAACTGGAACACACCACACGCGCAAATGTCGCATAGATACGTGCCTGATCACCACAATTGGTCACATATCTCTCTCTTTCTCTCTCTCTCTCCGTTCGAAAGAGACAAAAAAAATAAAACTGTTGTAATTGTAGCCTATATGTGGCGTGTGCATGTTTGTGTGTGTGTGTTTCGCTGCGAGTCAAGACAGCCAAAATCACCATAAACCTGGCTTTTTTATTTTGAAACATGCAAAATACTACACTGTGGTCTTCCTGTATGCGATTACCTGCCTGCTTGATACATATACTCACGTATCGCGCAAGAAATAGAGGAGATGCCGAAACTATCGCTGGTGGTTCACTTTAGCAGATCTCGTTTTTATAATTGAGTTCTACAAAAAATTGGTTTTATAAGGGTTACCTAGATTTTCAGAAGACAAGTAACAGACATCCCACTTGGCATTTCATAATTAGCGTTGTAGCCGATGTCACGCACACAGCTCATTTGATCACGGAGCAGAATTGATCATATTGTAAACTGTGTTGATGATGGCCGTAAACTGTTAAGTAAAACTGTGTTCTTTTGCCCAAATAATGAGAAAATAATATAAAAAATGTCAGTTTGGGATTTGGGAACACATATTTGAATGATAACGATACACTTGGGCTTACAAGTACAAGTGTTTTTTAAACAGCCATTTCCTGGGATTCCCGGGATTCCTGGGAAATGGGAAAAACCCTAACCTGAATATAGTGTGGTGGCATATAACACAGAACATTGTAGCCTATAACGACACATGTACAACATTTAAGACTAACGCTGTTAACACAAGCAGAGTCATTGTGATAAATAAAGGCAATAAGTCAGTAAGTCCCTTGTTGCTGTCTAACTCAAATCCCATCTGTAGCTAAAAGGTGTCGATACCTTTCTGTCTGTGGTGCCTGTTAACTGGCTTATTGAGCGACAGCTCAATGCTCTGGATCTCCGAGTATGATGCATGGCGATGTGTGTGCAGGGCCCAGAGGGACCCGAGAGATGCCGCCGACACTGGGGACATACAGCAGACCTGGCGAGCTGTGCGCTGCAGTCTACCCGCACCACATGTCAGGACATCAAGATGGATGTGAGATTTGCTCTGTGGCCACTGTCCAGAGGATGGAGCATAATTTAACCCAGATGCTAAGTGACCCTTTTCTCACTGATGGACTGGTTACTTGTCTGCAGGATGATGGTGGTTGCAGACCACACGATCCTCACACAACATTTTTTTATTGTAGTAAAGTCAAGGCAAGCACTGCCTGAACACTTCAAAGAAACAGCTACTGGTGAGTGATCTTGCAAGTAGGGGCTATTTTCTCTTAAATTGCCGATAACATCAAAAGGTGACTGTATCTTTGGAGATTTTACACATGTAGGTCAGTATACTCACCATTTAGAATACTACTACTAACCCTTACCCCAAACACATGGAGAGAAAAGAGGAGTATGACGTACAACAAAGGCCCAAGGCTGGAATCAAACCAAGGACGTTGTGGCTGTGCGAAGTGGAAGGAGCTATTTTGGGGGGCCCTGGATCCCGGAAGTAAAAGCCCAATTTGTTTTTTTTCTCTCCCATAGACAATTTTATGTGACTCACATATGGAGCTCTTCTACGTCTTGGATGGTCTCCCAGTTAAATCATATATATGCAATATTAACAACTGCTTAGAAATGATCTGGTTCTATAATTAAAACGTCAAAGGTACAAGCTCGAGCAAAGTTGAGAAGTTAATTCTGACACCCAAAGTGCAAGAAACATTCAATCACAGAGCTTATGTTTCTGTCACATGCAGGGACCCCCCCCCTCCCCCCTCAAAGGAGTTGTTCTATAATGTAGCTTTAAATTAAGAATGCTACTGTCCGCAGCATCTATCTTTCTCTTTATCACGCTTTTACTCAATTCACCCTCATTATGTACCTGTTTCATTTGTTGCGCGATGCTCCACATGCTCTCCCTCCCTCTCTGGTCTAGAGCCGTGTAGTAGGGCCTCATCTTGAATAGATATTTTGGGTCACTTTCAAATTTCCATACCACTCAATTATAGACAGAATACCAGCTGATCTGAGTGGGTGGCTGATCTTTAATGCAGTATCTACATTGCCCATTATCAGCAACTATTCATCCAATGTTTCAAAGGCACATGCTGTTCACCAATCTGATATCATTTTAAAAAAAACTAACAGAGAAAACATTGAAGAACCATTTTGCAATTATGTAAGCACTTAATGTAATCTGAAAACTGCTGCCCTGGTTAAAAAAACAATACAACTGATTTCAGCTGGTATTCTGTCTGTAATGGAGTGCAATGGAAATTTCTAAGTGACCCCAAACATTTGACCGGTAGTGTGTGTGTGTGTGTGGAGATATATTAAAGAGCAACTACAACATGACTACTACAGTTTGTAAAAGACTTGGCCATTCAAGAGCACCCATATATAGAAGTATTTTACTCAATCCCCAGTTTCTCAAATGCTCTGTGTACACAGAGCTAATTCAGCTAATTCAGAAACTAATTCACAATGCTATGCACAGCACAGACACAATATACTGTGCATTTATTATTGAATGAAACATTTGTTTTTAATGAGTTATTAGTCTACTCTAACTTAAAGAAAATGCTTCTGATGAAATAGGCCCAGTTCAGATTCATTGAATAATGTAGGATGGTTGCTTGACATTATCAAATCCTTCACCTGCAGCTGGCCGGCTGACAGTTTTGATCCCAGCTCTGCAAAGTTGCTGTTCCTTTAGCTGCTACCTGCTTTCTCTCACTTCTTCAGTCGTCTTTGTTGTGACTTAAGCACACAAACACTATAATTAGGCTATACATTTATTTAAAAAAAAAAAAGTAATTATTACATTTTACCTTATTACATTAACTTAATACTCACGTGAAGGCTGAAGGGCTTTAAGTTACCTTGGCTCCAACGCCTCAGTTTCACATGCGTTTCTCCCATGGATATTTTATCAAGAGAACGGATGCTCCGTGTTTGAGAATATAAACAAAGTCACGTGACTGGGGGCAAAATAAATTAACACAAAAATTATATGGCAATTTAATTTGATTTAACGTTATTAATGATGACGTATCGATGCAGCCACAAGAGGAAAAAGAAAGAAAGAAAGAAAGAAAGAAAGATAAAAACAATAGTTGATTTAGGCGGGCAACAATAGCCCGTAGATCCAAAATCAGATCTGCTAGAATGGTCGACATAGTAGCCTACCTGTGCATGGAAGGTGGAAGCTAATATAAAGATTATGCTGTTTAGAAAATTGATTTTACAATCTGCAGCTTAAATAAGTTAGTTTTTACAACTTTGGTTAAATTCAGCTTTCAGCAACTATCGAGTAGCTCTGCAGGATAATACAAATCACAGCCACTGCTGCATTCATTATGGTTAATCCTTTTTAAATGAACTATTCTAACTTTATGTAAGTGCAATACTTAAACCGCTTTAAACTTCAAACTTGACATCCATTGCAGAGTAAGGACTGCTAAACAAATGAATGAACAAATAAAAAAGACCACATAGAAACATCTCTTCTTCACTGCTCTGCACAAGTACTTTTATACTGTCCCACATTGCACTTTTAAGGTGAACCTGGTCCATAAAATGTCATAATTTTGCACCAATGTAACTCTATGCCCTAACCCAACAAGTTTACATGGGGAAATTCATGAAAGTATAAGCAGTAGCCTACATTGTTGACATCATAGACACAACCTGCTGTTAGAACACTAGTTGGCTGCCTACAGAAGCTAAGCAGAATATAATTGCCTTTCCACACATTGCCATTACATCACATATACCTTCGAGTGAAAGCAAATTGTGACCTGGGGAATGTAGGACATAACATAGGTTGAGAGACATAATACATTTAAAATGTCAATTACAACATATCTGTCATGAGACTGTCTTCATGTTAAGTATGACATTCAAGGGCACCCGGATAGTTCAGTTGATAGAGCAGGTGACCATATATAGAGGTTTACTCTTCGACGCAGTGGGCCCAGGTTTGACTCTGACCTGTGGCCCTTTGCTGCATGTCGTTCCCCTTCTCTCCCCTTTCATGTCTTCAGCTGTCCTAAAAATAAGTATGAAAATCAAAGCCCCATTAACTGTTGCTGAGGGAGTGGTGGCCATTTCATAATTACGCTAAAAACCCTTCTTAACCAGGTTAGATTCTGTATAATACTCCTGAAAATGGAGATTAGAGAAGTCTTCCTGTCGGACAGGATACCATTAACATGCCCTGATGCTGGTGTGGTAAAGCTTTCAGTGTGTAGCAGTTGCCCCTATGAGTAGGCATATATATACATGAATGTTTAATGGTTTAATCTTAATCTAGATCTAGAGAATAGTGCTCCACTGTCCCATAACAAAACCACTGTCTGTCTGTGTGTGTGTGTGTGTGTGTGTGTGTGTGTTGTGTGTGTGTGTGTGTGTGTGTGTGTGTGTGTGTGTGTGTGTGTGTGTTTTGGCACAACATCCTGCTCTAATATGCCCTAATAACCATGATGTCACCCACCTGTTTTTTTGGCTCGGGGGCCGCAATGACTGATGGGACAATTCTGAATAATCATTTTATCTGATCAGGAGCTCATGAGCTGAAACCCAAAGAAATTACAAACCATAAATGTGAAAAGTCGTCTATTCCAAAATACCCCGGGGGTTTATCCACTTTGAGGATAATGGTACACCACAGGGTTTTCCACTCAGTTTCTCTAAAATAATGTTTATCAAGTCTGTAAAAGTGTTTGTTTTGTAAACCAAAGCATTTACTTTTGTAGAATACACTAATTTGGTTTCATTTACCCTTTCAATCATTTTGTGTAAAGGGGATTTCCACCTGAACTGTTCACTTTTAATGGACGATTCCCCTGTACAGCTGAGAAAAGGAAAGGTGTTGGTCCTTGAATGCAACAGTGCAATGAAAATGACCTTTAAGAAGATGCAGCTGTCCTCCGATTACCTTTCTTTTTATAACATTGTGTATATAGGTCTTTCGTGCTTACGCAAACATTTCCCCCCCATTGAATCAAACATTACACCCCATGTTTAAAACGTCTCAGGGCAGCTGGGTTAATGCAGCGCCCATGTGACCCAGCATCGTACTGCCTGCCCTCTGCAGAGATTCAGCCTTAACCTCAATTTCAGTAGTACAAAAAAGGTGAGGTCTTGAATTTACACTGCATTGAGAAAAGACTTCTCTTCTGTAATTTATTTTCCTTCCATCAACATGAAACCCAAAATGCTGCTGAAGATAAATATGAGTCATGCAATGTGTAATGTCAGTGATAAGAAAATAAATTAGCGCTGATGTACTTGTTTCATAGTTCAGCATGAAAAACACGGAGGAAGCATTTTATGAACCACATCTCCGTGCAAATCAGTTGGTATAGTCAACATATTTGTGGTCCAGACACATGCCACTTTGTTATTGCCAAAACAGTGGTTTCCTGGGAAATAGAATAGTAAAGTACTGACAGGAAAAACCTGAAAGGAAAAACAATTAAGCACAGTGTCAAGGTGTGTTTTCTTTACCCTACGGATAACATTGTCATTAAAAATATAGCCAGGTGTCAAGTCAGGCAAAGAAAGAAAGAAAGAAAGAAAGAAAGAAAGAAAGAAAAGGAAAACCAGTAGAAGGTAAGCTCAGTCTCCGAGTTAATAAAAAGTAAAGGACAGTAACAGGTTTTAACCATAGTGGTGTCACTACCCGATGTGAGTCGAGTGTAGATGTGAGTCGCCCATGCTCAGATTTAAACGGTTTACGGCATCACGTGTCATACTGAAATTTGTGAAATCCATAAAATAATAAATATTTCTCATTACAAACAATAACAGAAGATGGAAATCATTTCAAAAACGTTATAGCTATGTATGATTGTTTGATGCTAACATTAGCTCAAAATGCTATTCAACTGACAGCCTTTGTTTTGATTGATTGCTAACTTGTAGCCAGCAGTGAACGATCTTCATTGTGTAGGTCCATTTTCACTGTATTGACATTACAGAAGTCTCTCGTTAGCATCTTGTAGGCTATTTGTCGCAAAGTACAAAGCTGAGAGGACAGAAAGGAGAGACTGGCGGGAAATAACTGAAAAAACAAAAACATACACACACGGTCATGTTGCTAGCTAGCTTAATTACAGCTAACATCTGTACAGTTGAAAAGCTAATGTGGGAAGCATGGCTGAAGTAACCTAGCATAAATGACGAGTGCTAGTCCCTAGCGCTATATTGTTTTAAAATAAAACATTTTTCTTGATTTTAGACATCAATATTTCCACAGTGGCTGAATGTATTGTAACAGACGGTGTTAACTCTAACTCTAACTGTTCCCTGCTTGTTGAGGGACATTACCATATTTTTTCTATTCAATCTACATTTAAAAAGACCATCTCTCTTTGTTATTTTGCAATTCAAACTGTGAAGATAGCCTTTACTAATCTCACAATGTTAGGTTACATCAAGTACAGACCCTAAGAACATAGGACCCTAGGACCCTAGGAACATGGGGACGACCCCATAAAGGACATGTTAACATCAAAAACATCTAACTTACCATGCCATACCTAACCCTAATGCAGCAAACCTCACACAGACCGATGGAATAACAGTGCAAGAAGAGCCAAGGGTTGTTTCTTTTATTTAATTAGAGTTCACCTCACTTATCAGAGGTAGCAATCACATTCTCATCTCCCTGTATTTGTTTTATGCTTATCAGACATAGACACTCCTGCACAGTTTGAGGGGCAGAGGACAACATTCAACCACTGCCAAGGCTGTGGGTTGGATTACTAGCGGGACCACCTAGCTCAAACTACGCGCACTCCTAGTAGCATACAGTAAGGCAGCTTGGGTAAAAACATCCACCAAATGTTAAAAGAATAAACTGCTGAGCGTTTGCCTGCCAAGACAACATAAGAGGAAATTTACTCAGCCATAGCAAGCTCAATGCAAGGTCAGGCTTCTCCACCACACCAAGAGCTAAAATACATTTTGAGTACCTTTGGCAGTGCATGCAAAAGTGCAGTTGGATGGATGTGGAGTGGTGCTCCAGAATATTCAAATTGTTGATGCTGAGAGTTCAACGACATCTATGACTGTTATGATGACCTCTCGTAATTGCACACTACAAGAAGTGATGTTTTGAAAGAAAATATGCTTCAAACTTTACTTGTCTGTGGTAAGACCATGAGACCAATAAAATGGAGGACAGTGTGTGTCTTTTTGTGTGTTTCGGCATGTGTGAATGCTGTATGCGAAGGTAGTGTGTAAGACATCAACGCATGCCATAACATAAGGTGAAAAGAGACTTGTGAGATGTGTGTGACATCCAAGAGCAATGTGTTCATTGGCACACACATCTGTGTGTGCGTGTGTGTGTGCGTGTGTGCTTCCTTTGTAATGACACCAGGCAGCCAGTCTACTTTTCTGAAACTCATGGTCTTTGCCAAACCCTGGAGCCCAGAGAATATGCCCTGCAGCTGGGCTACAGAAAGAGCCTAAGCCCCTGTTAGCTACTGAAACAACCAATATTCATAACTGATGCAAGACAACAAACATATACATACAGCTTGTGCTCATATCAAGCAAGCTTTTACACGTACAGGTTGTAGGTTACAACACATACAAAAACCACAGATAGTATCACTTACTGTATTTGGTAAACATGAGACTAATTGGAGAAGAGTGAATGGGATCCAGCAGGATGACAGCTCCATCTACAGGTCTGTCTGGGGAACAAGAAAAATGGTCCCTTCTATTTTGGCATTAGGCTATTATTACTGATAGAGTGGCATTTTACTGCTATAGTAGGCAGAAGGTAAAATGTATCATATTTCCCTCTGAATTTGATTTAATTAGAAGTATAAATCAGCATTAAAATAGAAGTACTCAAGTATTTTACAAGGTTACGTAGTAAAACTTGAGGTTACCCCACTGCAAATAAATCACAAAAGACAAGAGAAAATCTATCAAACTATAATTTATTGTTTGTTCTTTCAGGTGAGCATCAATATCCTGTATGTGCAAAATTTGCATTTGTCCACTAAACTCTTAACTATAATGTGAGCTTTTCAAAATAAAATGCAACTGTACAAAAGTTCTGAGACATTAACTACTTTTGCATTTTTGTATTCCTTTCATGTACACTGGCTTAGAGTAAATAACAAAAAGGGGGACATGCTATTATTAGTTTCTTTGCTGTGGAAATATCTTGAAATCAACAAACAAAACAGATATAAAAAGGGCAGACTGACAAAAAATGTGAAATTCTTCAGTGCATAGATAATATGGTTACATTTGCCCTTGGGAAATAAATAGGAGTAAAAGATAACAGCAATAAAATGTAAAAATCAAACAGAAACAAAAACCTCATTCCTTGCTAAAATGACGTGAATCTACTGATATAAGATATAAGATCAAGAAAATCATAATCCCGGAGTTCAGATGTTTTAAAATATGAGGTATTCCAGGAATGTAACATTTGTTTTCCATAAAGGAATATTTGCAAAAGTGTCGTCCTGTCACAGTGTCACAGGCTGGTCAAAGATTCCTCAGTGGACAGGATGTCCCTGTCGGGCCTTTGCCCCCGTCCACGTCACCCACTGACCCGACCTGTTCACTGGTCCAGGACTGAGCAGCAGGTACAGCAGCCGGAGTCAAAACTCATATACACCTCGCTCTTTACTGCTTGTCCTTGCCTGGGAGTGAGACAAATGAGAAATACTATTACGTGAAGCCAGAAAAATATTTGATTCCCAATTACACAAAAACTTAATATCAGTCAAGTCATACAAAAATAGATGAATTTGTAGTCTTAGCAGCAGAATGTTGCATTGGTGGTGAGTGGACAAACTGGGAAAGAGGGACACAAACCTTTGTTAGTTAAGCTCATGTCACAAATATTGAATATAAAGGTGTTGGTGAAATAGTGTTTTCAATGCAAATCCACTTTTATCAAGTATCGAAAGAACCTTCTTTTTTCATTCTTCTGGTACAACTATCCACCTGGTAATAATGCTGATAATCATTTTATAATTTAATCTTAATATGAATCTTAAATTAATCTTAATTTAATCTAAAATAATCTTATATATTATACTGCAGTATATACCACTATGAATGTGGCCATTCCACATAATGAGTACTTTTACCTTTGTTATTATGCTGTTAATACTTACTGTATTTTTACTTCCGCCTGCTTTTTTACTTGTAATGGAATATTTTTACACAGATATATTCATACTTTTACTGAATATTCCATCCAAACCTGCTAAAATGTCAGTGAATCACAAAAAACACTTTTTCACTTGCTCCCAGTCATATTAAGCCATGTATTTTGATATTTGGTTTTACAGCCTCTGCTCCAGAGAAAGGGAGGTGAAAGTAATTCCATTTATGCTTTCTGCACACAAAAAACACACCCTCAAAATATAATAGAATCCCTTTATTGTTATTGCACAACACAATTATGTAGCAATGCTGATGCATTGCTGAATAATGTGTAAATGCTACGAAATGTGTAAATGTGTCTAAATATATTTAAAAAATGTATTTGCTGTGATCTGTAAAAACAGTAAAATAGCTGGGAAATTGCCCTTCTGGATATTTCACATTTGCTGAATTGTAGTGTAATGGCACAATCACTCATGTCTGTGTTCATCTTACCTTTGTTGGGGACAAACTTGAGCGAGTGACTGAATATTCAAAAGCGTGAGACTCCTTCCTCTGGGCCGTCATTTACAAACTCATGGCCTAGCCCGCTGCCACACTTCCCACACAGAACCTGCATACGTGACACACAATCACATCAACCTCCTGGGTCACATGAAGATGGAACAAAAAAGCAATAGGATGAAATGTTTGATCCGTGTGAATGATGCAGCAGTGAATCAAAGAGGGCCCAGAAGACTCTGACCTTGTAGGCAGTGAGAGACTCCATCATCCTGGTGACGCTGTCCTCTGTGATGGTGTCAGTGAAAGCCGGCCAGGAGACGAGTGGGCGAACTTGGACCGACTGGAGAACAGTGGATGGTTACACTTGGAGCACACGTACATACCTGCAAGGGACAGTGACTTATGAAGTCATCGCATTGTCTCGTTTCCAAGCTGAGAACCAAACTTTAAAAGAAAAGTAATGCAAGTGCAGTGAAGCCAAAGGTAAAACTAAGGAGTCCACATGATTGTTAAAGGAATAACACAAAAACAACTTCATGAATTCATTGTTTTCTCATTTTTCTGTCATTTTGCTTCCCTTTCTTTGAAATGTTCAATACATGTATATCAACTGAATAATCTGAGACTGAAAAAGCACACTTTGGTTCAACAGTTGTGATGAGATGGTCACAATTTAGGGATGCACAATTAATCGCAATTGTATCGAAATCGCAATATGGACTAGTGTAATATCTAAATCCCAGGGGCAATATTTGTTAATAGCAAAATATGTGTCAAACCATGCAGAATTAAGTATTGTGGTGCTGCATTGATGTCCCGGCCTACAAATCGCATCCTACAGACTAAAAAAAAAAAATCTTTGTTTGGTACAGATCCTTTCAATGTTAATAATTTTCAATGAAAATGAGAATAATGATACAAAAACGATAATTCCCTCCAATAACGTGAATCATATCGCAATCGCAATAGCAGTCAAAATAATTGCAATTTTCCTCATATCATGCAGCCTTTTCACAAATTGCTTTATTTTCAGCAATCACAAGACAAGAAAAGGTTGGAAACACTGTAATAAGGTCCTTTTACATAATTATAGTAGACGTTGATTTCAGAACAACAGAAACAAAAACACTGCCATACACATTGTCATACCACAATCATTAACAGAAGTGTATTGCGATTATTATTATTATTATTATTATTATTATTATTATTATTATTATTATTATTATTATTATTACTAGTAGGCCTTTCCCTTAAATCTGAAATATGGGATAATAAAAAGTAGGCTATGGCCAATAATGCCTCACCACGTGCCCCTCCTCTATGAATAATTCTAATTGTCCATTGAAAGTGGGTAATTTGAAGGTAGGCTACCCCAGGCCGAACATAAAAAGGAAATGTTAATTGTATCGTGTGTAATCCCGACTAAGGGAGGCAGGTTACATCACAGCACAGCTCTGAACATAGCGCGTGCTCACCTGGTTTGAAATGATCCTTGTAGACCTCCCCGCCGGAGAAGTGACAGAAAGACATGTTGTAGTGTCTGCACGTATCAGCTGAAGGCCAAATCAAATGACTCTTTAGCTGGTTCAGTGTTTTTTTTGTTTGTTTGTTTTTTTCAATTGCAGTACCAGATGATCTGACGCTCTTCTGTTTTTCTTCCTCTCGCGTGAAGAGATCCTGGCTGGAGATTTAACGGGAGCTCCGCCCACTGCGGTTCCCTGCATTCACACTAGATGGCAGTGTCGGACAACAGGAGTGCACGTGGACGCACTGTGCTCCATGGAGGCGTTTTACTGGCCATAGCAGTAGTTTGGTCAAACACTGAATGGAAAGTTAACCTGAAACTAGGGTGACCAGATAAAATTCCGTAGATGGGGAAATGAATTATTATTTTCTATGTAAAATGTAAAATACAAATTAAAAAGTTAGCTCAGCAGCAGCTATTTTATTGTACATGGCCATCCTCCCGCTTAAAGAAGGATGAGACCAAAGTCTATAGCCTGCTACTATCACTAACGTATGTGAGGTTTGCTGCTGGCATGCAGCCTCTCCTTCCTACACAAGAGCGTAAGCCTCTCCTCTCTAAGCGTAGCTCCTTTGGCGCCATTTTGATGCTACCAAACCATCACCCGTTAGCGTTAGCGTTCCATTGACTGCCACTCATTTTGGCGCCACTTTGACAGCGAATAACTTTACATTGAAGCATTCAAAGACTCTATTTGTCTGTTGTTTATTTCTAAATAAACACTACTATGTATAAAAGGCTTCATTACCTTGTAACTCACGTTATGGCTCTGTAGTAGACCTTTTTGTAAAAATAGGCTAACGATTGTGTCATAACCATGCGACTTACTGTCTCACAGTACAGGAATCACCGTATGGTTCGGGGTAAGCTATACCTACGCTCTCAGTCTGTCACATTTTTCAGATAAAAAGATTAAGTGTGAATTTATTTTAGTTTAGCAGTTGCCATCTCAGAAAAAATGACTCCAGCGGTATCAAGTATCTGGCAGGTATAAAGAGCACATTTTATAAATGAAACACAGACTCCCATCATAAAATGAAATGTCCTTTTCATGGTAGAAACTGGGAGAATTTTCTTTATTATTTATTTTTTACCTTCACTAATTTTACTTTTAGGTACACTGAGAGAAATCCTCTCTTTTGCAGGAATGCCCTGATCACATTCAGTTCCAATCAATTTTATTTTAGTTATATTATCAAATCATAACATCAGTTATCGCGAGACACTTTACAGATAGAGTAGGTCTAGACCATACTCTAATATACAAAGACCCAACAATTCCAGTAATTCCCCCAAGAGCAAGCCTTAGTGTGACAGTTGTGTAGGAAGAAACCTCGGACAGACCCAGGCTCTTGGTAGGTGGTGTCTGACATTAACACAGTTAGACCTTCATACCTGGAAGCCGCCCAGTACAACCACAGCCTGAGCAGCGCCACTGGAGCGGGCCTTGCAAAAGGTTACCTCAGTGGTGGTAACAAGGGAGGTACACTCCCCACCCAGACTTTATCATGTCGGTCTGACGATTGAACCGACAGCCTCCCGGTCACAAACGTGCTTCTCTAACCTTTAGGCCACCACTGGAGTTTCTGTCCATTGCAGGTCTGTATCCTTTATTCATACTTGCAGTAGTGCTTCAGTGCCTCTGGTAGCTCCAGCCAGTCAATGGCCATCCTGTGGACAATGTGCTTCTGGATGGCCTTCCTACACAATGTCTGCAAGGACGAGACTGAAGCAACAGAGAAAGGAGACAAAAAAAACCCACAAAAGACTGGATTAGCAGATGGGAAACTAAGAAGAAATTATGAAGAAATATGCATTAAAAAAGCATGGATGGATGAACAGGTCCGTTGGCCAGAATTAATTAAATAAAAGATTTTTTTTAAAAGTTAATATTTCTTGTTGGAAAGTCAATCAAACGACCACAAAAAGATGCAAAACGACCACAAAGTGAGGTAAAGCGACAACAAAGAGTCTTAAAACTATTGCAAAGAGACACAAAATGACTACAAGACACTCCAAACAAATACACAGAGACTCAAAATGAGTACGAAGAGATGCAAAACGACTTTAAAGCTATAGTGGGTAGCTTCTGCCGCCCCCATGGAGAATTCTAATGACAACAAAACTATCGGCTTGTCCACATGATACAAGCCTTTAGTGACCGTGCACCCCTCCAGTTGCTAGTAGCCAAGGAGGATTAAAAAAACGTGATTGACTCTCCAGAAGAGGTAATTATCTTCCGGCACAATCTTCTGGACATAGCTATACTGACAAATACAGAGAGAGTTGTGTGGAGCTGATAGTCATATGTGGCTTTGGAGCAATTCATTTGGCAACGGCTTAAATGTAACAAACGTTCATTAATATCAAAAAGTTACGCACTAAAGCTTTAAAGAGACTTAAACTGATGACAAAGTGGCCCAAAATGATCCACCCATGATTAAAAGTATCACTGTGACACTTACATCCATACTCCACCTGGACAATTCGGACACACTTAGTAGCAGCAAAGACGTCCACCACAGCATGGAGAGGCTGGGTGGAGGGGATCCCCTTTGCAGAAGCTCCCATGTCCTCACCGTTGATCACCATGTGCATATCAGCCAAGTCTTGCCCTTTAGGCACATACAGTACTCCTATCCGGCTGCGTCTGGCCGTGGGAGGCAGGCAGTTGGTTTTATACAAGTCATCTAAAATGTGGCTGTAGCGTCCGGGCCTGCTCCGACCAACCAGCTTGTCTCTGGGGATCCGAATATTCTCAATGTACAAGTGAGAGTCAGTGAAGAAAGTCTTTGGTTTGTTGTTGTTGTTGCCACCTGCTCTATCTCCCTCGCCTACTGCTCCATCTTCAACCTCCCTTCTCCCGAGCCTCCGGCCCCCAGCCAGTCCTCCATCTCCAGCCTCTTGACCCCCTGCTCCAGAATCCTCTATGATCTTGTTGTGGTTGCGAGTAATGGCAAAAATCCAGCTGTCCCCTGAGTCTGTCAGGTCTGGGATGGAGTATTCAGGTACCACCTCTAAGCTCCCGGGGTCCTTGGCAGTCAGGCCGACTCTGAGGTGGCCACACCAGCCCAGCTCCTTATCCTCGATCTCTATGAGAAAAATCTCCCGGGCTTCAGAGGCCGTTTGCTGAAACACACGCCATTTGCGAAGCTCTCCACCCGGGTGGCCTGGGTTCCTGAGTGGTCCAGTCTGACATTTGTACCATGGGTTGGGTGGAATTCCATGAACTGATCAGGAAAGGGCTCCATTTGCAGTTGGATAGCTGTAAAACAAAAAAAACACAACCAACAGAGACAGGCTTACTGACACCAATCAAATAGTCTTGCAGTGGTGTCGAATTATTGCCGACCAACACGTGGTCATCGTAGAGACACAACCACTTCACTTGCAGTGCCACATAGAAATAATCTTGCTCTGCTTATCTGTGGGCCATTCAGGGAAGCTTCTGGTAGAAGGCTATTTTTGAAGTTGCACATGTCAACAGATGGCAAGGTATGTGTTTGTGAGTGTGTGTGCGTGTTGCGAGGGGGGGGCAACATGCAAATGCCCACAGTCACTCACTCACACAAGACATGCACAGAGATTGCAGTGGGGTTAAAGGGAGCAACAAAACCCCCTGGGCCCCTGCACCCATTCAATTTCACAAACCCATGTGCTGATGTAATAGCTGCATAATTATCATAATACCATATGCCAGGAAGATATGTTAAAGAGCATGCTTTTCATAGCTGCACTCTAAATATAGTCATGCAACGCAATATACAGTCTGGATTTAATTCTTATGTAAAGCAGCAATAAAAGTCATGTACCAGGAAAGAGAGGGCTGTGGGGATTTATTATGATAATGGCATTATAGCATAAGAATATGAAGAGGAGTTATATTTAAACCTTCAGCAGATTTTTTTTATATTCATTGTATATGGGTGTTTTTGCACCCTGTGTTCATATAATTTCAGTCTAAAGGTATCAGTCATTTTAATCAGCTCATAATAATTATACAGTATGTTAATTCGGAGCTATGATATAGACCTCATTAGTTACATAACACGTCTAATTAGAAACAATTCTATGCATGATGTGGGACAGAGATCACTGATGAAGATTGGGGCTTTAAAATGAGACTACATACCGGTAATAAAAAGAAATATAAATAAAGATAGGCTCAGCCTTGTCAGTGTCCATTATCACTATGCAGGTGGCTGTGAGTAAAAAATGGATGCTGCAAAACCTCTAAGGGTTTGATGCGCTGGTCTGCATTCAGCTGCAGCATCTTCTCAACCAGATCTAGGAATATACAGGTAAAAGCCAGTAAATTAGAATATTTTGAAAAACTTGATTTATTTCAGTAATTGCATTCAAAAGGTGTAACTTGTACATTATATTTATTCATTGCACACAGACTGATGCATTCAAATGTTTATTTCATTTAATTTTGATGATTTGAAGTGGCAACAAATGAAAATCCAAAATTCCGTGTGTCACAAAATTAGAATATTACTTAAGGCTAATACAAAAAAGGGAGTTTTTAGAAATGTTGGCCAACTGAAAAGTAAGAAAATGAAAAATATGAGCATGTACAATACTCAATACTTGGTTGGAGCTCCTTTTGCCTCAATTACTGCATTAATGCGGCGTGGCATGGAGTCGATGAGTTTCTGGCACTGCTCAGGTGTTATGAGAGCCCAGGTTGCTCTGATAGTGGCCTTCAACTCTTCTGCGTTTTTGGGTCTGGCATTCTGCATCTTCCTTTTCACAATACCCCACAGATTTTCTATGGGGCTAAGGTCAGGGGAGTTGGCTGGCCAATTTAGAACAGAAATGCCATGGTCCGTAAACCAGGCACGGGTAGATTTTGCGCTGTGTGCAGGCGCCAAGTCCTGTTGGAACCTGAAATCTCCATCTCCATAGAGCAGGTCAGCAGCAGGAAGCATGAAGTGCTCTAAAACTTGCTGGTAGACGGCTGCGTTGACCCTGGATCTCAGGAAACAGAGTGGACCGACACCAGCAGATGACATGGCACCCCAAACCATCACTGATGGTGGAAACTTTACACTAAACTTCAGGCAACGTGGATCCTGTGCCTCTCCTGTCTTCCTCCAGACTCTGGGACCTCGATTTCCAAAGGAAATGCAAAATTTGCTTTCGTCAGAAAACATGACTTTGGACCACTCAGCAGCAGTCCAGCTCTTTTTTCCTTAGCCCAGGTGAGACGCGCGCTGTTTCTTGGTCAACAGTGGCTTGACACGAGGTATGCGGCAGTTGAAACCCATGTCTTTCAAGCGTCTCTTGGTGGTGGATCTTGAAGCACTGACTCCAGCAGCTGTCCACACCCTTTTTTTCACAATCTTGACTAGGGCGCGGTGATCCCTATCGCTTGTACACTTTTTCTGACCACAGTTTTTCCTTCCCTTTGCCTCTCTATTAATGTGTTTGGACACAGAGCTCTGAGAACAGCCAGCCTCTTCAGCAATAACCTTTTGTGTCTTTCCCTCCTTGTGCAATGTGTCGATGGTCGCCTTTTGGACAGCTGTCAAATCTGAAGTCTTCCCCATGTTTGTGTAGGCTTCAGAACTGGACTGAGAGACCATTTAAAGCCCTTTGCAGGTGTTTTGAGTTAATCAGCTGATTACTTTGTGGCACCAGGTGTCTTCAAAATGTAACCCTTACACAATATTCTAATTTTGTGACACACGGAATTTTGGATTTTCATTTGTTGCCACTTCAAATCATCAAAATTAAATGAAATAAACATTTGAATGCATCAGTCTGTGTGCAATGAATAAATATAATGTACAAGTTACACCTTTTGAATGCAATTACTGAAATAAATCAAGTTTTTCAAAATATTCTAATTTACTGGCTTTTACCTGTAGATGCTGCTCCACAGTCCATCTTCATCACCTGCACAAGACACTGGAGATGGAGGTATTTTGCCTCTTGAGCTCATAATGAAACTGCTCTGTTTTTTTAAACTGCTGTCTGTTCCTTTTCCACAGTCCAGCACATAGTCTGCTGGCTGGCCCTGAGTCTCTACGGTGAAGCTCAGCACGTCATTATCCATCTCACCGGGATAGAGCTGGCAGCCGGTATCCAGCTCTGGAGCTACTATGCCCAAAGACCACATGTTGAAGGTCTCATTAAACAGAATATGCAGCATGAGCTCTGGTGCACTGGTGGGCTGCACACAGACACCAGGCTGAACAGCAGACGCAGGACGCACCTGGGCAAAGTCAATAAGTTTAACTTTCAGTGGCTGCTGCTGGCGGCCCACATTGTCCGGTCTGAGGTCAGCATGTACACGGGAAGACCCTGGTTGTTTCGGTCTTCCGTACAGGCTTTGACCCATGAGCTTGAACTTATGATCAGATGTGATCTTTGTTGAAGAAAAAGCCATTTCTCCTGACGATGTTGCCGACAGTCAGTGTGAAATCTCTGCATATTTCAGTCCTCTTTTCTAAAAATACTGGAGTGACTGGAAGACTGTGTGAAGCTTCCACTGTGAGGATGTCAAAGATTGTGAAACATTAACACTAGCACCTGTCAAATTTCCAGTAATTCCAATAATTTCCACTCCAGACTTTTTGAGGGTCTTCTCCATGTTGGGGCCCTGGGTACATGGTTTCCCTATCTTCTTAAACACAAATAAATGAATCTATAGGGGTCCAACATTCCAATATGATCGATGAAAATTGAAAATGTTGATACATGCATACATATTTAAGATGCGCCTTTATTTTGTTTGTTTTTAATTTAAATGTCTGGAAGAGCTCAGTAATAAAATGATTAACTCTGTTGCTTTTTCTGAGTCGATGTAAATGGAACTGATTGTAGGGTAAATGGGCGTACACTGTATGATATCATTTAATATCAATTGCAGGTCACTGCATTGAATCAAATAGAAATCGTATAGTGGCAGACTTTGTGATATCAGCAAATATTGTATGGTGTCCAAAGAATCAATACAATATTGTAACGTATGATACGTGATTTACACCCCTAGGCAGCAGATAATAAAATAGGAAAAATAGAGGATGTTCTGTAAATAAAGGCCCACTTTACATTCACATAATATCTGGTCCTGGCCAATATTGTCAGTCACGCAGCCACGGTGTTCAGGAACTCCTCCTCCACTCAGTGAGAGATGGGGGTTATTGTCTCTTACCCAAGCTGCAGCCTGCAAACCACAACCCTGATCTTTATTTTGTCATTTCTAGGGCTTCGGGTGTGTTTTATGTAGGCCAAGATGGAGGGTGGGAGGGAAGAAGAGAGATGCGGATGTCAATTATTGTATTCACCATTGGACACAGTAATAAAGACAATAGGAGAAAAAAGTAAACACCTATTAGTAATAATTTGGATACTGCTCTACTTGATTAGAAATTGAATATAGTTTTTGTGTGCTCACCAGAAGAGAAAATAACACTATTAAACCTACTCAGGCTAAACTTTTGCTATGTTGTGTGTTTGTACAATTAGACAACCCACTGGATGCACAGTTGTGTGGGTGAGTTTTGTGTGTCTGTTGGGGCTGCAGGACTCTTAATCTGGATTATCATACAGCGCCATGCTTTTCATAATCAGTTTGGCAAGCTGTGATTCTCGGCAGCGCATGACACATCTGGATGCAGCAGGCAGTCGGTGAAGGGGAGCTGTGTGCGTGTGTGTGTATGTGTGTGTGAGAGAGAGAGAGAGAGAGAGAGAGAGGGAGAAAGAGAGAGAGGGAGAAAGAGAGAAATAGAGCGTGTTGAGACTTCTCACTCTGTGGTCCTTGCGCACACAAATGGAGAGGGAACCAGCAGAAGACATCCCTGACCGGCGGGTTTGGTCACATTTCCATGCACAGCATTATTTTTCATGTAAGTAATATATTCCTCCTCTCCATTCATGTTGCCATTCTTTTTTTGTTATTGCCAAACATCATCGGTGCTGCCTACTATTGCTGTTCCATTCATTTCTACTAGCCCGTAACACTTTCTTACTCACTTTAACTTAACACTGTCATGTCTGCATGTCACACTTGTCTTGTGCATGTCCAGAATAGAGAAAGAGTGCAGCTCTGGAAGTAATAGTGGAGGTGTTACACTACAATCTGTGACCTGTAAATAGTCACTGCACAAGTTGAGGGGCCACGTGTTGTTTTGTGTACATTTATATTTTATGGCCTAATGACCCTGTTTTTGGATTTTGGATGTGGTCACATATTTCCGTAGTTGTGATAGCATACATTTTGTTTTGGTTAGCTCAGAGATCTGTCTGTCTGCCCATACTTTTACCCCTCCGGTGTAACTAGGGCTGCAACAAATAGTAGTTATGTATTAATCTATTGATTATTTCCTCTAATTATTTTTGTCTATAAAATCTCAGAATATAGAGAAAAATGTTCATTATATCTTTACCAGATGTGTCACATTTAGTTGCATGTTTTATTTGACCAATGGTCCAAAACTCAGTTGACTCAGTTTTCTCTTATGCATGAAAAAGAAGAGCAGTAAATTCTCACATTTAAAAAAAAGGAACCAGCAAATATTTGCTTGAAAATTGACTCATTAAGCCTAACTCACTTTTCAGAGTATTCATTTTTCTCTTTGTCTCTCTGTTCACCTAATCCGAGGTCAGCTTTTACATCAAATGGCATACAGTGCTTAAGAAATTGTTCAAGATGGAATATAGACTGTATATATTCCGTAACAATTGTATAGGAAAAATAGTATAGGCAATTCTGATTTAGCAGTTAGTGTGCTTTGAGGGGACCTAAGTATGAATTACACTGGAGGTTTTCTTAAAATCACCCAGTATAAATTAAATAGTTAGGGTGCTGATGGGGGACTTTCTTACAATTTCATATGATGACTTTCACGGTACAAACACTCAAAATAATACTTCTCATGGTCCTTCAATAATAATATCTGATAAACGTACAGATTAATGTATTATCTGTTCAGTAGTTTTTATTATTGGTAAAAACCTGAACAATAACTATACACCATAAATTACTGCGCAACATGGTTGCATTTCATTTCAGTTGAAAATATGTTCCCAAAACACTATTGAAATCTATATTCAAACTCATCAAACCATTCATTGACCCCCCCTGCATCCTGTACAGAAGCATCTGCATCAGACCTTAAGCATAGAGGAATAGCACTGATAGCAAGTGACTCTGGATTGTGTTGTTACTAATAAATACAATCAACACTGGGTCACAGAGATTAGAGATGAGCTAGCTTGGAAACACACCCCACCAAATGTTGGTTTAGCCCATAATCTGGCTGTGTGTGATTTGTCAGATTTCACAGTAAAGCATTAAAGCATTAAATTAATCTGAGATTGTTAGTCTTCATGTCTTCATGTGGGTGGCAAACACACACACACACACACACACACACACACACACACACACACACACACACACACACACACACACAGATTTGCACTTAGAGCAGATGTGTGCTGTGTTTCGTGCTACGGTCCTCACACATCACCATGGAGCAGTTAACAGCTCTCCTATAGGCTATTACAGTTTATCACTAAGCATCAGCTTGTTGCTTGACCCAAAATGACTCCCCTCAAATATAAGCTCAACCAGGCAACAGAATTCCAAAATTTCAGCAAATATTACTAAAATAAACTGATAAAAAAATACACATTTGGCTGAATGCTTTCAACAACACAGTTAAACCAAAAAAAACAAAGGACTGTTCAGTAACACAAATAACACACACACTTTGCAACATATAAAGGAGTTTTTGGGTGGATATCATTAAGAAAGAATTCTGATAATAAAACATTTTAAAAAAGAACTGATATTCTAGGCATGACATACATCAAATGGCAGCCAATGAAGTGTGGCTATATGATTCATTCACTTATGGTAACAACCTTATTTGGATTATATATTTTTAGCTCTTCTAGCAGCTATGCTACCTGTAGCCTACACTGTAGCTTTATGGATCAATAAATACACACATTCGTGGTCTCCAGAGTGTTATTTATACTGACTTGAGGTTTGTGTTTCTGAGTGAAATGTCTCAAAAACTATTGGATGGATTTCCATAAAATTTGGCACACACATTCATGTCCCCACAGGATAAATTATAATATTAGTGATCCCACAATTTATCATGAAGCTGCACCATCTTGTCAAAACTTAGTCCCCTTCTATTGCTTATTATCAAAAACTAATACCATTCCCACAGTTTTACCATATATTAGTTTGCAAAGTTATTTTAGCATGCTAGCACGCTAAACTAAGATGGTGGTCATGGTAAATCAGAATGTTTACATGGTCCTTTTGAGTACAATGTTAGCAAACTGATTTTAGCATTTAGCTCAAGGCACTGCTGTACATAAGTCTCACAGAGCTGCTAGCATGACTGTGGACCCTTCGGGGCCTTTCAGACCAAAGGCTGAAACCCATTGTTTCAGTGGCTTGCGTCGGGCAACGATGGTGTTTCCCTGCCTCGAGCAAAGCGTGGGCGCAGGTTCGCTGCAGGTCTGTAGATGTGTGGTGAACCCTGGGGCATACACACCGCAAACTGTGCTTGGTCTAAAAGGCCAATGCCAAAAGATGCAAATCCAGGTGCAATGAGGCTATGCAAAAAAAAAAAAAGCAGCAGTTATTTGACATATGGCCATTTGGATTAGTGAAAAGAATACAGTCAGCATCTGGAGTCCAAATAGAGTCCATTCACAGCGGCTTCCAAACTGTGGCTTCATAATATGACATGTCCTCTTAGTGTTCTAAAATTAGCTTGGACAAAACATTGTTAGCTTAACAGTGGTTTAGCCTGATGGCGTGCAAGTGCATTTGTGTTTTCTGACACTTGTTTTCTTCCCACCCTGTAAAAAAGCTGTAAGGAAGGTCTAATGTCGCCTGGCTGCATGTGTGTCTGTGAGGTTTATCTCCCCACCATCCATTTTGGGCGAGAGCAGATTAGTCAGAAGCCACCAGCTGCTGTGGAATTGCTTGAAATTGTGCCACACAGCACTGTAATACAGTTACATAAATGCGACCAGTCAGAGGTGGGGTTTAACTTGCATAAAGAGCAGGGCACTTGACCCAGAGAGACAGCGAATAAAAGACTCCCTACTGGGCCTTTGTTATGTGCTGTTTCCCAGCTTGTGTCCAGTGAAGCAGAGCTGCTCTTTTCGCCCACAAAATGAGAGCGGACAACACACATCGCTTCTCTGTTCTATGTAAGCCAGGAGGTGGTGGCTGTATAATGTGTTGATGCTACTGACACTCAAAAGCCACGTGGAGGGAGAGAGCATCTTTGAACTCTCCTCACTATTTATTTCAGGATTGAACGTAACTCTTTGAACAGCTTGAGAAGACAGTGTGAGGGAGGGCTCGTCTGACAGTTAGCTCTGTAGAGGCGGAGGCTGCAAGTCACTGTAGTTGTGTCCTTGGGGAGATGTTGGGTGAATACCGCTTCAGGGAGTAAGTGTGGTAATGCCTTTTTAGCATAAAAACATTACATATTTGTTTGGCGATAACTTTTTTTTTTAAAGATTTAAAGATTTTTTTTAGGCATTTTCAGCCTTTGTTTTGACAGGACAGCTGAAGACATGATAGAGGGATATGAAAGAGGGGGAATGACATGCAGCAAAGGGTCGCAGGTCAGAGTCAATCCCAGGCCTGCTGCATCAAGGTGTAAACCTCTATACATGTTCTGCCACTCTACCAGCTGAGCTATCTGGCCGCGATAACAACTTTGACAAAGACAAAAATAAACTCTCTTTGTTTAATACTGAAAGGCGTCTTTACTTAAACTATGCCATATTCATGTTCAAAGAGAGCCGAGAAATTGAATGAATTCTATGTACAATAGACATCAAATCAGCCCCAAAAGACATTAGATCCAAGCTGCCCTAGTTTGTGCAACATTTGGGGGAGACTATCTTGTCTATTTTTGCATGCCTCTAAAGCCCATTGACTATGTGGATTGGCAGCTAGATGTGCTTATTTGGATCAGAGTCATTCACTAGGCTTCGGATTAATGTTGATTTCAACAACTCTTCAGAGCCAAACTACATGACATTCACACAATAATACGGAGTTGGCACTGGTAAACAGTTTCTGTAATAATTGAGGCACAACTATAGAAAAGATGCCCTCTCTTTCTCTCTCTATGGCTCATTCCCTCAAAGCTTTTATTTGTTCCGCCTCCGAGGCTTAATATCTGTGTTCTTTATTTATTCTCTGTCACTGACTCTTAGGTGCCTTGGCTGTGCAATGTAAAGTCAAGAAATGGCAGAGTTTGGAACAAACGGGGAAAGAAGTGAGGATAAAGGCCCGGTGGTTGGCATCTCCCCAGTGGGTGGGACCAAGAGGCATCGAGGGATTGTGATCCAACTGACCAAGACAGAGGGAGAGTGGAACAGTCTGGATGACAGTGAGCTCATCTTCTCCATCGACCACGATGACGACTATCCCTCCATATCTCTCTCCAAGGAGAGGCAGTTTTCTGTTGAGGATGAAAGAAAGTTGCAGTCCCAAGCTTTCCATGTCCCGCTTTCGCCCTCGTCCCCTGGCTCGTTGGGCTCCGCCAGTGGCCCCAGCTTCCTCTCCCCGGGCACTTCTTCACCCAACCACCGACCTCTTGCTAGCCTGGTCAAGTCTCTCTCCACAGAGCTGGAGCTTAAAGAAGGCTCTACCCTCAGACCTAGGCCCCTTCTCAGCCTCGTAAAGTCCATCTCCACGGAGATCTCCCGCTCAGAACCCGAAGTGTCGCAGTCAAAATCAGACTCCCGCCTCAACCTCCACCTGTTGAAGCAGCTCACGCAAACAAAAAATCGCAGTACTGGGGACTCTCGCACCGCACCCCCTTCTCCGAGCTCACATTCCCCTAGTGGAGACAGTCTGAAAGGGAGCTTCTTCAAAATGGAGTTAGAGGACACCAAGAGGAAGCTCTCGGAGGCCATGCACGAGCCTCTGAGCAGCATGTTCAGTAAGATCATGAGAGAGGAGAACCCAGGCAGTCCCAAACACCAGTGTAAGAGCCATTTGGCTTATCATGTGAGCTCCAGAGCTCTGAGGCGTGAAGGTAGCACCGACACGGTTCTCTCTGAGTCTCCTGTGAGAAACACTAGAAAAGCAGACGCGGATGTTTTGCCTGTGTTTGACTGGCCTTCTGTCAGACATCCGGCAAGCAGCCACTGCGGGCCCTGCCCTGTGCATCACAACAGACAACATCACAGGGATGAGGAACTGGAAATACATACAGACGGTGACGTGATACAAGTGTTAGCCGTGGAGCGATCACCTACCCTTACAGCGCCCCTCGTTAGGACTTCCCCCCCTTCTCAACCCCCTCATCCTCTTCCACGCATTAGTTTATTCTGTGTGGCAGTGCTGTCCTATGGCTATTTCATCCTACCTCTCAGTCCATACTTCTCTGGCATGGCTCTGGGATTAGCACTGGGCTTCTTGTTAGGACTGTTGCTCATTAGGATGGGTTCCTGCAGGACTCGCCGCTCACCTCCTCCGTACAGACCACAGACTCTTTTAGGTGAAGGCATTCTGACAGGTGGCACTGTCAGCAATGAGTCTGACACCCTCAAGGTAAATCTGATGATTCGTGAACATATTTCTCAACATGTCTTCCAGAAATAACACCAGAGAAAAAGACTCATCAGACTTTGGATTTAGTTTCTTTGTTGCGCTCAACCTTTATCTGTTAAAGCAATAGTTGGCATTTTGGGAAATACGTGTACTCGCTTTGTTGCCGAAAATTAGACGAGAAAAATGTATACCACTGTCATGTCTGTCCGTAACAGACAGTTAGCTAGCTTAGCATCTGAGAACAGTGGAAAAACCGTTAGCAATTTGGTAAAGGTAACTCACTTCTAAATGAACTTAAAAAAACACATTTACTCCAAATACAGTAACAAGACTGTGGTAAGTTGTTCTAAAAGAACAGTGCCAAGTTAACGAGTGACTTAAGCACCTAGGCACAGAGTAAAGCTTCTCAAAGTGGCACGCAACTACATAAGATGCCCAGAATGCAATTAAAATCTTCAATAACAAAAGCTGCCTGAGCCGCAGTGGTAATTACTGTTCACCTACTGGCTACTGAGCTCGGCAAGGGGCAACCGGAGAGGACGGCTACCACCCAGACACTGTCAGATCTGGAGGCAATTAGTGGGGATACAGTCAGGAGGAAGCTGTAATTTGTCAGAGTGCAAGGCAGGGTAGGGGGAGTGAAGAGTGGTGGTGATGGTTGGAAATGGGGGTTGTACTGTCTCAGTGTTGAGATAGTTCCCTTGTTTGGTCATTAGCAGGTTTGGTTTCAGTCTCATGGCTGTTGACATGTGAATGTCAGAGATGCAAGGTTTGTCATGGTGCATTTACATGATGTGTCATGATCTTTTTAATTGCGGTCACAATTCTGAATGGTGTTAGCAGAGGCTGACACCGCTGTATGAATAAAGTCCAAAAGCAATTTCAGTTTAAATAATAGATTGTTTATTAGTTAATTGGAGCATTAGGAGGGAGCATCAAGCTCTCAAAGGGTGACTACATACAGTATGACACCATTCAGCACACACGCAGCAAGTGGGACTCACTTTCAGCCCTGGAGTTTTGTGCCTTAGACCGGCCCACTTTACTTCACAACTGATAATATTAAAATGATGTAAATAAAACCTTAGTATATAGGTCTGCAATGGTGCACTGTTCTCTTCAGCCTTGTAATTCAGTGAATTCTTTGTAAAATATAATTTCCAGTTGAGTGCAAATACAGAAAGTGTTGCTTCACAATGTAGATTTATTAGAAAAGTTAACCGTTTTATTCTTTACAACACAATGTAATGTTCAACAATATCAGGAAAGAAGCAAATAATATCAGCAAATAGAAGTTCACAAATATCTAAACCTTAAAATAAAAGAAAAGAATGAATTATTAAATGGATTGCACTTTGAAAAATTTAACATTCTATTCCCTTGTAGTCATGGATTTTTTACTGTATATCTACTATCCTTATTTCAATGATGTTTCAATGTTGTGGTATAGACCAGGTCTACACCATACTCTTGATCATTAATATTAAATGTAGCTCTTATAATATTCACTCAATAAGCACTCCTACTACCTTCCCACTCTGGAGTTCTGGCCTCATATGGCCCGTGCTTAGTATTGGCTCTTCATTGTCACTGTTAGCAGCAAACTGGACTAGTGGCTGCAGCTGCAGAACTACGACAACAAGTTTGTTTCATAAACACTAACGCTGGCTTAAAGGCAATATTGTATTTATTGTTTTGTCCAAATGCTGGCATCTTGCAGCTGTTCCTTACTGGCTAGCTTTGCTTACTATCCAGTCTCCTTGTCTTCATTTGGCATTTCACTCTTGCTGGTTTTAATGGAAAAGTTGCTCAGTTTAGCACATCTGGCCAAGTTATTTTCTAGAGATTTCCTTTTCAGTGCCGCTTTACGCTTTATATCATCCATTTTTTACAGCTTCTTTTAGTGTGCGGTCGCATCCTGCAACAAGTACCACTGACTAAATTGTACGAGGTGACGGTTTGTTTTAGTTATTTAGCAAGGTGTCGTAAATATCATTAACCAGGCTGCACTCTGACGGCGGGCTGCAAGGAACAATACATAAATAAAACGAGTGGGCTGCAACCAAAAAACCCTGAAAAGACCTGAGTCCTAATGAACACTTCAGCATACGCTGAAAAAGGCATTCATTTTTATATTTTAACCACACTACCCTTCACCATCTGTAACCTAAAGTCCGTGATTGGTGGAGGTTGTTGACAGCAACATGAAGCCAGAAAAGGTGCGTTGCCTTGAAGGCCAAATCAGGAAACAATGTCCCTTTAAACTAAAAGCTATACTTTGTTATATTCCAGAATATTCTCGATTACTAACATTATAATGCATGACTAATCCTCTTACCCCTTGGCTTGCAGACTCGCTTCCTCTACTGTTTCATAACTAATTCAGCCATATTAAAACAAAATGTATGTTGAAATCCATGAGAGGAGAATTTACCAAGAGAGAAATTTACAGAGTATGGTCATATTTTTACTGCATTGTTAGGCTTATTACAATCATCATAGAATGATTTTCAAGACTGTAACAATTGCAGATCTCGTGTTTGTAACTCACTTGAAACTGTGCACGGTGTTAATTGAAATTAAGACTCACTTTCTGCTTTTCCAGGGATGGATGAATGAGATACATGATTACGACCCAGAAACCTACCATCCAACTCTGACTCACTCCGTGTTTGCTGCCCTGGAGGGCTCTTGTCTCCGTCTGGACTCCCCGCGTAACAACATCAGCCGCAGGGCCACGTACGATGAGCGAGTCCACGAGACCACCTTTGTCAAGTCACGCTCCTTTCAGCTCGCAAAGAGCAAAGTATGATGACTAAGTAACTGTGTTGTGGGAACATTTGTTCTGTATTTGAGGCTGTTTTTTTTTCTTCTTTTTTTAAATTGGGATCTACAAAAGAAAGTTAAGGCCTGATATATTTTGGTGTTCTGGGGATGTTCTGACAGTGTATGTAGGGTAGAGCTGCAGTAAACTTAGACCAACTTTATGTATCATTCACTGTCTTACTAATGAATGCATGGGATTTAGTACAGGGCCTGAACTTGCTAGTGATACTATGCTTGAGAAAATAAACTACAGTGAAAAGCATATTTTAAATCAAGTTTAATGGCAAGAAACAGTTAAATGAACTTCTAATATTGGTTCAGTTCTCTAGAATTAATTTCATGAATCTGACTGCATTGCTCATTTAACGGCTGCCTTTTGCTTCAGACACGAAAAACAAAAACTCTGCCACTGTTCCCTAAAGGTATCCCTGCTGCCATCTCTGTTGGCTCGGAAGCGGATGTGGAACCCAAAGTATCCCATCTGCATCCAACTGGCTGGGACAGAGACCTCCCAGGAAGATGAGGGAGGAAGGTCGGAGGAGAGTCGGAGCGAGGAGCCGGGAGCTGAACCGGCAAGTCCACAACAAAGTTCCTCCAAATACGTCCATGACCTTCCCACCACTCTTTACCTCTTCGGCCGCACAGGAAGAGAGAAGGAAGAATGGTTTCGTCACTTCCTGTTTGCATCTTTGGAGACAGAGAGGGAAAAGGAGGGGGACAGACAGAAGCCTGGCAGATGTGTGTCCAGATTGGGTACGAGAAATGTTAATAATGCATTAGAGAAGAGTGGGCTTCCAGATAAGGCATCTATACAAATGCTATATATGTGTGGATTATGGATTACATGCTCCAATTCTTTGCATTTGAAAGCCAATCCCTTTCAAAAGAACATACAAATCTCATAGTTGTTTCGTGACATGACAGAGCTAAGGCATCCGAAAGAAAACAGCTTTGTTTTTACTGTACTTTGTAGAAAATTATTAACATATATCAATCAATCAATCAAAATGTGTTTATATAGCACTTTACAGCAACTAGCAGGTATCCAAAGTGCTTTACATCAAGAACCAAGTACAAAACAACACATTACACAATCAATAGAATGAAGCATATAATGCAGTGAAATCAGAAAAGGTTACAAAGAAACAGGAAAATTAAATTGTCATATCACTTCTGAAGGTATTAAAAGCCAGCCTAAACAAATACGTTTTTAGATTAGACCTAAAAAGAGCCACATCTTTTATTGTCCGAATATCAGGGGGTAACGTGTTCAAGAGTTTTGGGGCAGCAACTGCAAAATCCTGATCACCCCACCATTTATACCTGGACATTGGTACTTCTAAAACCAACTGATGAAACATGCAAAGTTAACATTTCGGACAAATACTCCGGGGCCAGGCCATTTAAGAAAACAAACAGTAAGATCTTAAAATCTATTCTAAAACACACATATATGGTTTAGTGATTTTAAGGATTTTAGTTTGACATATTACCTATATTTGTTTTCTTTTTTTTGCAGAGCATTAGAGGAGAAGATTGATACCATTCTTATTTCATGTGGATTACATATTAAGCAGGAACAGCGGGTTAGCTTAGCTTAGCAAAGAGAATGTAAATAGGGGGAATGAGATCAAAGTTCACATAGTCAATTTTGTACAATTTCCACAGCACTAATTCACCATACCAACATCAGAGACTTACTACTTACTGCTACCACTCTGATGCGCTTAGCTTCTTTTCTTTAACAGAAAGGTCTTCATACAAAACTCAACGTGTTCCTCACATTAAAAAGACCTATGACAAGAATGCTGCAAGACTTTTAATGTGAAAATCAAAACTTCATTCATAGTAGCCTAACATTGTTCCATGAAAAGGCAAAGTAGAACGCCTGACATTACTCTTGCACTGCTGATGGAATTAACTTATTTTCTATGAATGGTCATTATAACCATAACCAACAATGCTGCCTGTAATCTCCCAGGTGACCCAGCATTGGCACAGAGCGTAAATGTCCAAGGTAATGTCCCAAGCAGCAAAGGCTCCAGCGGAGTGGACAGCTGTGAGGACGACGCCCCCTTCACACCTCCAGTCCCCTGCATCCCTGCAGCTCCTGTCAGTCAGACCTCCAGTAGCACTGGGGGCCTTTCCCTGCTAGACTACCCCGGATACATGGCTCGCCTCCTGGCCACAGAGGAGTTCACCCCCCTCTCCAGATCTGGAGCCAGCAGCACAGCAACCAGCCCCACTATTAAGGGAAATGTAAGTCATGCTTGCAGATAGAATTAAGTGAATCAAATGAAGTGAGACTGTAGGAACATTCCAGAGCTGGACAGTTTGCATGTGATTTTAACATGTGTAGAGAGTAAAGTGACACAGCACAGTGGTATAAAATGGCATAATTATTCCACAGTTCTTCCTCTGCTTTTAGCTCTAAATTTGACTAAACCAGCACTTTTCTTGTCCTTGCTTAGCTTTTACTCAGTTGTCCCTTTTTCCCTTTTTCTCCAGTGTACCTGTGATCTTGCAGAGCACCCTGGGACAAGCCAGACTGCGTGGGCTAACGCTCTAATTGGTCGAATCTTCTGGGACTTCCTGCGAGAGAAGCACTGGGCCGATGTGGTTTCCCACAAGATCCAGAAGAAGCTGAGTAAAATCAGAGTGCGAGCAGCTTCATTTAAAGTTACAGTAAATTAACTAAACCATAAGTGTGATGCATTTTATATCATTTAAAAACGATGCTACATTCTTTACAGCTGCCTTACTTTATGAATGAGCTGACTCTGACCGAGTTGGATATGGGCTGCTCTGTGCCACAAATCACCACTACCTCCAGACCAGAGGTCAACCACAGAGGTTTGTACAAAATGGAGATGAAACATGGAGAGATAAAGAAAACCATACACCAATATGCAAACACACGCATGTGCAAGAGATGAGTAAGAAGATGGCCTGTTGCTCCTGTGATTACAGCTGAGTACTGCAGAGCATCAGATCAGAAGTTGTTATCCTGTTGTAATCTCACAAAGCAGGAGAGCCATTACGCCACGGCCTTTGGAACATATTGGCTTGTGTGTGTGTGTGTGTGTTTTAAAATCAGAGAATCTGGCAGACAACACTCCTAATGACGAGCGAAATGAAAGTGTGTCAGCATGCGTCTAGGTGTGTGACCTCCTGGTTACACAACCGCCCGTCAACAAATTATCCTGTTTTCAGCTCCTAAAGGGGATTTATAATCCCTCGTAATTTGTTATAAATTTAATTTCAAGGCTTGATAATCACTGTAAAAGCTGTTTAATCCGCCCACTAAGCAGTGGGTGCCCAGATTGAGCTGTGTGTTAGTGAGTTTTGTTGTGATTTCGCTGGTCTGGTGTTGACCCCTCTGTAGGCCTGTGGGTGGAGATGCAGCTGGTCTACACTGGCGCCCTGCAGATGACCCTGCAGACAAAGTTTAACCTGTCCAAGCTGGGTAAGGAGGCCGGTCAGGCTGCAGACTGTATGGCTGAAACCGGTAGCCCACGGTCAGTACACACACACACACACACACACACTGCAAACATGAACTAAATAACCATTTAGGAATGTCTGTTTTCAGCTAATCCAGTGAATCAAATACCTGCAAATAAAGATTCTAAGATATTAAAGGGGTTTTCAGTGATTTAGTATTGCACTTCCATAAAGCTGTGGGATTTTATGGAAGTGAGAGACAGATTTTTGTTTCAACACAACCTCAAACCTAAAAGACGGAATAAGTTGATTGTCAATGACTCCCAAAAGGACAATTAATTAATTAATCTATTCAATTAATCTATTCTGAAATCTATTTACTGCCATCGTGCAGTGGTGAAAATTTGAATCGTGTCTGTTATATTTAATGGTTAGTAGCAGTTTTAGCAAAGAAAGGTAATGTTGTGCAACAGAACTAGTTATGTTAAGGCAACAGGGCTAAAAAACTAAAATGAGGATGTAACGTGATGTCACTGATGGCATTACAGAGTAAGGTCTGTAAAAGAAAATGATTTGAAAAAGTGATAGTGGTTAAGGTTAAGATTTCACATGGGACATAAACCACCTTCTCCTGAGTGAAAGTCCTGCTTGCACAATTGACTTATGCGGTCGTTTTCTGGGTGAGGACGGTCTGTTTTGTTTTTATGTTGTAAATGGAAGCAGCACAGGCAGAAACCTTACTTTTAGTCCTTAGTATGAGTCAAGCTTAAAAAACACTGGAGCCGGGTGCCTGGGTAGCACTCCGGGTAGAGCGCTCGCCCGCATACAGAGGCTTACTCAACTCCAAACTACGGCCCTTTGATGCATGTCCTCCTTTCTCTCTCCCGTCCATGTCTCCAACTGTCCTGTGTACTGTATAAAGGCCTAAAATGCCCAACAAAATAATCTTTAAGCGTCTAATCCCCATCATGCAACTCAATAGCGCCTATTGTTGGACCTTCCCCGCCTGATGTCATCATCAGGGGTATTTTCTCAGACTTTAAGAGAGCTCCCTCCAAAAAACCAAGGAACACATCATACAGCTGTGTTTGAGTAGTAGTCCTTGTTATGAGCAAGCTGCCCTATATGTGTAAAATCTGTGGAGTGCCCCTTTAAGAAAAAGTCATTTGAAGGTGTATTTCATCATATTGTCCAGATCAAGTAGCAGGAGTAATAGCCCACATAACACAAAACCTGTATTTTCATTCTCATCATAGCATTAATATAAGCACCTACACATCCCTCTTTCTATCCCTTTATCCCTCTGGTCTGATATTTAGAGCAGAGCGCCGCATTACATAGATTAGCGTAGACCTGTCTGTCATAGACCTGCAGCGGGGGGATTACAGTCGAGGCAAAACTTGTGTTTGTGATCTTTTTTTAAGCCGCTGAGACACTTTTACAGAAATTGCAAGATTTGTTCTTAAACAGAAGTCAATCTGATGGTTACATGTCACTTTTTTTTTTTTTTTTATGCAAAAAATGATTCTGATGCTCTCATGCATATCATACATTTTGTTATCCAGTTGCCTGTTCCTAACTTGTCTGCCCGTGCATCCTGCCAGCTGCAGGCCCATCTTCAGCGTGTTGGCAGACAGTGATGAAGAGTCCTCCAGTGCTGGTTCATCTGATGAAGAAGAGCTGCTTTTCTCTGAGCCTCAGGGTCCAGTGGGGGAGAAGGGAGCCACGCCAGCTACCGATGGGTAAATGCTGATTTAAGGAGTATAAAACTAAATTCTGGCCATGTATTTCCTTAGTACAAACAAGGCGGTTTATTACAATACTAAGTACTTATTTGACTCTTTTCAAAAGTAGATTTGTTAATTAAATATTACAAATGTACCATCAACTGCTACTTTCCCATGATATGCAATTAAAAATACTTAATACATAAACAGCTCCTGAAAAAAGCAGAATGTGTAACCTTTAGTAAGCATCCCCTTTAAGTGTTACTTCTACCCTTTTGTGTTGTGAATGCTCATGTTTACAAAGCAGAAAAGAGCCTGCGCTGACATCACACTCCAGATGGCTGTCGCTTTCCTTTTCATTTCCATTTCAGACTCTCAGCTCCCCTCAAATTTAGACTTAGCATCTAAATACCAAATCTCCTCTCCTCTCCTCTCCTCTCCTCTCCTCTCCTCTCCTCTCCTCTCCTCTCCTCTCCTCTCCTCCTCTCCTCTCCTCTCCTCTCCTCTCCTCTCCTCTCCTCTCCTCTCCTCTCCTCTCCTCTCCTCTCCTCTCCTCTCCTCTCCTCTCCTCTCCTCTCCTCTCCTCTAATCCTCTCCTACAGCACAGGGGGTGGAAAGACTGGACGGAAGATTTTGAGATTTGTGGACAAAATCGCTAAATCCAAGTATTTCCAGAAGGCGACAGAGAATGAGTTCATTAAGAAGAAGTTTGAAGAGATGTCCAACACGCCTCTGCTGCTCACTGTGGAGGTTCAAGAGCTGTCAGGGGCTCTGGTGGTCAACATCCCACCGCCCCCTACAGACAGGATATGGTAAATATTGAGGCATAACTGTAAATATTGAGGTGACACTGTATAAACTACCTCAAATCCAGTGTGGCATTTCTGTTATGTTATGTCTTGCTGCCATAAGCTCATAAGCAAAGCTTGGTCTAGCTTTTTTGGATATAGACGTTGATATTACCTTCCATATTTTAGACTAAATTGTGGACATTCTTTTCACTCGGTACCAATTACTCCACATCATAAACTCACTGCAACTTCAGAATCAACCACTTTTAAAATAAAATCACAGTGTTCAAAAACATGTTGTGTTTGTCACCATTTGTGTGTGACTCATTTTTCCCATTTTCACACCTCATCTCCTGCCAATTTAATTATTCTACCAATCTATTTGAGTTGAAGCCTGTTTCAAGCCCTGAGGCAACAAACGAGACTAAAACGTGATTAAAAAACAGCAATTCATTAAAGATGTGGTAGATTTGATTCTGTCATGATGTCCTCTGTAGGTACAGCTTCTGCGTGCCCCCAAGCTGGATCTGCACGTCCGTCCCAAACTAGGGAGCGGGAGGTGACTTTTGTCATGTAACCGAGTGGATTGAAAAGAAACTGCAGGATGAGTTCCAGGTAAAAATATAAATAAATAAAAAAGGGATAACAATGCTGTCACTGTCTTAGCATTCCTGACAACCATGTTACTTCTTCTCCAGAAAGTCTTTGTACTGCCGAACATGGACGACATCTACATACCCCTGATGCATTCTGGGGTGGACAGCCCTCAAGCCTCCCAGCCCCTATCCTCTCAGTCCCGACGGTCCCAAAACTCCTCCACGGAGTCCATAGAGAGGATCCCACCTGAGGTCCCTGGGGCAGAGCCGCACTAGTGCTTCATGTTGATGATCAAAGGAGTGCTGACCCTTCAAAATGGATTAAGTACGTTATATATTCACAGTGAGAAAAGTTACATTCGCCCTCTGGACTTCAGTAGCTGACTCACTAACCCTTGTGTTTATATCTGAACCAGGAGTTTCTGCAGCTCTGACGTTTAGCGCTGCAGGCAGTGTGGTCGAGTCCGAGTCAAGTCACGAGTCCCCAGCATTCAAGTCTGAGACCTACTCACCAAAGAAGAGTCCTAGTCGAGTCTCAAATCCAGAGAACAGCAACTGGAGTCCAAATCCAGGACCCGAGTGCTCTATCACTGCCTATTACACATAAAAGTAGTCTGAAACTTCATACAACTTACTACTATTTCATGAATGCTCAAGTCCAAATTCATAAATCCTTGAGTCCAAATCATGGTGCGCGAGTCTAAGTTGGGACATTAGTCCAGAGAATAGTGACTCGAGTCCAGGACTCTAGTACTCCATCACTGGCTATAGGTGTTCGGGTGACTGATGCAGAGAGTTGGTTTGTTTACTGTACAACCAATTTCAATACCTTTTTGCAAATGTAATATACTGTGTGTGTATATATATATATATATATATATATATATATAAAGCACATATCATTCGCTTCTTTGATTTTTTACAGCTCACGTGTCACTTTGGATATAAGATGATAGACATTATTAAATAAAAACACTTGCCAGTTTTATTTTATTCTCTTGAAACCTTGAGACACAGTGTTCTCTATAAATCTTTTATTTCCTTATGAACTTGTTTATAAAAAAAACAGCAAATATGAAATCTATTAAGAGACCTTGTTTCAGTCCCTTCACGTACTTGAATTAATACATGTACATCAACTAAACATAACATAACTTTGCTGTCTATTCAAAGGCACCATTGGTGTCGGCCTTATCCATTTGTTGCTTCTGATTTGCCATCCTACTCTGTCCTCATACAAACATCCTGTTCACAAGGCCAAAAATCTGTGTGACAACTTATAGACTGATGCTGGCTCCTTTGTTGGTTAATATCTACAGTATGCATATGCATTTGCAAAACGATCAACAATTTAACAATATTAACCCTTCATTTACAAGGCATTACAATATTCAAAAGAGAGGGGGGGATGCAGCATGTAATCTATTATCAGACTCTTGAAAATAAAGCAGAGAATAATTCATTTTAATACACATTTTCCAAATGCAATTTTATGTATTAAGGTTGTTTTTTTGCAGGGTTATTAAATAAAGAAAAGAAAAGGGTTTGTACGATCTTAAGGAAAAGCTTTCATCTTCCAAGCAAAAAATAGTAAGTGTATTTCTCGCAATATGACATACTGTATGCCATCATTGTGGATTCATTGTACAAATGCTCCAAAGACTCTGATGTTCCAGTTGGACATAGAAGGTTCTGGAAGGCCTACAATTGCAAGAGACACCTCGTTGAAATGCCGCAGATCTCAGCCCCCGGATTGTCTTAATTTTGGATTTTCACGTATAAACTGGAGAAAAAGATGGCTTACTCCCCTGTAAATATGCTAAATATGATGAACAGGAAGTTGTTTTTCCAGGTTGTTTAGGATGAGTAAAAGATGATCATGGCTCTGGATCACTTGATCTAAATGATATTAATATTGTTAGTAGGAACTGACGAAGTTTGGGCTAGAGATCAAAAGACAAGTGACATAGGCCCAGCCTCATTTAACAGGAGAGAGGAGGTGAATCGTCAGTAGTCAGTCAAATGGAAACACTTTGGATCGGATATTGCAAATACATTACATTAATATTAATAATGGTAACCAATGCTCATCGATTAAAGAACAAACAAGTAAATCAATGACACAAATGTTAAGCAAAGATTCAGATTAACTCTTCGACAAAACGACAGCAGAACATGAAGGAAAAACAGCCTGTACCAAATGCAAAGTCCTGATGCATAAAATGAAATCACATGGGAAAGAAGTGTGATAACATGTGGGAGGGTGTGTGTGTGTATGTGTGCACGTATGTGTGCACATTTTGCTCTGTGGGACACTGTTGAGTTATTATGGTATGCTTCATTAGACAGTCCCTAGGTTTGAGTGTGAGGCTCTTATGAGATGCAAATCTGTTGCTGCAGTGCCTGTTATTATTCCACAATGGAAATATAAAGTCATTTATTGTAACAAGTTAATAACCGTATTAAACTGGTGTAGTATGCCCCCCAGTATAGTATGCTGAAAATGACACAAAATGAACTGCAACATAACCATATTATTATTTATTTGCATGTATGTCTGATTACATCCAAGGTTTTATTTGATGAACACTGAGACATGAACATAGTATTGTTAAAGCAATATAATGCTGTTTGGATAAAGAAGACGTTTAGTAAACGTGCAAATCTGTGCAGGCCTTTTCCTTCAGGCTGTATGGAACTGCTGTAAAAAGACATTACAGTAAACTGTTGAACATGTGGACTGATCAGACACCATGTAGATTTTCCTGGGAAACATTAGAGGGCAGCACGTGTTCATCATTTAGCAGGGACTTCTAAAGCTCTGCTGTACCTGCCACCAGCATAAAGTATGACTACCATCTCACTCTCATCCTTGAAGCGCTCATATAATGCTCATTTTTGTATTTTGAGGTTGTACCAGAATAGGTTTACATCGTTCCATTTTTCACCAAACACCATATTTCTGTTGTGGCTGTTATTTTGACGGAAGCAAAGCAAAGTATAAAAAAAATATTAGTGACACTGGTAAGGGCCTTGCTTTAAAGGTCCCATGACATGGTGCTCTTTGGATGCTTTTATATAATCCTTAGTGGTCCCCTAATACCATATCTGAAGTGTCTTTCCCAAAATTCAAAAAACTGAATGGAATGAAATCAGAGGACTTTTGTAACAATAGCCAAACCAATAAGTGCAGAGGGAATTAAAAGAAAAGCACAAAAAATGTCAAATAAAAAATATAATAAGAACAAGTAGGTCTAAGTTTGCTTATAACCAGACAGTACGCCCATATAAATCAAATCCAACAAACGGAGGGTGTTATTTGTTCTGCTTCAACCATATAAGGTTACACACAGTCTAACTCAGGTTCAGAGAAACATTCATCCTCGACTAATCATCTATGCAAGGGGAAATTAGAAATTTAGAATTAAGGGCACCTTGACAAAAGTTGCAAAAAGCTGGAAATGTTGTCTGATAAAGGTCCCATGACATGGTGCTCTTTGGATGCTTTTATATAGACCTTAGTGGTCCCCTATCTCTTTCCCAAAATTCAGCCTTGGTGTCGAATTACAGTCACTAGAGCCAGACCCATAATAAGCTTTCCTTAGTATGTGCCATTTCTTGAGTCTTTAGCTTTTGAGGAGGAGGGGAGGGGGTGGCCTTGACCAACTGCCACTTTGCTCGTTTGGGAAGCCATGATGTCTCTCTCTCATGGGTGGGCCAAATTCTCTGGGCAAGTGGAGGTAACCTTCCCCCTTATGACAAAAAGGAGCAATATTCCAGATCGGCCTATCTGAGCTTTCATTTTCTCAAAGGCAGAGCAGGATACCCAGGGCTCGGTTTACACCTATCGCCATTTCTAGCCAATGGGGGACCATAGGCAGGCTGGGGGAACACATATTAATTAAAACCTCATAAAGTGAAATTTTTATGCCATGGGGACTTTAAAAAAAAATCTAAACATGAGGTTTAACACCCCTGCCTACTCTCATACATCTTGTACAGCCCCCTAAATAACCCAATTGTAGGATTAAAAAAAAATTGGGAATGTGCAAATGTATGGTGTATGGCATGTTTCATGATAAAGTCAACATACAAAAGTAGCTGAGACCAAGCTGTCACAGAAATATTCTCCAGTACATATTGCCATACAGACTTGATGCTTGACTGAACTGGGGGAATTCCATCAGAGAGACACAGTACATTTTTACACGCTTTTTGACACTGTAGTTTTGTGCTGGACCCTGTGCTTTTATTTCACTAAGTATTCAGACTCATCAGTGCTGGAAGGTGTGTATGGAATGTTGTTCCATCATTGTGAATTACCATCAGAAACATTTTTGGAGGGGCAGCAAATATAGAGGCAGTGAGTGAGACTTAGTGTAACTGAGATAACGTTTGACTGCAGGGGTTGACTTTGTTGTGTTTCTTTTTCATTATGTACATAAAATGGATTAAAGAGATATCCTGTAAGAGGTCCGACATGCTTCCTTCAAGGAATCACATTCATGTTTGAACAGGAAAAAAGGCTCTTTTTTGTACCTAAAATAGTCTAATCACAGCTGTGGCAATACCGTGGCAAAGCTGCAGTCTGGGAATTTAATTGTGATGGAAAATAAGGTTTTGTTTGATTAGAAAAAAAATCCAAAATTCAGAGGGGTGTTTGTTTGTTCAGTAAATGCCTGAAATAAATGTAAATGGATCCAATATTTTGCTTTATGACCAAATACCAGCAAAGCTGAGAACATTCCCATCAGGCTCTGATTGTTTAGCACTAATTAGCAAATGTTAGCATGCTGAACTCACAACAACAATTAACAATTAAACATTATATCTGCTTAACATCAAAATGTTAGCACTGTCAATGCTTAAAGCGCCACTGTGCAGCCTTAGGGATCTGCAAGCATGGCTGTAGACTTTCATTCTAGAGTTTTGTTTTGTGTCAAGTGAAGAAATATATAAATATGTATGATATGTACTGTAGAACATGCATGAACATGTATGGGCTTCTTTAACCTTCCAGCTTTTCAGGAATCAGTCTTTTAGTCATGCAGGTTTGCAAAACCATTCCTCAAATGCAGAACTCACAAAATAGATGGAAACTCAAAAGTGATGTCAGAGGAATTGTTGAGAGATCTCAGCTGAATTGTGAGCCGTATCTAATCTTTTTTTACTGTAAACCTGTGTAATGATTGGAAGATTAAGCCACAATGAGCCATGGAAGCATTACCTAATGCCCCTTTAACAGCAAACATAGTAAATGGCATTAGATAACATTTGACAAAGGGCTGATGTTGAAACGTGTGATTCAGCTTCAGGTTGGACACAGTGTTTTGGGCTTCCCTCGCTTTCTTCAGTGACACGTAGTGAGCTAATCCACTGGCCCCCAAATAAAGTGATTATTATGATGCTTATCTGCTAAAGGCAAGAACATCCATCTCAAAAACGTCTCTGAGCAAGAGATGTTGTGTACAGTGGTGCTCAAAAGTTTACATACACATGCTTAAGTTGACTAAAAAGAGGAATAAAAAAATCATGTTTTGGAAATTTATTTTAATACCTAAATTAAAAAATGAGGTAAAATCCAACCTTTAAGGACACCAATTTTCTTTGTGAATGAATAACGTATTGTAAATAAATAAATGTTCTTATTTAAAATACAGGGTCATAAGTATACATACCCTATGTTAAATTCCCATAGAGGCAGGCAGATTTTTATTATTAAAGGCCAGTTATTTCCTGGATTCAGGATATTATGCATCCTGATAAAGTTCCCTTGGCCTTTAGAATTAAAATAGCCCCACATCATCCCATACTCTTCACCATGCTTAGAGATAGGCATGGGATACTTTCTATAAAATCATCTCTCAATGCAAATCAAACCAGGTATTAGTCTAACTGAAATAAAACCATGCCTATCTCTAAGCATGGTGAAGAGTATGTGATGATGTGGGGCTATTTTAATTCTAAAGGCCAAGGGAACTTTATCAGGATGCATAATATCCTGAATCCAGGAAATAACTGGCCTTTAATAATAAAAATCTGCCTGCCTCTATGGGAATTTAACATAGGGGTATGTATACTTATGACCCCTGTATTTTAAATAAGAACATTTATTTATTTACAATACGTTATTCATTCACAAAGAAAATTGGTGTCCTTAAAGGTTGGATTTTACCTCATTTTTTAATTTAGGTATTAAAATAAATTTCCAAAACATGATTTTTTTATTCCTCTTTTTAGTCAACTTAAGCATGTGTATGTAAACTTTTGAGCACCACTGTATGTGTTGCCTGTTGTTCCTGTATCACACACAGTGTTACTGTAAATCAGTTTTACATTTATACATTCATGAAGATTTAGTCAGACTAGCGTATGCATACAGTACGTTCTGTTGGTTTAGTAAAATATCACAATAAATATGACTTTAAAGTAATAGTCATTAGCCACACAGTAAAAGGAAATAGATCTGGGTTGTTGTTTTTTAACCCTAACCCTTTAACAAGAATCACAAGAAGAAAGAAAGGGTTTACAGAGAAAGACAAGGAAGCCTGAGGTGAATAAAAGTCAGATACGAGCTGCTGATGGGAAAAGTAATGAGTAATGAGTAATGCGTAGTGTGTGTGTGTGTGTGTGTGTGTGTGGATGGCTCAGACCACAAACAATGAGGAAATGCTACAAGATGTATTCAAGAGTTGACCTGTAAGATGTCTGCAACGCGTGCAGTCAATCATGTAGTCCATGATGATCTTATTAATAGATTATTGTAACATGTAAGAAATGCTTCCTTCAAGAAAGCATGTCTCTAGGAAGCTTTTGTTCAGGAGTTCAGTTGGAAAGAATCCATTCTCACATGAAGGTTTAAAATTCAGGTGGTGTTAAAGAGCTATAAGATTGTTTTTCTCTTACAAATAGACCTCTTCACTTTGGATAAGATGGTACCTTTCTGCAAGTCTGGTGTGTTTTTTTCATTCTTTATTGGAAAGAAAGATTAGAGAAACAAAACTATAAATAAAAAAGACTACCACACCCCTAAAATGACTTACACCTTACAAGCTGTAGCTATTGTCATTGTAAGAAAGCAAGTGTTGCTGATAACATTAATGATGAATGACAATCATTAATTAATTTAGGATCACTTGTGCTTACCTACAGTGGCATGTCATTTCTACCTATACTTCTAAGATTATAACAGAGCTTGGTTTTGCTCGTGCATTTGAAAACTAAGAAAGCGGATTTGAGGCCTAGCTTGGTCATTGACGTTAAGCCAATTTCTCCTCCACTTTGCAGCTAAGCTCGCTTTTTTCACTCATTAGTTGGTGGGGTGTCAGACAACACATAGTTGACAGTTAATTTGTAGACATTCAAATGTGGACATAACCGTAAAGGTGCCCTGCCGCACAAAACCGTTTTCACTTGCATTTTTTGAAATATGTTAGGTCCATATGTGTTATGTTATGTTGTTATTGTTATGATGGCGAGGAATTAGGACCCAAACGCAGAGTGAGGGGGAACTCACGAAATAAACTTTATTGTCCATAAGGCAAAACAAACACAGGAGCAAACGGCAAGGGCAAAACGAGTCCAAAAAACAGTCAAGGGAGAGGAAGGCAAAAACAAGTCCAAAACCAGGCAGGGGAGAAGGCAAATATCCGAACCGGGGGAAAAAACAGACCAGAGAGGACTCACAGGGAAAAACAGGAACGAAGACAGAATGACAGGCAGCGCCAACTGGAGATCCTGAGGCAAACAGGTAAACAGGTTAACAGGTAGACGAGGCGCATGGACGGGACTACGAACAAGAAGGATCTGACAAGAGACAAAGGAAACACAGGGGTTAAATACAGGAGGTAATGAGGTAATGGGGAACAGGTGAGACGTCAAGTGAATCACATTAGGGCGGGGCTGGACAATCAGACAAACAAAGTGAAGCTAGACAAGACAAAACAAGACAGGAAACCACACTATCAAAATAAAACAGGAAGTAGAACAATTAGACACAGGGGCACACCAGACAGGAACAGACCAGGGAAAAGACCAAGGCAGAAACACAAAAAAAGGCCGAAGAAAGGGAAAAATAATCCCAACTAAAGACCCAACCCACAACAGTTATGTTATGTCGTGAATGTGAAAATGAACTGCTACCTCCTCAGTCAGCTCTAGCCACTGAAAAAAATAGTCTGACGTCATGTTGCCTGAGCTCATTACTATTCATGAGCTCGCCCAGTTGCGCTGGGTAAAGGATGCTGATAGCCAGGCTCTCATTGAACAGCTGTTAAAAAATCAGAGTCAAGCAGCTTAGCTAGTTGAATATTAATGAGAACCTGCACAAATTGAGCTGAGTCTTCTTCCAGGCTTTCTATACCACTCTAGAATGGCTTGAAACAAGGTAATCAATTTTATTCCACAAAAAATTTTACAGGCTCCATGGTAGAACTTCAGACATTACCACAAAGTAATGCAATACGTGTGGCAGGACACCTTTAAAGTGCTCATATTCTGCTCATTTTCCGGTTCATAATTGTATTTAGAGGTTGTACCGGAAAAGGTTTACATGGTTTCATTTTCAAAAACCATATTTTTGTTGTACTGCACATTACTGAACCTCCTCATTTCTCCCTGTGTGTTGAGCTCTTTGTTTTAGCTACAGAGTGCATCTCTGTTCTGTTCAATCTTTGTTGATAGTTACACATGTGCAGTAGTAGTAAGGACTACTCACCAGTCAGAAGCAGAGTATGAGGGCGTGCCACGGTAGCAGCTAGGCAACCATTGTAACCTGTTACAGAGTGACGCTCATTCGTCACGGAATTAAAGGCTGGACTACAAAAGAGCTGTTTGGAGCAGTTTGTGAACAGTGTTTTCTGTTGGTTTTCCTTCGGGGTGGACTTTGGGCTTTTTCACTTTGTAAACCTTTAACATGCACAAAAAAGATATGTAGCTCAGCGTAAATTCTTTCAGGAAGACCTAACTTTTAAACAGTGCACTCCTAAATCAAATCAGCTGGTGGAGGTGTTCACCTTCCTGCTTAACTAATCAGAATCATACACAAATTGCAAGGGCCAATCACAGAGTCACAACCCTGCTTTTAAAAATCTGTTTCTCCCTGTGCTATTCAGCTGTTGTTGCAGGCAAAGAGTGCAACCCTTCACCTCCCCTTCCACCTCCAGTCATCTACTCCAGCTGACCGGTCTCTCGCGGTTGTTTTTAGCATGGTTGTTTTGACCACGGTTCACAACTCTAACTGTATAGATAGACGATTAATCTAATGGTAATTTAGCCAGCTAGCTATCTAGCACACCCCTGTCTGTCTGCCTCTCTCTCCCGGCACTGCAAGGCTTCAGTCGGGATGAGAGCTGACAATAGCCCCGGCCCGGGGACACATCCACAGTCAGCCCCAGCCAGCTAGCAGCCAGGCTGCCCGGTGAGCACTGAACTCTGGTGCTAAGGACGCTAACGGCAGTTTACTGAACTGTCGGGAAACAGGCCTAGGCACTCGAGTCAGAACAGCGGCCATTTGTAACGTTACAACTCCATTAGCGTTCCCGGTGCTCCTCCCCCAGCTAAATTTACCAGACAAAAGGGGGATAAGGCACCAACAGTACTAATACTAATAGTAATTTAAAGATCTGGTAGCATTGGATCATTCTGGCAGTTGGAAGGGGTGTGTCGCGCTTCAGCCTTCTCCGTCTGCGACACAGGTTCGTAGATCTGTGTGTTGTTTCTGTATCATATTGCATATCGTTGCAGCTCTGATCTACACCCACTGCACCCACCCCACCATCACAATAATCAAATTTATAGACGGCACCACCTTGGTGGGGCTCATAGCTGGAGGAGACGAGACAGCCTACAGGGACTAGGTGCAGCGACTGGTCTACTAGAAACCACTTGACTTTCAACAAAAAACAAACAAGGTGGTGGTCATAGATTTCAGGAGAGACAAGGCCGACCCTGTCCCTCTCCACATAAAATGCAAAAAGCTGTGTGCCACTTTCACTGGGTTTATTTATATTGCATATCCCAAATATTCTTCATCCTTATCCTTAAATTAAACCCCCAAAAGCACACCTTTTCTATAAGATAGGCGGTTCTGCTCGTGTTTGTCGTTAGGATTTTCTTGTGATCATTGTTTTCTAAGCTTTAAATTCAAACTCTTCATTGTAAAACTCAGCTGCTCCAGGTGAGGCTCGAACTCACAACCTCAGCATCACTCTGCAGGTCACTGTCTTATAAGTACTGCGCGCTGACCGATTGCGCCACTGGAGCCTGTAGGCAATGAAGTTCAGTTCCTGGAAAATGACTAAATGGGTGGAGTTATGCTGGGGCCACCTACAGCAACAAAGATAAAGATGGAAATGGTGACCACACTGACAAAGTGACCCCAACAGGAAAAGCAGGGGGCTGTTGCATAAAAGTAGAATAAAGAAATCCAAGATAACTGAAAAACTGCAGATTGAGTTAGTGTGATCCGCTCATCGCGGCTTAATCCGTTGCACGTTTGCTGTGTCAAGCTAGGTGTAGATAGCTGGGATAAGTGCACGTTCAAGGCTTTTTTAAATAGACAAAATAAAACAGTATCAATCATCAAACAGATTTACTGATGCAGAAATGGAGAAGACATGTTGCACATACTTTATACAGAGTGAGCAGCAGCTTCTTGGTGAAGTATGATAATTAACAATATTTAATTGGGGTGGCAGCAGCTCAGTCAGTAGGGAGTTGGTTTGGGAAGCAGAGGGTTGCCGGCTCAAATCCCTATTCAGACCGCAGTGTTGTGCTGGACTGGTGCCAGTTCACCTCCTGGGCACTGCCTTGCTGCCCTTGAGCAAGGCACTGAACCCCCAACTGCTTGGGGTTCCTTTCCATGGGCAGCCCCTCGCTCTGACATCTCTCCGTTAGAGCATGTGTGTAATAACAACAGAGTGTAAATTGTAATTTCGCCTTGTGAGATTAATAAAGTATATGTTGGTGCTATTATTAATTTGAAACACATTATTTGTAAAAAAAGAAACACGGGCACTGTAGTGAAACAGTGAGAGGAAGCATGGAAGACGATCGCGGACCGACTGAATGCGTAGCCTGAAAATATAAATTTGCTGACCACTGCTCTGAAACCATCATAATCATACCATTCAAGGTTTGAAAATCAATCTTTAATGCTAGAATATGATGCATAACTATCTCTTTCTGTTTCCCTCAAATTAAAATGTCCTAAGTCATGTTAACTTCCACTGCTCGCTTTTAATTTAAATTTTTTTTTAATTAATGAAAAACTCTAACAGTAACATGTATAATTTTGAAAACAATAGTCACAATGTTAAAATATTAACAGTATAAACAGCAGTATGAACAGCAATATGCATCTGTTGTATTTTAATGCAGGCTGATGACAATAAGGTAAACCCACTGCTGAGGAAACAGAAAAGGCTCCAGGATTACTAAATCCAGGCTTTTAGCCTGGTTGGAACCTGGTCTGTACATCGATTCCTATTGATTTTGACCAAAATTGTGTTAAATACTTCACTTTAACCCTTGTGTTGTCTCTTTGGATGTTGATGGATAATCACAGACTAGAATATGTCAACTTTTACTCAATACTATTTGGAAACCACTTCAATTTTTTTTCAAATGCTATAAAATTGAATAAGACACCCCAAAATTAATGAAAGTAGAGATTTGTACTTGCCAAAGAGTGTTGTGTGGAATCAATCATGTTATTTTGGGTAATTAAAAAAGAACATTGATACAGGAAAACGGGTCAATTTGACCCAAGGACAACGTGAGGGTTAAAGTGATATGTGTTGAATTGAGGAAACTATTGCCACAAGTCATTTACAGTAAATGCTATCACACATAGTGTAAAAGTAGCACAGAGGAGTAAGGAAGAGAGCAAACTGACTTAGTAATGCCAGCTGTAGAACAAGTTTGCTAACAGAAGCCACCAGAAGCTGCTGGTCATACCAGACCAAGTAAGTATATAAATATATAATAAGTTATTTGTTCTTTCAGAACACACATGGGGTTGCTTTCAAGCTACTTTCCATAGTGCTCAGTACGAATAGTCTTGTAATATGAAATAAATACTCAAAGTGATAAAGTACTCAAACTGTGCATGGTGTTCATATGCATATCCTGTTTGATTTGGGAGTTTCTGGACTATACTAAACAAATAATAAACCCAGACAGACAAGCGTCATTGTAAAGCAACTGGCAAAGATTGGTATATTAGGTGTGTTGGAGAATAATGACAAAGGAAAAGCAAGAGAGAAAAAGAAGAAAGGAAACTGCCTAAACTATCCTTTGTACTCCCTTGTACTGTAGGTCTCTGCGCCCTGAGGCACCCTGAGGCTACACAACCGTGCTTTGAGGTAAATGCTAACATCAGCGTGCAAACATACTCAAATGACAAGCTTACATCATGAAATTTTTTTTTTTGTGAGATTATTTTTTGGGGCTTTTCCCTTTATTAGACTGACAGTGGATAGATAGGAAAGGGGGAGAGAGACGGGGGAACAACACACAGCAAAGGGCAACAGGTCAGCTTTGAACCACGGGTTGCTGCAGCCAACATGGGGCAAACACTCTTACTGGGTGAGCTAGAGGCCGCCCCGTAACATCATGAAACTTAACAGATATGTTTAATCGTTCTGAGATCAGCATGCTAACATCCGCCAATTGGTGCCAAGCAAAAACCGACATCTAAGGCTGACGGGAATGTTCTTAGTTTTGCTGGTAATTAAAGCAAAGTCTTGGCTTCACAAGGTTTTTTGTTTCAGACATTCACTGAACAAAAGCTCAAACTTTTAAATTGCCTTTAGATTGAAATTGCCTTTTTTGACACCCATCTGAATTTTAAATGTGAGAATAGATTATTTCCACATAAAAAACTTTTTTCCCCCATCACAATTAAATTCAGAGACACCAAGTCACCGCATTGACATTACAGCCAAATAGAAAAGAGCCTTTTTTTCCTGTTAAAAAATGAATGTGGTTCCTTGAAGGAAGCATGTCAGGCACGTTTCAATAATCTTTTTATAGGTTAGTGATGTAACAATTGACTGCGTGTGGCAGAACTCTTACAGGTCAGCTCTTTATAACCTATTCTGTACATAATAAAGGAATTGTATATTTCTTGTAGAAATATTTCCTTTTCTGTGCTTATTGAGAACATGTGCTCTGTGGGGTAAATTAATATCTGCACCACAATTCAGGCAATCCATCAAATACTTTTCCAAATATTTCACTTCAAGCTACAAAGGTTAACTTCATGGAGCTAAAACAAAGTCAGGGAGTTACCAAAGTCAGTAAGATTCATCTATGGAGATATGAATTTTATAATATTATATGTCCTTATAATATAGTTATTGGGATATTTCAGCCTGGACCAAAAAACATTATTGACCATTTTTAGCTATTCTAGAAATAATAAAGGAATTGTATACTTTCTGTAAAAATATTTTTCACCCCTTTCACCCATGTGTTTTACTTCCCCTCAGATATTGTTTTTGAAATATTTATAATGGAAATTGCACAAAACAGTGAGAGTTTTTGCCTTTCTCCCCCAACCTTGCTTTTTGGTTTTTGGGACTTTGTTTTAGATCCTGTATTTTGTTGGACTTTGTTTTTATGTTTAATAAAGCCTTATGACAAAGGTCCAGGGGGGCAAAAACAGTGAACCAAGGCAGGACGACGACCAGCATGGCACAAGGAGACAAGAACAATCTGACAAAAGACAAAGGGAACACAGAGGTTAAATACAAGAGGTAACGAGGTGATACGTCTGGTGAATCACATTAGGGTGGGGCAGGACAATCAGACAACAAGTGAAACTAGGCAAGACTAGACAAAACAGGAAACCATACTATCAAATGTGAGGCGACAAGACAGGACCGAAAACTAAAGAAGAGAAAAAAGAAACTAAAGCAACGACCCAAAGCATCACAAGTTCACTCATAACAAAAAAAATATTCTCTGGATTATTTAGATGTGTTATGACCCCATAAATCAGATTAACCATTGATATAAAAAAAATAACAGAAGGAAGGATGGAAGGTGCTTATTAACAAAATTATCATTACAATTTATTAACAAAACAAGCGGAAATGTGCCACAAACAAAGGCGAGCTTGCCACGGTCAGGCAGAGGCAGATCTACAATGAAACAGAACAACAGCGTTATGAAATGACAAAAACAAAACCTAAACTACTAACAAAGAAAAACCTATTCACATATGCTCTGGGCGGCACTACGAGCCGCACAGAGCCACAGTTCCGCTGCAAAAAAGCCTCGGGAAGGAACTTGTTTGGGTGGGACGTGTCTGGATTTACCCTGCAGAGATCCACCAGAGTTTATAATGCCAACACAAAGAAAGCAGTGAGGTAGCAGACATCCGGGCGTCATACCAAGTCTCACTCACTGCCTCTTTATTTGCCACAAGGATGTGTTGCCCAAAACCCTCCGAAAATATTTCTGATGGTAATTCACAATGATGGTACAACATTATGAATGCATGGAACACCCAATACACGCCCGTCAGCACTGGTTAGTCTGAATGTTTTGTGAAAGAAAAGCACAGCATGACACAAAGACAAAACTACAGCCTCCCAGCAACAGTCAAGAAGGGATTCAAATTGATTCCTTTTCCTGATAATTACACCGTGAATAGATAATACAGGGAATTGTCTTAAAACAAGGTCATGTCAAAGTTATTTATGTAGCCTATTGTCTATGAGCTGAGCGGACTAGAAATACCTGCCGCTGCCAAGTTGTAGAATTGTCCTATTTACTGAAGGAATGAACAACGCTGCCCTTTCATAAGAACCTTATGGAACAGTAATGAATGTTCCAGGTATTAGTCAAAACCACAGCTGTTACCAGGGAAACTGAATTTGGGCTTGAAAGTTTTAAAAGTGTTTAGATTTTGGTGGCAAAATGCATGAAAATATAAATAAATTGTCCTAAATTCTTTTGATTTAGACATGGACCATAGTATAAGCGGGGTAATGTCCTTAGAGCAATGTTTCCCAAACTTAGGGTCGGGACCCAAAATGGGTCGCAGACCCGTTTTATTGGGTCGCCAATTGGCAGAGTAAAATGAGAATCTGTCTTTTTGACTCTAGCGTACCTGAAAAACAAATACAGAAACAGACTAAATGCTCAGCATGACCTCAGCATGACCTCAGCATGACCTCAGCATGACCTCGGCATGACCTCAGAATGGCACTTTCAAAAACCGAACCTAGAGTAGATCAGCTGGTTGATATCTTCAACCAGACACATACATCTTATTAAATTCAAGTCAGCATTATTAAAAACATGTTGGTGTCGGTACTGAGGGACGATGGGAGGGGACAGAGACACAGAGGACAATAGAGACCTTTTCTGTTTTTGATTACTTTGATTACTACTTATTAATGGAATAAATATACTTCATATACATTTAAAATAATGGTTTGTTCCGTCTTTTGTCCACAGTTTAAAAATGTAGATGTTTTTGTAAATTTGGGTCCCAGGGAGACACCAAATTTCTCTTTTGGGTCTTGAGCTGAAAAAGATTGGGAACCACTGCCTTACAGGGGTCCATAATCAGGCATTAATGGAACTAATGGAGGCCAGAACTGTTCGCTGCACAATGCATGGTTAAAAAAAAAATCCTCAGCAGTGCTGTGGAAGAAGGTCTAGCAATGCAAGACTAGAACAAACTTGATAGCAGGAATGTGTGGATGGCCAGCAGCAATGCGGGGCCAGGAGAGAGCAGAGGAGTGCCACACATACAGACACACACAGAGACAGACAGAAAGCACATTGGAGGATAGAAAACCTAGAGGAACAAGGAAGAACTCCGGGGTCATGGACGTGACTGTGACATAACAAACGTTTTTTTTTTTATCGCTTTGGTACCATTATCGCAACTATGTGGTACGATTTAAAACTCTTAGTACAAAACTCCAAACTCATCGACTTGTAACACAGTCTTTCATTCAAAACTTGTCATTGTGCATTCATTTGGAGTGTAAACATCTCTCACCACACAACCATTGTATTTTGTGTATTATCATGAGAACATATGGTATTATCACCAAAACACTACATAATGATATCTTTTCAGTTTAGTCGTTTGAGCTAGCAGTTAATCCAGTAACAAAACAATCTAAAGCACAGGAAGTTACATGCTATAGTAGTGTAAAAGACTATTAGATTACAGTTTTCACATTACGTATTAAAATTTTGCAATAGAAATAGAAAGTTAGTCTAGGCTAAGCAATGCTGATATCTGATCAGGGAATATCAGATGAACATATGAACTGACAAATTCCAGTTTAAAAACTATTTCATCTAACCACTGAGCCAAACTGCAGTGTCCCTAAATCCAAAAGATTTTTGGGGAAAAAAACAGTATTCTGCCCTGTAATGCAACACTGTGAGGCCATTTATTAAATGGAAGTTATACTTTAATTTCTTTCTTCTACTTTTGGGTGCCAAATCTATTTAGTGTCATCAATTATACAGCTTTATCTCTGTTAAAAGTATGGCCATTATTGAAGGAAAGGAGAAAAACAATAATTTAGGTGATTCCAAACTTTTGAACGGTAATAGTGGATAATTACATAATGACAGCCTTGGAAAATGTGCATGATTGTGAAATATAATATATTTGCAACAAAAATGAACTCCCTGCAGGTTTAATCACAGCAGTTATGCTAATGCAATCATGTTTGTGGTTCAGTTTCTTCAGCTGAATTACGTGTTGTTTTACTTGTCAATGGGACGTGCGTCACACTTTTTATACATGTTATTAGAACACAATGCCAGCTCGCTAATTGCCACTTGTTAGCATCTCTCTGTACTTTATCTCCTTTATTACAATTGTTGCACCTGCTTAATTGCACAATACATTCACATGCAAAATATTTTTATGTGTGTGTGTGCGTGTGTGTGTGTGGAGGGGGTCACACAGTAACATACATCTGTTTACTCCTTATAATGTACTGATACATTAGGCAATTTTTTCACGAAATAAAACCGCAACTGCCAACTATACTTTAGGTCATATAGGAAAAATTTTGCATATTTTCAACTGATCTCATCCAATTATTAACAAACACAACACATGCATTGCAATCAGTGGATTAAAGTGTGAGTGTAAATAATTTCCTGTTGTCGTAAAACTGAATCCAGCAAGGAATTTTATGCATAAGATGTTTTTTTGTTCTTCTTTTAAGGAAAAGTGGCATTCACTACATAACACTACATTCCATTCTACATGATCTCTGTGATACTACTGGGTGTGACATAAGATCCAGTTACACCTGTCTTACCAGCGCCGGTATGTTTTGGCATATATGCATCCTTTTTCCAGCCCTCAATTGTTTTTTATTTATTTGACTACGCCTCTGTTATGTGAAGCCTATGTACTGTATCTAGAACCGCAGACTCTGATCTGAGCAGAGCAGCAGAAGCAGTTCAGCCAGAGACTGAAGGTCAATTAAGCAGCTATTCATCCTGAGAGACACTAACAAGGGCACGATGGCCGGTGAACAACGCTTTGTAATCAGTGCCCGCATTATAGCAGCCGTCCACAGGGACACACCAAAACTCAGAGTGAGTTAATACCTCAGATGTTATGAGTTATGAGAAGATATTTTAATTGTGAATTATCATTGCAGTATTTGTGTATGTGTGAAAGCTTCTGGTCTCTCAACCTTTTATTTTGTTCTCTCTCCCCACAGATGTTCATGATATCTGTGTTATGGTCTGATATGACTGAAGTGATTGTCTACAGGTCTTTCCAAGATTTTAAGAATTTACATGTAAGTTTAAAAAAAAAAAAAAAAGGTCCCACTGTTTATTTGAAGGAATAATAAATCCTAAAGATGATTTTTGTTGTTTGTTTCCAAACAGCGGCAGCTGAAAAAGAAGTTCCCTCTCATGAACCCTTTCAGGAGAAAAGACAGAGTGATCCCCAAATTTAGAGGTAAGATCATTTCACCTGTGTGTTACAAATTGTGTCTAAATGAGAAAGTGTGTACCTGCAGCAAGTCATTAGAAGAATGACCAACTAAAACAGTTCAATATCTCTACAAACGGTTTATTTAACTTGCTTGTCCTCTGGGTTCAATGCTAGCAACCTTAGATCATCCTTTCACTCTGCATTAGTGCTGTTTCTTAGTTTTATCTTTCTTGACAAAAACAAGCGTGATAGCATTTAGAAACGCCCATAGAAACAATATTTAACTACTTATAAGAAAAATGCTCAATAAGTAAAGGTCTTATGCTTATCTTCTTCTCAGCTAATGTACTCATCCTGAAAGCTTTTTCCTCTCCTCTCTCCAGGTCAGGCCAGGAGGAGCAGCCTTCAGCAGAAAGGATCCAGCGATCCGTCCAACGAATGAAGTTCCTGGAGAGCTACTGCAACAAACTGCTGAAGTGCGAGCAAACTGTGACTCAGAGCTCAGAGGTGGCACAGTTCTTCATGCCCAAAGACCATGACCTGCAGCCAGACTTCACCAAGAACAGGTTGGTTGTCATGTCAGTGTGTCTGTTCAAACAATGAGGCTAATAGGAGTTCTTGATTATTAAATGTCTGACCTCTCTCTCACACAGCATCATGATCCTGCTGTGTGAGGATCTTCCGATGGTGAAGGAGGCGGTGATGTGACTCACCAGCATGCAGGAACCATCACTCACCCGTTGTCACCCAGACTTACGCTGCGTGGCTGCGTACGAGACAAAGATACCAAGAACCGTCCATTTAAAGTCGCTGTGGATGAGAAGCTGGATGTGCTGATCAAAGACCCTGCAGGTCAGTGCTTTAACTTTCATGCAGCTGCTTACTGAAAATCAGCAAAAAAAAAAAGTAAAAAGAGCTTCCCTTACACCCATTTCTCTTATGCTGAAAGAATGTTTGATTTCATCTCCAGGTTGGTGGCTGGTGGAGAACGAGGATAAGCTTTTGGCTTGGTTCCCTGCTCCCTACCTGGAGTTATGGGATGGAGAGGATGATGATAACGTTGGATTCCAGCTTGCAGGTGTGTGTCACTTGTTGTCACAGTTGAATGTTAATGTGCATGAATGAACCCAGACAGAACTAATCTCATTTAACTTGATTATCTAACTGTACCTGAGTGAGCCTAACATTGCTGTACCAATTAAAGCATGCCAGAGGCACATTCTTCAAATTATCAAGCCTATTGTTACCATAGAAAACAGCCAACAGTGGGGAATGTTACTTAACCATTGGAAGTCAACATAGATCTATTTTCCTTTACTAAAACTCACTCACTTTTATGAAGATGATCTCAAGATCTACAGCAGTTCCTAAACTAGTTTTCTACTTTGCAACCCTTAGGTGCCCTGTACTGTGCTGTGAGGAGTTACTCGACTAAGAAGAATGATGAGGTGTCTGTGCCCATTGGCGCTGTGGTGGAGGTGCTGAGGAAGTCTAACAATGGCTGGTGGCTCATCAGGTACACCAATCTTATCTGTCTGCGAACAACAGATAAAAGGAAAAAAGAGCACATTAAAAGAGGCCATGGTGAAGCGTTCATGAATGCCTCTTCATTGTCTTTTAATGCAAACACATCACAAATGTGCCATTGTATCTGTAGAAAGTTAGAAAGGTGTTTTAAATGTTAAATATTTCTGCAACATTGCAAAATGTCACAAAGTCTAAACCTAATTTAGGGTGTTACCATAGTTTTTCAATTGTTGAACAAAGTTGAAATAAATTCAATTTTCTTTCAGATTCAATGGCAAGGCAGGTTACATCCCCTCCATGAACCTGCAGCCATACAACAACCCACGGTCAGGCCTCTACAGCCTGCAGAGAAAGCTGCACAGCTCCGCTCTGAACCTGGCAACCAGCAGAGAGCCTCAGGCTTCTCGTGCACCCTGCGTCAGTGAGGAAATCAGGGGTTCTGCAGGTCAGTCCAGAGGAGAGCCCAGTGTGCCTTGGCATCTCCACAAGGCCCAATCCCTGGATTTCCTCTCTGAGACCCGCTTGCAAACACAGATGGAGAGGGACGTTTCAACCTCAAACCGCCTTGCACGCAGACAGCAGAGCAGCAGAAGCAACAGAAGCACCGAGACCAGCTTCTCTTCATGCAGAACATTTTCCTTAATTCCTGCAGCCTCACCCCAGCCCAGTGTCAGCAACAGTGGGAGCAGCTTTCCTGATCTCAGCCTCTCGGACCGCCGCAGCTCCAACACTAGCACTGAGAGTTCTGGATCTGTCAGCCCCAAAAGCAGGGAGACAGCCTTAAACGCTCCCAGGGTGCCACCCAGACCCAAAACTGAGGAGATCTTGACCCGCTGCACCACCATGACCCGCAAGGCAGCCCTGGCCACCAAGACCCGGCTTCAGATTCAGCCAGAGTCCATCCACAGTCGCTAGGGAATCATAAGCCTCTGATTTATATGTATGTTATATGTATTCATGTAACTGCTTCACTGGCCACAATCCATTCTCATCGTAATATATCTACAGGTATTCCACAAGCAGGTACTCATCCAACACAGTTTGGTACACAGGGTGGTAATCAGTCAGTCCAGGTCAGTTAGTCACACAGTTTAGTTCAGTATTCTTCTCACTACTTTTCACCACTCTGTCCCTTTTCCCTCCAAAACCTAATCACTTAATTAATCCCAGCCTTTTCTTGTTGGAAGAGAAAGTCCATATAAGGTTTGGGGGTGTAGCCAATGGGCCGCAAGATACCTTCATTCAATTACCACTCCCCTCACCTGTCCCTGCAATCTACCACACAACCTTGACAAGATAAATATATGTTGAATACTGTAAGATGATGTTCATATATGTCCCATTTGATCAAATGGAACATGGCACCTTATTTATGAATATTTCTCTCAGTGTTGGAAGGGCCCTCGCTCCTCTGCGCACATCGGTGTTACTGGCGGATGCCGCTCCTTGCGACCGTGCATTTTTGCAGCACTCAGACACTACAAATCGTCACCAATGAAAAGGGAACTCCCTGCTGAGTTCAATGATACCTCACACAAGACTCTACGCCATAGAGTAGCTGTGAAAGAGGGCGTGGCTAAAGCATATGCCAAAGGGGATGGGCCAAACCATGACCAATGAAAACGGGAACTCTCTGCTGTTCAACGATACCTCACACAATAGTGTATATCAAACGGCTCATTAGTTATTAAAGGAGGCTTAAGCATATGGGACGGGGCAAATCGTCACCAATGAAAAGGGAACTCTATGGGTGAGTTCAATGATAACTCACACAAGACTCTACCTTAAATGGGTCACCAGTTATAAAAGAGGCGTTAAAGAGAAATTTCAAGCAGATATGACAATGCACACTATAATACAGCTACTTTCTCATTAATTGCTAAACATCAAAATGGCCACCATGCCACGCCCACACTGTTTGACGAAAAGTTTTTCTTTTAATAACCTTTCACTCTTTAAGGTGTTGAGATGGGACAGACCAAATTTGAAGTTTGTTAAAGTATAGCACCTTGACTTTTAGGTTTACTTCCTGTTGCCATTAGGGGGCGCTATGACTTTGAGCCAAGATTAGCCTCTATATGTCGTCAGGGTTAGAGACTTATGAATCCTGAAAGGTTTTGAGCCAATTGGACGATGTACACTCAAGTTACACCCACTTTCTGTTTTGATGACAAAATTCAAAAAATGGCCGCCCCGCCACGGCCATGCCCTAGAACAAAAAGTTTTTCTTTTATAACAACTTTTCATCTCTAAGGTCTTATGGCACGGACAAAATTTGAAGTGAATGGGATGAAATTTTTTGGAGGAGTTTATTAAAGTATGACATGTGGAAATGGCCAAAATTGCACTTTCAAACATCAATTTCAAGATGCCAGATTTCCTGTTGGGTTTTTTGGTACGTCTTGACATGCTATATACTGAATGTGTACCAAGTTAGTCTACATTAGACGTACTACAGGGGCTCAATTTCTTTTAACTTTGTCGGGGGCGCTAGTGAGCCATTTTTGTGCGCCTATAATACGTAAAATTTGTCATTGTCGGCGCTCGGGCCCTATTAATGTAGCTTCAGTGAAGCGTTAGAAGGAGCAGGTACAAGAAAATGTATGTGACATTGCTATACAGTAATAGGGCACTTGAGGGCAAATTTACCTGGATTTTTAAAGTAAACTGTATTTGATGTACTGTATCTCTCTTTACTAACTGATAATAGAAAACACTTTCCTTTCTTTACTTTTTACTATGTAATATTTTATCATCTTATATATTCTACATAAACACTTTCTCCTGATGGAAATAAATGTATAGCCTCTAGCAGGCCATCCTTTGTAAACAGCAGCATAGAACCTGTCAAAGAAGAGAATGCCAGGGTGAAAGCTTTTCGATCAACTTCCAAATGAAACATGACAGACGTGGTTAACAAGCTGTCAGCTGACAGAAAGGAATTCCAGTTTCCAGTCAGAACATGTTCTCATTTAATTATTGCATTCTATTTTCTGTTGCTTATATAGTTCATGTTCAGTATATGTCCAAGTATGTATTATAATGTGTCAATAAAATCTGTCACCACCAAAAATCACCACATGTAATTTATTTGTTATTCGTTTAATGAATCATCATCATTTCCTGTAATGAATAGTGGCAGACATGGCATTAGTAGCTGGACATATTATGGACTAACAAATCACAGTTTTGACTGCAGAGGGCCCAAAGAAAGTTTCCCTCGAGCCAGGCAGCAAACTACACCCTCACTCTGACATCTCTCTCCATTAGTGCATATAGCCTGTTTGTTAACAGAATGGAAAAAAAAACATTCTGTTTCTGTTATTAGAGCAAAATGCCAGATCAATAATTACCACTTACCATCTCTGCTTCTCTCTGTATGTTTTTGCTCCTTCATTACATAGGTGCAGACACATTCACATGCAACACATTTTCTGTGTGCGTGCGTGCGTGCGTGTGCATATACAAGGTGTGTATTTGTGTGTGCATCATACATTCATACATTTACCGGAATAACACAAACATGCAAGTCAAGAATTTTGGAAAGGTTGTTACTCTTTTTCAAAATAGGGTAGTTACCCTTTTTAGTTGTTTTGTTACCCTTGGTAGTTAGTAGGGTAGTAACTACTCTTCTGAAAAAGAGTAACCCTTCTGAAAAAGGGTACCCTAAAGTTAATTGTGCTAAAGTTATGAAGGTTGCACCTATGTTATTGTTTTGTTAGGTGTATATGTGTTTTTTTTTCTCCCAACAGTTCAGGTAGTTCACAACGTTAGGATGATCCACTTCTACACAGCCATCGTCCAGTCTGTCCTCTGCACGTCCATCACTGTGTGGTTTGGATCTGCCACCAAAAAGGACCAGAGCAGACTACAACGGACAGTTAGGACTGCAGAAAAGATCATCGGTGCCAACCTGCCCTCCGTTCATGACTTATACACATCCAGAGTCAGGAAACATCACTACAGACCCATCTCACCCCGGACACAACCTGTTCCAACTTCTCCCCTCTGGTAGGCGCTACAGAGCACTGGACGCCAAAACCAACAGACTCAGGAACAGTTTCTACTCTACACTTCTGACCCACAGTGTCAGGTTCAATTCTGGTCAATAACCCAGTAACATTGTCTCCAAACAGCACCTGTTTACTGGTTCCACTTATTATTCAACTTATTTAGTATTATTCATCATTCTCATATCTCACTTATTATTTTTTATTTATTCATCATTCTGATTGCTTATTCCAGAGCTGTTCATAATGTTCATACTGTTCATATTGTAATATAATAACATAATACTATTTATCCCAGTACCCTTTGCACTATGCTCCACATTTAAATCATTTTTATTGAACTCTTCTTGAACTGATGCTTCTATATTGTTTCTGTTTAGAGTATGTATATATTAGTGTGTATGTATTAGTGTGTATATATTGTTTGGTTGTTTTGTATGTGTAAGCACATTGTGAGCAACTATGCTCCAAAGAAAAATTCCTTGTATGTGTCTTCATACCTGGCCAATAAAGCTGATTCTGATGATTAGTGTTTTATGTGTGATGTTAGAATGGGGGTGGGATGGGTGGGAGCAGGACTGTGACAAGTTAGTGGAAAGGAAAAGGAAGCCAAATAAGATCATAGCAGATTACCATATCAATGCAGGATACGTTGGATAGAGACAAAAATAGAGGAGAGGTTACTTTTTGTACCTGGAATGTCAATGGGCTTAACGAACCAGTTAAAAGGGGCAAGATTCGGTCCCACTTAAAGCTGATGTGCTCTTCTTGCAAGAAACCCATCTGAAAAATTATGCTCATAATAAACTTAAATGTAGATGGATAAGCCAGATATTACTATAATAGTTGTCTATAAAGGCAAGGGGGGCGGCCACATTAATCCGGAGTGGAGATCCTTTTAGGTACCAATCAACAATTCAGGACAAAGATGGGAGATATGTTATGGTCATGGGGGAAATGCACTCAATCCCAATAACACTATTAAATATATACGGCCCAAGTCAGAACGATCCAAAATTCTTTAGAAACATATTCGGTTTAATCCCAGACATGTCCACCATACATCTAATTATCAGTGGAGATTTTAATGTGGTGTTAGACTCACATCTGGACAGGTCTTTTACTCAAAGGATTATAAACACGAATGCAAGCGGCCTTATTAACACACATGGATATGGAATAACATATATATATATATCCATAGGAATAAAGTCATCACCAAATAGCAATCTGTGGCCAGAGATGTATAAAGCATTACCTGTAGCTGTGGTGCAGCACTATTTTTAAGGTAGAAATACCAGAAAAGTTACGGTTACCAGCATACATACCCACTGTTACATGCCCTCTATCTATATTCAAGGACAACTTCTTACTTTGGTCGTGTAAATGAGATTTTATTGACATGTTTATGTTAAAGTTACATAATCAAGCTGCATTGTGAACAGGTTATAATGCAGCATATACTGCAGACAATATACACAATATGCATATTCATACAATAAGCAACAAAAAAGAAATGTAAGGTAATTATCGATTAAGAAAATGCCCTGACAGGATAATTCTTTTCCTTCACAGATTTCAATGTCCTAACTTGGAGGTCAATCAAAAAGCCTTCACACTGGCATTCAGTCTATTCATTGAGGTGTTCGAGAGGAAAAAAAATTCATGACAATGTCACATACTTTTACTTGTACCTGCTTCTTCTAACGCTTCACTGAAGCTACATTATTATTAATATTATTATTTTACTTACACTGAGTGAAATATTCCAACCTAAGGTACCATGCTCTATTTGATCAAAAGGGACATATTTAAACATCATCTTACAGAATTGAGCATACATTTATCTTGTCAAGGTTACTTTCTCTCCCATCTTTGGTACGACAAGAATTTAAAATAGAAATATGAACAATGCTGCATTTGACTGACAGACATTGTGGGGTCGAACAGATTAAGTATGTTACATAAATACATTATAAATCAGAGGCTTATGATTCCCTAGCGACTGTGGATGGACTCTGGCTGAATCTGAAGCCGGGTCTTGGTGGCCAGGGCTGCCTTGCGGGTCATGGTGGTGCAGCGGGTCAGGATCTCCTCAGTTTTGGGTCTGGGTGGCACCCTGGGAGCGTTTAAGGCTGTCTCCCTGCTTTTGGGGCTGACAGATCCAGAACTCTCAGAGCTAGTGTTGAAGCTGCGGTGGTCCGAGAGGCTGAGATCAGGAAAGCTGCTCCCACTGTTGCTGACACTGGGCTGGGGTGAGGCTGCAGGATTGTCTGTGCAGTTCTCACACTGCACTTCCTCTTTTAAACTTGAGGATGAGTCGCTGCTGGAGGAGAAGCTGGAGAAGCTGGTCTCGGTGCTTGTGCTGCTTGTGTTGCTCGTACTGCGAGCACGGCGGTCCGAGATCGAGATGTCCCTCTCCATCTGTGTTTGCAAGCGGGTCTCAGAGAGGAAATCCAGGGATTGGGCCTTGTGGAGATGCCAAGGCACACTGGGTTCTCCTCTGGACTGACCTGCAGAACCCCTGATTTCCTCACTGACGCTGGGTGCACGAGAAGCCTGAGGCTGTCTGCTGGTTGCCAGGTTCAGAGCGGAGCTGTGCAGCTTTCTCTGCAGGCTGTAGAGGCCTGACCGTGGGTTGTTGTATGGCTGCAGGTTCATGGAGGGGATGTAACCTGCCTTGCCATTGAATCTGAAAGAAAATTGAATTCATTTGAACTTTGTTAAACAGTTGAAACACCATAAAGTTAAGTTTAGACTTCATGACAATTTGCAATTTTGCAGAAATATTTGACATTTAAAACGCCTTTTTCACTCTCTACATAGACAATGACACGTTTGTGATGTGTTTGCATTAAAAGACAATAAAGAGGCATTCATGAATGCTTCACCATGGCCTCTTTTAATTTGCTCTTTATTCATTTTGTCTGTTGTTTGCAGTGCAGACAGATAAGATTGGTGTACCTGATGAGCCACCAGCCATTGTCAGACTTCCTCAGCACCTCCACTACAGAGCCAATGGGCACAGACACCTCGTCATTCTTCTTAGTCGAGTAACTCCTCACAGCACAGTACAGGGCACCTAAGGGTTGCAAAGTAGAAAACTAGTTTAGGAACTGCTGTACAGCTAAAATCTTCTTTCTTGAGACATAAAAAAACACAGATAGTCTTTATTAAAACAGTTCAGACCATGCCCTGGTGTTGGTTGTTCATACTATAACAATAGGCTTCATTAGGCTATATGATGAAGTATGGCACAATGGATTTTTACAGCTCACACGCTTACAAAAGTACAGTTGTGTAATCAAGCTTGAGATTAGTTCTTTCTGTGACAAGTACATTCTCTATGCACACATGCATTCTTGCACAATAACTTGAGCCATTTACCATTTAATCTTAACATTCAACTGTGACAACAAGTGACACACACCTGCAAGCTGGAATCCAGCGTTATCATCATCCTCTCCATCCCATAACTCCAGGTAGGGAGCAGGGAACCAAGCCAAATGCTTATCCTCGTTCTCCACCAGCCACCAACCTGGAGATGAAATCAAACATTCTTTCAGCATAAGAGAAATGGATGTGGGGGAAGCTTATGTTTTTTTTTGCTGATTTTCAGTAAGCAGCTGCATGAAAGTTAAAGCACTGACCTGCAGGGTCTTTGATCAGCACATCCAGCTTCTCATCCACAGCGACTTTAAATGGACGGTTCTTGGTATCTTTTGTCTCGTACGCAGCCACGCAGCAGTACGTCTGGGTGACAAACGGGAGAGTGATGGTTCCTGCATGCTGGTGAGTCACATCACTGCCTCCTTCACCATCGGGAAGATCCTCACACAGCAGGATCATGATGCTGTGTGAGAGAGAGGTCAGACATTTAATAATCAAGAACTCCTATTAGCCTCATTGTTTGAACAGACACACTGACATGACAACCAACCTGTTCTTGGTGAAGTCTGGCTGCAGGTCATGGTCTTTGGGCATGAAGAACTGTGCCACCTCTGAGCTCTGAGTCACAGTTTGCTCGCACTTCAGCAGTTTGTTGCAGTAGCTCTCCAGGAACTTCATTCGTTGGACGGATCGCTTGGATCCTTTCTGCTGAAGGCTGCTCCTCCTGGCCTGACCTGGAGAGAGGAGAGGAAAAAGCTTGATGAGTACATTAGCTGAGAAGAAGATAAGCATAAGACCTTTACTTATTGAGCATTTTTCTTATTAGTAGCTAAATGTCATTTCTATTGGCTTTCTAAATGCTATCACGCTTAAATAATCATACCTTTAAATTTGGGGATCACTCTGTCATTTCTCCTGAAAGGGTTAATGAGAGGGAACCTCTTTTTCAGCTGCCGCTGTTTGAAAAAAAAACAACTTTCATTAATTATTATTCCTACAACATAAACAGCACACTAAGTAGAAAAAGTTGGATTTTTTGTGGCTTACATGAAATTTCTTAAAACTTTGGAAGGACCTGTAGACAATCACTTCAGTCTCATCAGACCATAACACAGATATCATGAACATCTGTGGGGAACAAAATAAAAGGTTGAGAGACCAGAAGCTTTCACACATACACAAATACAGCAATGATAATTCACAATTAAAATATCTTCTCATAACTCATAACATCTGAGGTATTAACTCACTCTGAGTTTTGGTGTGTCCCTGTGGATGGCTCCTATGATGCGGGCACTGATTACAAAGCGTTGTTCTCCGGCCATCATGCCCTTGTTTGTGTCTCTCAGGATAAATAGCTGCTTAATTGACCTTCAGTCTCTGGCTGAACTGCTTCTGCTGCTCTGCTCAGATCAGAGTCTGCGGTTCTAAATATATGGGCTTCATGTAACAGAGGTGGAGTCAGGGAAAAACACCTGAGGGCTAGAGAAAAGGATGCAACCATCCACTTATGCAGAGGCTGAGTCAGAGAGGTGTAGCTGGATGTTTTGACCCATGAGTGTCACAGAGATCACGTAGGAGAATGAAGGCTACTAAAGCTATCAGGAAAAGAATAATTACTGGCAGGTAATAAAAAACCCAAATGATGTAAACGCATCACCTGGTTTTTTACACAAAGGCAAGGCAAGGCAGCTTTATTTATATAGCACATTTCAGCAACAGGGCAATTCAAAGTGCTTTACACAAAAACAGTTAAAAGAAAATAAAACCGATAAAACACAGAAGAAACAGTTTAAAAAATATATATATATATATATATATATATACAAATAAAACACAAGAATAAAAGTTACAGTGCAGTATAAAAGAAAGAAATGAACATAATTTAAAGAAAGGCAACATCGAAAAGAAAGGTCTTCAGCATTGATTTAAAAGAACTAAGAGTAGCAGCAGACCTAAGCAGACAAAGGAAAACAAATGACTCACCTTTAATCCACTGATTGCAGTGGATGAGTGATGATAATGCCTAGGTATAAGATTATTTTGTGTTGATTTGCTAACAATTTTATTATTCATCTTCAGTTGAAAATATACTACATGTTTCCAATATCTGCCCCAAGGTCAGCAATTACCTGCCATAATTCTATGTTATTAAATATTTAAAACATAGGCTATTTTGTGACAAATTGCCAAAGTACAGTATCTTCAAAGTGTGTTCAATGCAATGGAACCCATGGACACTACGGTTAGCAGCTAGCTAGCTATGAAGGGTTCTAATTCCTTTTGTATCATCTGTTTTACGGTAGAGGTATTTTTCTCACAATGCAAATACATTTAATAACTTTCAATTTTGATGCACAAGGTACACTAAAAACAAATGTATCGCCGTGAAGCAAGAAAACATGTTATTACTTTCTCAAGAATTTATTACATCAGCTGCTGTCGTCACTTCCCACCATCTCCTGCATCCTCAACTCCCATAATGAAAACTTGTCACCTGGCAGCAATATCCCTTATCAGAAGCTAGTGCAGATAGCATGTGTGTGTGTGTGTGTGTGTGTGTGTGTGTGTGTGTGTGTGTGTTTGAAACTGACCAAATAGGCAACGGCGTGCATGTGTGTGTGCGTGTATTGTTGTGTGGGGGAGCAGGTGTTTCTTCAAAGTGAGGATTGCATGAGAGGGCCAGATTCAGAGGGGGTTATCCCGACCACTCATCAGATGGATGTGGGGGTGGACTCCATGTCTGAAGTGATGCCAGGATTTTATCGCACGCACACACACACACACACACACACACACACACACCTAGCATTTTGGTGTGAAAGGTCAGGACTGTCCAGCTTTGTGCACAATCTGCAGAGATTTATGTCAACGCCTGTGTGTAAAGTCACATGGGGTTTCCCACTCTGAACACGTGAACCATGACTCTGGGCATCTTTTGCTGACACAAAACACAATGTGTATTGGGTACAAAACACATTAATTCACACGTAATACACAGTCGTTTAAGGACACAATCACTCAACTACTAGCTCACACATTCTCACAAAGCATATTGTGGTAGCACATTAAAAAAAGTATTAAATAAATAACTAGAAGAGCCCTCGGGGCGCAGAGCTCTGCAAAGACAATGCCCTATCTCGCAATTTTGTATCCACATGATGTGGTTATTGTGTAATCCATTCCACACCTTCCCACCACGTCAAATGGAAATGAAACCAGTAGTTTTGTGTTATCCTACAGACAGTCAGACAACCAAACAAAAAGCTTCCTTGACGGTGGTAAAGTGTGGGTGGACATGTACGTGCTCTACTGCATGAGCATTCAGGGCATGACTAAAATCTTTGATATGTCCCGATATCTTAATGTCTCGATGTCTCTATGTCTCCATATCCCAACTGCTGCACAGGGATGTTGGATAGGTTCTCTCAAACCATCAGTGCAGTCAGATATAGATGATTTACCAGTTCCAAGCTATTCTATACACAAACGTCATGGATATATGACATCTAAATCAGCATAAATGTAAATAAATGTGCATATAAATTACCACTAATGAATCAGTCATGATTAACTTCAATCAGGAACAATAATGAGTATAGTTAAAAAATAAAACAAAACAAAAATGTGTTTTTTATCGCCTTAAAAATGTGTTGGTCTCGTTTTTGGGACTAAAGACTTTTGTGTTTATTGTGTGCATTTCATTCTATATTCATTCATTCATTCATTCTGCCCAAATACGGCTTGTTTGAACACATACGACACTGAGACACTAAAGAAACGAGACACTAAACAAGACTTGTTCGTGTCCATCGAAGTTATCTTAAACTAGGCTGATAACATTTTTATGAATCTTTGAGAGAATCAGTTCATAGTTTAGACGTGCAGTTCTGTGTGCCAACAATTTTACAACTGCGATTGAAAGCTCTGTCTGTCATAAAGACCTTCCTTCCTGTCTTGAGCAAACAACAAAAATTCACTAGGATTTACCACATAGCATCGCAGAGCATCATCTTGTTGGATTTTGCTTCACAATCACTCCTTTGTTTGGCTTGCCTTGAAACTGACAATGCAAATGTCAGAGAAATTGCCCAGGTGCATGGCTCATCGCTTTCATTTCCCTCTATCTCTACTAGACATTTACAGAAATACATATGTGTGTTACCAACTTGCACAATTTCATTAGCTGAAAACAAATACGTATTATTACCCTGACAGATTCTTGTGCATCTTCAGCGTGAAAAGATGTCAAATATTACAGATTAGGTGTCCTAACATTTTCCGTTTTATTTGAAAAGTGACTCTCATTACAAACAAGGAAAAGGAGGTATAAATGAGAAAAGGCAGTAACTTATGATGTTTGTTAAGTCAGGGTTTGGACACATAATACTGTTCCTGCTAACTCAACTCTGTTAACCACAAACAGTTAAGGATGTGACCAGAAGCACGCTTTCTAAGACACAGCCCTTGGCAAACATTGACAGATTTTTCAGGATGTAAAAGCATTGCAAGAAACCGATCTAGAATGTGAATCTTTTCAGGAAATAAGTGGGACATGGACTTCATATTTGCTTTCAAATTCTCTGAGATTAACCACTGAACCACTTTTTGATGTATACAATACTGATTAGATCACAATGTTATTGAGCCCTAAAAGATAACACCCACAATAAAATAAAAAAAACGTTATTACTGGAAGGAAGCTGCAGATGTAAACTTGACACCACACTCGCAACATAGCGGCAAAGCTGTAAATCAACGCCAGTATGGGGAAAAAAAGTATTTGATGAATCCATGAGACGTAACTGAAGGTTGTCCAGTAGTCTGCATAGAAGAAGGTGGAGTCGGTCAAGAAAAGGTGTACGGTTTCTGAGAAACGTGATCATAGAAGGAAGTTGTGCAGCTTTGAAAGAAACCCTTACTGTAAATATAAATGCCAGGAAATCAAGTCCACAGATACAGTATTTAAACACACATGCACAACATAAAGTTGAAATGTATCTGTTTGTTGTGCCTGATATAAGCTCTAGGGAACATGAGTCACCCATAATGTGATAGGCAACATTATGAATGATGATGAATGATACTGTTCTCAGTTACTGTAAAAGATTGATCGTATTTATTGATATATATCTTCTGGTATGTAAAATCTTTAATTAGACATCTGCACGTTCTTTATTTTTTTGTGTTGTAAAACCTTACTCATGGCTTCCCTAGGTCTAACACTTGTCCTTAATGAACAACCTAACACATTTTCACTCTATAATGATGCCAGATAAAAAGTTAAGGGATTGCAAATTCCATTCATCCAGAGGAGAATGAGACTATGTGTGTGGCAAATTTTATGGCGACCCACACGACATTTCACTCAGAACTAAACCTGAGAACCTTAAAAGTTACCATCAGGGCACCATAAATGCCTTTACAAAACTCTATACTATGTATATTATAGCAATCCATTCAGTAGTTACGATATTAAGATATTTTAGTTTGGACCAAAGTGGGGAATAACCGACCAACCGCTGGACAGTGCCATGCTCCCTAGTGCCATGCAGCAGCTAGCATGGCTAAAAACTCACAGCACACATTTGGTGTTAAGGTGTTCAATATATTTCTAAAATGTGTGAAATATTTAAATTTGCAATCAATTTCTTGAACTTTGTGACCTACAAAACCCAAATACCAGACTCCAAGCAGTGTCCCAATAGTTATCTATAAGTGACTATAAGAGTTTGAGCGTTGATGGCAGTCAGTGGTGAAAGAAGTACTCCAATCGTATACCAGTAAGTAGAAGTAGCAATACAACATTGTAGAAATACTATACAATAATAAAGTAAAAGTACTGGATGTTTAACTGGTGCTTAGTAGAAGTACAAAAGTATTGTGATCAAAATCTACTTAAAGCACAAAAAGTAATATGCAGGATGGCCCATTTCAGAGTAATGTAAGTTATTATTATTATTGAATTCTAATTATTTATGCATTAATATGTGTATGACTTTAATGTTGCAGCAGGTATGTAAAGGTGGGGCTTATTTTTTACCATACTGCCGGGTAGCTTCTGACTTTCACCAAGGCATCAATGAAGTCGTATCTTTTCTGATTATGCAAAGTACTGTAACTAAAGGCATTGAATAAATCAGTTGCAGGAAATAGAAACCAAAATTGGACTGAAGTACAGTACTTGAGTAAATACACATGTACAATAGACATAGATTTTTTTATATTTGGCAGTGTATTTGCTATTCATAAGACAAACTGCCAGCCAGCATTTTGGAAACACTTTACCAGTTACAAGAGGTTGCTTTCACTTCAACGTTTACACATGGTCTATTGTTATTGACACTCCTTGCTAAAAAGTGTCTGTCTCCGTTGCATAAGTACTGATTTGGTCTGGGGAATATAGACTACACACACTGAAACCACACACAAATTGGCACATGCTCAGTGGTAGATGTGGTTTTGTAAGCAGAAAGGTTTCAGTTTCCAATTTAAGAAATCTAGAATTAGGTCTCATTCCCTGAAGGTTTTGGCTATTACACATGCTGTTCTTTCACACATACTGCTTTAAGTCTTTAGCTGGCACACACGCAATGACACACAGGTTGTCAAACTCAACATTTCAGTTGCTGCCATGAGACTGAAAGTCCCAATGGCCGATTACAAGAAATCCTTCATTCCATCAGAAGTGACCCTTCTCAAAAAGAGCCTTTTTATATAGGTAATGTAATGTACATGTATTTCTTTATTGTTAAATACTGCTGAGTATCACTGAAAGAACAATCCACTCATCATTTACTGCCACTTGGTCACTTTAAGATTTAAAGATGCATAATTGTTGTTCATGGTTGTATATGGTGTGTTGTCATATGTGCCAGTGCTAAAGAAAAATATTCCATTCATGCAAATCTAATGGAATATAAAATAATCAGATTCTGAGCAAGCAAGCAAAGAAAGCTTGGGCCAAAGCCAAGTCATGCCTTTTGTGTATTGACAGGGATTGTTGACACTGATATGGTACCACAATGTTTGTTTTGTATTATTGGACTGCTGCCAAGTCAGCTTACATTGCCAACCAAGGTTCAAGGTTCAGGGGAGCCTGTATTGTCACGTACACATCAATAAAGGCTCCCTCCATCAGTGCTCAATGAATAACCCAAAAGAAAATCACACAAGTAATGGCAAAATGTGAATCTAAGACAAACTTGGTGCAAGTCAAAATAAAGGGCTAAAATAAAACAAATACAATTTAAATGAAGTAATTTATGTACACAGTATTGCAAATGACAAAAGTTAATGTAAAAAGAATAGTAAAAAAAGAATGTATTAATATATATATAATAAATCCCCCTCTCCCCCCTTGTGGGGTGGTATGTGTCATCCTCAAGCTCGGGTCCTCTACCAGAGGCCTGGGACTTTGAGGGTTCTGCGCAGTATCTTAGCTGTTCCTAGGACTGCACTCTTCTGGACAGAGACCTCTGATGTTTTACCTGGAATCTGCTGGAGCCACTCTCCCAGTTTGGGGGTCACAGCCCCCAGTGCTCCAATTACCACTGTTGCTCTTACTTTCCACATCTTATCTAGCTCCTCTTTCAGCCCTTGGTATTTCTCAAGCTTCTCGTGTTCCTTCTTCTTGATGTTGCTGTTGCTTGGGATCGCCACATCTATCACTACTGCCTTCTTCTGCTGTTTGTCCATCAACACGATGTCTGGTTGGTTAGCCATCACCAGTTTGTCAGTCTGGATCTTGAAGTCCCACAGGATCTTAGCTTGGTCATTCTTGACTACCTTAGGAGGTGTCTTCCATTTTGACCTTGGGACTTCCAGCCCATACTCGTGGCAGATGTTCCTGTACACTATGACAGCTACCTGGTTATGGCGTTCCATGTATGCACTTCCTGCCTGCATCTTACACCCTGCTGTTATGTGCTGTACTGTCTCAGGGGCATCCTTGCACAGTCTGCACCTGGGGTCCTGCCTGGTGTGGTAGACCCCAGCCTCTATGGATCTTGTACTGAGTGCCTGTTCTTGTGCTGCCATGATTAGTGCCTCTGTGCTGTCCTTCAGTCCAGCTTTTTCCAGCCACTGGTAGGATTTCTTGATATCAGCCACTTCTTTTATTTGTCTGTGGTACACGCCGTGCAGCGGCTTGTCCCTCCATGATGGTTCTTCATCTTCCTTGTCCTCACCTTCGGGTTTCTGCTGCCTGAGGTATTCACTAAGCCCTTCATCTTTGGGGGCCATCTTTCTGATGTACTCCTGGATCTTCGTTGTTTCATCCTGGACAGTAGTCTTGACACTCACTAGCCCTCGGCCTCCCTCGCTACGCTTGGTGTACAGTCTCAGGGTGCTGGATTTGGGGTGAAACCCTCCATGCATTGTGAGGAGCTTTCTCGTCTTGATGTCAGTAGCCTCTATCTCCTCCTTTGGCCAGTTTATTATACCAGCGGGGTATCTGATGACTGGCAGGGCGTATGTGTTGATGGCTCGGATCTTGTTTTTCCCATTCAGCTGACTTTTCAGGACCTGCCTCACTCTTTGTAGGTATTTGGCTGTGGCGGTCTTCCTTGCTGCCTCCTCATGGTTTCCGTTAGCCTGTGGCACCCCAAGGTATTTGTAGCTATCCTGAACATCTGCAATGTGGCCTTCTGGTAGTTTGATCCCCTCAGTTCTGATCATCTTCCCTCTTTTTGATACCATGCGACCACACTTGTCCAGTCTGAACGATGTTCCAATGTCGTTGCTGTAGATCCTGGTAGTGTGGATCAGTGAGTCGATGTCTCGCTCATTTCTGGCATACAGCTGGATGTCATCCATGAAGAGGAGGTGACTGACTCCATATATATATATATATATATATATATATATATATATATATATATATATATATATATATATATATATATATATATATATGAAACTTATAAGACTACTATGCATTACATTTCTCTCTCTCAACCAACCAGATTTTGCCACAATCTCTGAGCTATCGTGTTTTTGCATTCAAATTTTAAATCTGTGTACTCTTTGCTGCTGTCAGTTGTCATTGCAGCCAAAATCGATGCAAGCTTCCTCGACCTCTGTTCACCTCCAGTTCTCATCATTCCCAGCACCCATCAGAAGCCCCACTTCACATCACCTCCGCCAGTGTCTAGATTCCATCGCCCCTACTCTAAACACATTCTCACTCGCTAAAACACATTTAACACTGTGATGCACTTCTGTTGAAAAATGGCTAACACGGGCAGCACAAGTTAAACATTAAAACGTTAAAGAAGTGAGCTTGTAACCAGGAGGTTGTTGGTTCAATCCCCAGACAGCCAGGATCAAATCTGGGTGGGGAAAGTGAAAGAGCAGAGCTTGTCCATCCATCATTACCACCACTGAGGGGCCCTTGAGCAAGTCCCTTAACCCTCAACTGCTCCAGTGGAGCTGCTCAGTGGCCAGCAGATCAAACTGTGAAAGCTTTCTACTAGTGTGGATTTCACCGGAAAACTGGAAATTAACAGAGGTATGGATTAACAACATGTGCCATGTAGGCACATGTAATTTTGAACATGTTTAGAGGCCAAAAGCTGTTTAAGCCTGTTGGGTGGAGCAGGAGGATAACACGGTGTAGGCAGCACCAATTGTACTAGTTTTTCTTGCTACTGACAGCACTCCAAATTTCCAAAGAGAGCTACTTGTTGAAATTTTTTTTTTAAAGATTACTTTTGGCCTTCATTTTTTAACAGGACAGCTGAAGACATGAAAGGGGAGAGAGAGTGGGAATGACACGCAGCAAAGGGCCGCAGGTAGGTAAAATGTGTCTTAGTAATTGAGAAAAACTGTAATATCTCAACATCTACTGGATAGATTTGGTACAAAAAATGTTTTGGTGATCCCCTGCCTTATCCTCTACCACCACCATGTGGTTCACTATTCTGGTTTTGTGTAAAACTAAGCCTATTGTATGCATTGCTGTGAAATCTGCTACATAATGTACATGCACGCTCCCTTCAGGATGGATTGTACGAACTAAACCGTTGAGTTTTCATCTAGCATTATTAGGTCAAGATTTCAATTTGTGCAACTAATGCTGCTAATTGCTAATTAGAAAATGTTAACATGCCAACATGCTAAACATTACATACCTGCTTACCATCAGCGTGTTAGCACTGCCATTGTGTCATATTTTATTCTAACGACTCCTAATGCTAAAACACCAGAAGACTGTATGAAATGTTTCAACGCAGAAGAGGGCGGGGTAGGGTAGAAAAAGTGCCTGCAGTGCTGTTGTTGCTAAATTCAGCCAGGAGCAGTACCATGGCCCTCCTTTTAAATAGATTTGTTGTCAACTGTGCTGTCAGTTTTTTATTTTTATTTTAACCGTATATTTGTTTTACCCTATAAAATAACTGATAATTGATGTGAGGTGCGGCATGAAAACATCACTTAAAAACATGATGTACTGGTCAAAAAAGCAACACACAGTGAAAGCTGTCAAAATTTTTCTTTAAATCCATTAACCATTCTTTACAATCACACCGTCAATCAAATCCAGGCTTATTCTCAAACAATCTTAGAATACAACTCTGATGAGCTTTAGAATGATGGCACCATCACATGAAAGGGGAACATGATCAAGGAGTGTTTTCACAGGCAATTTATTAAAAATATTTCCTTTAATGAAGATAGATTCTTTGCTTTATATACTATAGGGATAGAATAAAATGTCTCTGAAAACTGAAGATTTTATGTCTGAAGAGTGCTATGTTGAAAGTGTTGCATAGTTGAGGGGACAGAAATGTAGGGACAGTGGGGATCTTAATTTAAAATGACACAAAGGGAAGTAAAAAGCTCTTTGTTAAATGCAGAGTGCAGGGTAAAAATACTCTATTTTACAATACTTTTCTGTGAGTGTTTTGGCTCCAAACTCTAAAACAGTCAAACCTTTAAAAACTTGACCTGTCACCTTGTGTACTGGGCATGTGGGTGTAAAATCCTGACCACAAACATTAGTAACATATAGTCCATATTTGTGCAAATTTAACTCAATAGAACAAGATCCACAGCAATCACATGTGATAATAATCTCCCAAGCAGTTGTATGAACACAGGGAATGGGGGAAGGGGGGTAAAGCTCTTTTTGTATGTCACTCACATTTGCAGCCTTTAAAAGTGCCACTCTGCGTCCATCACTTAGTAAAATAAAATATCTTCTTGGCAGGCAGACGAAGAACCATCTTAGTTTTCAAATAAAAAAAAAAATTAATAATAATCAAGGAATACTGTTAATCTAGTTTATGGGCTGATTAAAGCTCCAATCACTGATAAACCCAAACTTGTCCTTCACACAGACTTGGCAATTTACTTCTTTAGACATTGTGTTAATGAGAGCATACTCCTCAGAGGAATCCTTGTCCGGTAGTCAAATGTGTGTTCGTGTTGATCCCTCTGCATCGGCTGGATGACAGCTGAAGACGTGGAGGGGGAATTCCAAACTCTGCTTATAAAATGTCTCGAAATACTGCGCCAAGCGTTGTTAAAACAAATGGAAAAAAAGGGGGTACACTATATGAGCCACACCCAGTCTCTGCTGCTGATTCTAACTTTACAAACTCCAGCCAGGAAGAACTGCACTTTTCTTCCTTTCTTCTTTCTCATCCAATCGATACATTCATTTGCCTGATATCCCGTCCCCTGGTCAATCAGCTCCGTCCACCTATTGGGAATATGTAAGAGTTTGCACTTCTCCAAAGCCCAAATTCTTATCCGTAGTTTTTCTCCTTCTCAGTAGCCTCTGCAGACCTCTGCTTTTGCCTTAAGTCTCTGTCCGTCAAAAAAACATATCCACGATGCCGGCCGGGGTCACCGGAACTCATAGATGGCTGCGCTGTGCTCGGGAACGTGGGTGAGGTTTAGGGACTGGTACCTGCAACGTAACAACACGGTATAGGTTAGGATATGTATATGTGTAAGTAGTACATGGCACAAAGCGCTTTCCAGCTTTGTGATAATGCCTTTCTCAGACAATCCAAATTATTTTTCAGTGGTTTATTTAGTTTTAAGACATAATTAACAAAATCAAACCCCTTTTTTAATACTTAGGTCAGCATTGTTTTCTGCAAAAGCCATTCAGCAATTACCTCCTTATATATTAGTTATCAGTGTTAGTGGTGGACCCCGTCATTCCCACGCTGGAATTAAACTGCCTTCATGTACGCAACATGCATACATCTCATTGATGTCAGCCTCACTGTGTACTGTTCCTTCCATTTACACAATATTAAAAGCATTCATCTGGCAAAACACAGCATCACTTTTAACACACAATATACAGTTATTTGTCACAGATTAATGCTGACCACAATGGTTCAGCATGTCTTCATTTTAACAGCTGATCAGTTGTAATCTTTGCAGAGAGCATCAAGACGAAAACAAGAGAGAGCAGCCACAGCTGCACACCTCTAACTCCTCAGCAAGGTAACCAACTTCTATTGTGCCCTGCTGCTGTGTGGAAACAAGACTGTGCAGAATCAAATCAGATTGCAGTTGCTCACAGCCCAATGGAAAAAGGCGGACGGCTGACTGACAGATTGTGTTGTGTTGTGTTGACAGATTGATGTGTCTGCTGTAGTATTCAGCAGCACACTAAATCAGGTGTCACCAAATCAACCAGGACTGAAATCTTAAGGATTACAACTAAAAGAATCAGAATTTTCTTTCTTTTTTCAACCAATAAAAAGTTTACTTAACCAGTTTATCTGAAGAAGAAAAAAAAATCAAAAGTTGAGCTTTAGTAAAAGTCTGAAGCATCTATTTCTTCAAGTTGGTGTATCAGGTCAGTTGGGAACAACAGAGCCAGAAACACCACCAAGCACTCACGTGTGACTTTGAAATATGCCTGATCTGACCTTGAGTCTTCCAACACAACTGCAATCCAGTTTGTCAAAAACCCCAAAATAAAAGGCTTTACTAGAATAAAAGGATGGATGTTGACATCTGAAAGTCAGTAGTTGGAACCAAATGAATTGAGTGCAAACCACCGTCATATTCAGCCTTAACCCGTACCCTACCCCCATGTGTGGTTTGTAGGGTTCACACCAGAGGTGGTAAAAGGCAGCAACAAGCACAGAGTTGATCCTATAATTATGCTTAATTCATAAATCTATAACAACATTCACATTGCAGTCAATGCTGTTTTCAGTCCAGGCAATAACCTTAAATGCAAACATCATAGCATAAGTACTACATACTTTTGAAAACAACATGAAATAGAGGCATTTTGCATGGTAAGTATTTGGTCAGAGAAGGGAATAAAAAAAACTAAATGGAATGAAATCAAAGGGCTTTTGTTACAATAGCCAAACCAATAAGTGCAGAGGGCGTTAAAAGAAAAGCCAAAAAAATGTCAAATAAAAAATGAAAACACTAAAGATAGAGACCAAGTAGGTCTACGTTTGCTTATAACCAGACAGTACGCCCATATAAATCAAATCCAACAAACGGAGGGTGTTATTTGTTCTGCTTCAACCATATAAGGTTACACACAGTCTAACTCAGGTTCAGAGAAACATTCATCCTTGACTAATCATCTATGCAAGGGGAAATTCGAAATTTAGAATTAAGGGCACCTTGACAAAAGTTGAAAAAAGCTGGAAATGTCTGATAAAGGTCCCATGACATGGTGCTCTTTGGATGCTTTTATATAGACCTTAGTGTCCCCTAATACCATATCTGAAGTCTCTTTCCCAAAATTCAGCCTTGGTGCAGAACTAGAGCCAGACCCATAATAAGCTTTCCTTAGTATGTGCCATTTCGGAATCTGTAGCTTTTCGGGCGGGGGCAAGGTGGAAGCTGGGGTGTTGCCTTGACAAACTGCCACTTTGCTCTTTTGAAAGCCATGATGTCTCTCTCTCATGGGTGGGCCAAATACTCCGGGCGGGCAAAGCAGAGGAAGGGGAGGTAATCTTGCCCCTTATGACCTCATAATCCTCAAATCAATATCCTGTCTAAAAATGATGCAGAAAAACTAGGCCATGCATTTGTTACTTCTAGGCTGGATTACTGCAATTCTTTATTATCAGGCTGCTCGAAAAAGTCCATAAAGACTCTTCAGCTGATCCCGAATGCTGCAGCACGTGTTCTGACTGGAACCAGAAAAAGAGATCACATCTCTCCTGTTTTAGCTTCTCTGCATTGGCTTCCTGTAAAATCCAGAATAGAATTTAAAATCCTTCTTCTCATCTACAAAGCTCTTCATGGTCAGGCACCATCTTATCTTAAAGAGCTCATAGTACCTTACTACCCCACCAGAGCACAGCGCTCCCAGAATGCAGGGTTACTTGTGGTTCCTAGAGTCTCTAAAAGTAGAACGGGAGCCAGAGCGTTCAGCTATCAGGCTCCTCTCCTGTGGAACCAGGTTCCAGTTTGGGTTCAGGAGGCAGACACCATCTCCACATTTAAGAGTAGGCTTAAGACTTTCCTCTTTGATAAAGCTTATAGTTAGGGATGGCTCAGGTGAGTCCTGAACCATCTCTTAGTTATTCTGCTATAGGCCTAGACTGCCGGGGGACTTCCCATGATGCACTGAGCACCTCTCGCCTCCTCCTTCTCTCCATCTGTATGCAACCTCGTCTCTCTCCTCCTAGCACTTCCTGCAGGTGTTTCTGGCTCTGGAGCTGTGGAGTCTGGATCTGTGGTTGGAGTCACCTGCTGCCTCCATGTTCCTGCTTGACACCCTCTGCTACAATTCTCCATGTCTCTCTCTCTGTCTGTCTGTCTCTCTTTCTCTCACCCCCAACCGGTCGAGGCAGATGACCACCCACCCTGAGGCATGGTTCTGCTGTTTTTCCTTGCCTCTGTCGCCTAGTGCTTGCTCTTGGTGGGAATTGTTGGGTTTTTGTAAATAACATTATAGAGTACAGTCTAGACCTGCTTTTATGAAATGTGCAGTGAGATAACTGTTGTTGCCGCTATATAAATATAATTGAATTGAATAAGGGGTAAGATTCCAGATCGGCCCATCTCAGCTTTCATTTTCTTAAAGGCAGAGTAGAATACCCAGGGCTCGGTTTACACCTATTGGCATTTCTAGCCACTGGGGGACCATAGGCAGGCAGGGGGAACTCACGTTAATGTTAAAATAACCTCATGAAGTGAAATTTTCATGCCATGGGACCTTTAAGGACTTTCCCCACCCAGATTTTCCATCTGGTCTGGGCTTTGATGCCACCACCTTTCAGTAAAAAGTCATCTAATTTGTTAAATTACACGACTTCACCTCACAGCAACTAGTGTTGTGTTGCGTTACCATTCAGAGCTCCTGTGGTAGTAGTAGCCCTCGATCGTTGCTGTGGATTTCTGGAAGCATATGTAGTAGAATCCGGCAAAGGAAGCTCCGCTGATGTCTTTTATTGTGTGGTCAGGGACCAGAAACTGCTCCTGCAGGGGCAGGTTGAGAAATAGCAGCAGCTGAAAGTTCAGAGGTGACTTACTACAACATATGGTCAGGCTCAATTTAGGTAGTACCTTACCTTCCACCTCATGAAAATAAAGTCAGAGTTCTTCAGATCCTCATAGTCAAAATCATCCGAGTTAAATGTCTTTGCATACTGGTAGAAGGCCTGGAACTTTCCCTTGACATAAAAAGTAAAAAGGATCTATGTTATGTAAACCATCCTGCTGTGGAGAACTTGTGCCAATTACGAATGAACAAGCTTTCACCTTACCCAGTGCTTACGATCCACATCTTCATCTGCATCCCATTTCCGGGTGAGAAACGGCCGCTTCCTGCTGATGATCTCTCCAGCGAAGAACGTGGTCAGAGTTGGGTATTCCTGTGAGAGAGAACGCGACAGAAAACGGTGGTGTTTTTGTTTGCTCTGGTGCAGCCAATCTGACACATGCGGTTTTGTCTTTTCTTCTCTTTGTAAGTGAAAGAATGTCACACCCAATGCTTATGGTTAGTCTGTCAGTTCAATGTTTTCATTCAAAAACTAAATCACATATACTAACATTCATTGCGTGTCTTCAATCACTGTAGTCGTCTTTTGGGATTTATATGATAGTGTAAACTATGAGTTACAGTTTTGTACAGTAGGACAATATGTAGTTGTTTGACATGACACCCTCCATAATATGAAGAAGTAAAAGGAGCTTAACTTTACCAGTCTCTTAAAAAGGACACAAACACAATGAGTAGGGGCCAGACTCAGCTAAAAAAATACTTGTTTGTGGCTTAATTAAAAGGGAATAACTCCTCTCACCTCAGTCAGTCCTTTTATTTTCAGGTAGCCACACAGGTAGGAATCCTCCATGGTGACATGCTTAATAAAAAAAAAAGACAATAAACAACCGAGAATCATTTACATCATCTACAGTCAAATGACAGTAAGAAGTTATGATATGATTCTATGACATATATAATATCCTCTCATACAAAAAGGTTTATGCAGAAGCCACATGATTAAACCCCTATTCATTTGTATTTTTGAAAATACCATTATATAAAATGTCTCCTCATAGTTGAAAAGAGTTGCTAGTAAACAGTCGCTATTACTGCTACATCTACAGCTAACTAGGCGAGTTACTCAACCACAGGCCAGGGCTCATTGATTTTTCCAGCTGTCAATCATCACACCGCCCGTTTGACAGATCACCAAATGCCCCTGACAGCTGGCCTGAATAGTAAAATGTCCGCTTCACAGCCCTACCTGCAAAACAACCTCCACGTCGTAAGAGTTCCCTTTGCTCTTTTGGTGGCCCCTGAATTTAGAGCCGCTGTACAGCAACGAAGTGACAACGCCGGGCTGCTGGGTGTTTATTGGTGGCGGTGGGATAAGAGAGGCCGAGGATGCGAAGGCCGCAGCGGGGGAGTCGCTGGTGTATCCAGCGGGGACAGGCATGGCTCCCGCTTCGCTGGCTGGGCACCGACCGCGGTCAATTCCCGTCTGAGCGATGGACTCTGTCAGTGGTGAGAGAGGACTGAAACGGTCCACCAACATTCAAATCCCCACCAATTCCTCCACAGTTTAGCTAGTTTACTAGGCGCCAAGCTTCCAGAAAAGTAAGTGGACTTCGCTGTAGGTACCAGAATCCGCCCTTCCCATTGGGCAACTGAGTTTACCTAGCTAACATCTGCAACGCTCATTGGTTCAACTTGCGGAAGGCTTATGGCAATATTCGGGTGTAGTTTGTTCCTGGCTTTTTACAATGCGTAGAAGCACTTGTAAAACTACATTTCCCACCTATAAACAGTATTTGCGACGCACAGAGGTCACACGCGTGCTTTTGAACCACAGAACCTGCCGTGTGAAAGCTGAGGGAGAAATGTGCGGTAGTAAATAGCAACTTTACACAGTTAGCCAGTATAGTATAAACAATTATTGATGCTAATACGAAAAACATTCACTCGTATGCAAATGTTGCGTTTAATAAATTAACGGAACTGCGGACAGAAACAGGTAGCCTAGCCTGTCAGCTAACGTTAGCTTACCTTAAAAACAGATCTTCACATAACTGTCGCTATGTTTAGGAGCATTGTTAGACTTCAGAGTCAGTTTGGGAATATCCTTTCTCCCAATAAAGTGTGCCCAAGAAGTCCGAACTTTGGGTTTGCTTTGAAATACTCTTCAGCCATAACCGGTAAGATCTATTTTTCTGCTGCAGTACATTAACTAAATGAAAAGTAGTGCGAGTGCTGATTGATGTGATGTGTTCTGTTTCTAGAAAGAAAAAGATTTTATCAAGATGTCAGTATATCCCAAGGTGAAGGTAAGTGTCAAATGTCAATGGGTCGAGTATGGCAATTCTGTGATTAAGTTAATTTGTTGGTAATTAAAACATTTTTGATAATAAGATAACAGCTAGTAGTTGTTTCTCTTCTGTGTCATTCTTCTACTTAATTCATATTTTCAATTTGTATTCAGGTGGTTTATATGAGATAATCCTAGACAGAAAGAAATTGAAAACCCCTGGAGGGAAGCTGTTCACAGTGCCAAATGAAGTCCTGGCCATCGCCGTGGCAACAGAGTGGGATGCTCAAAGAGACACACTCAAGTTCTACACTATGCACCTGGTATGATCCTTAACCGGGAACTGGAGAGGCTTTAAAGCAGAGTTTCTTTATCCTTGTGGTCAGAACCAATTTAGGGTTGCTTGATATGTTTTAAAACAGCTACACTACCGGTCAAAAGTTGGGGGTCACTTAGAAATTTCCATACCACTCTATTATACACAGAATACCAGCTGATCTGAGTGGGTGGCTGATCTTTAATGCAATATCTACATTGCTCATTATCAGCAACCTGAATGGTTGGCACATTCTGTTCACTAATCTGATATAATTTAAAAAAAACTAACTGAGAAAACATTGGCGAACCCTTTTGCAATTATGTAAGCACATAATGTAATCTGAAAACTGCTGCCCTGGTTAAAAAATAATGCAACTGATCTCAGCTGGTATTCTGATTATAATGGAGAATTCTCTAAGTGACCTCAAACTTTTGACCTGTTGTGTATATTGATATGTTTGTAATGTGTTTTCAATTGCGAACAATACATTCGAATACAATAGAGTCAAACTCAAGCCCCTTCATGTGTACCTCATGGGACCTGTCTTTAGAAAAATATGAACGTTAGTGAATTAATTTTTGATCCCGTTTGAATTGAGCCATGGATTACAAATATGTTTGTCAATTTAAAAGATAATTTTTCAATAGAAGAAAGTCTCAGTTAGCTGTAGGTTTGTCATAGTGCCACTTAGTTTTGTGTGAAACCGCTCAGTGAACTACATCTCTCGTCTCACACAATTTATTTCACCTAGCTTGATGCTCAACTTGCTTGCTAGTTAGCATAGCTCCTGTTGCACAACAAATGTAACGTTGTCTTACCTGATGTGTTTTATCCAGTGAAGTGTTTTCAGCAGATAAGCAAAAAAAGCAAGAACCTTTGCTCATTTGAGTAACCTTACGATACACACAGACGTTGTAGCTTCAGCGAGACGTCATCCATGCAACATTGAAGTGTGTAGTCTTTGTAATTAAGTATTTTCACTGTCTTATTCTTCAACAGTGGAACAATAATCTGAGACTTTCTTCATTGAAAGATTATCTTTTAAATTGACAAACATCATATTTGTAATCCGTGGCTAAATTGAAACGGGATCAAAAAATAATTTTCCTCCTTCCTTTGAAAGATAGGTCCTGTGGACCAGAAGTAGAAGGGCGTGACTTTGGCTCTCTGTACATTTTAAGCTCCCTCCATGTTATTGAAAACTGTGCCATAGGCCAATTGACATGTCCTAGAAACTTGACAGTTCTTCTCGTGGGAAGATGGTGGGGTGAATTTGGGACCAGAAATCTAGGTCACGTTTCCAAAAAGTATGAAAAGCCTTGACTTGTTATATACTATGAGCTGCTGCAGCCCAGATTGCCACAGAGATTGCCACGCGGGGGTTTACTCCGGAACTAGTCTCGCATTGGCAGACCTAACTCCACAGCACTGTGGCATAAGTTCTGGCTCAGAGGTGTGGACTCGATTCACAACTTGGGCTGCTTCTCAAAACTTTTATTTGATAGATCCTCAACTCCTCAAACCGGATGTTGTTCTGTCCCTCCTCGGTGAAAGCTGTCTCAAAGCTCTTATTTCTGTCCCGAGGAGGGCTCACCGATGAGCCATTAGCGAGGATACACAAAAGCAGCCTCCCTGAAAGCCCCTCTGAAAACACATTTGCTTGTTGCCTCTCTCCTCCCGTGATTTCTTTGCAACTCTCCCATGCATCCTTAGTGGAAAGGAACCAAGTGAAGGAGTCAAGGAGGCAATTTAAGATTTATGAGATGCACTTATGGACTACCGTCGGGCTCAAGTCGCAAATTTGATAACTTTAGGCTGTACTCGAGAAAATCAGACTTGCAGCTCAAATTGGACTTTAACACCAATGACTTGGACTTGATGAACGCATCATTTTCCAGATCCACTTTAGCCAATCTGACAGACCGGAGAGCCTATGCCGGTTGAAAGCAAGAAGAAGTGAAGTTATGTCACTGAATGCCAGTTGGAAATGATGACACCAAAGAAAAAGAGTATATGGTGGTAAACAAAAGACAGGTGGCAATATGCAAAATATGCAGGTTGAAAATTACAGATGGAGATGCAACCACTTCTTGTGACATTTAAAGCTGCTGTTAACCTGAAACAAGATGACAAATAAGCTTTGAAAATAATGCCGCTGCAATCTGTTAACATCATAGCAGCAAAATCGTGGGTGAAAGCTAACAGAAAAAAGCAGAAGCTTGTGGGTGAATTAAACTGTTTATGCTTTTCTTGATGTTTTATGCAAATTGTTATGTTCTCTGTCACACATGTGCACACATAGATTATTTATCCAATAAGGGAGTAACTTTAACTTAAACTTTTCTAGAACTCTAGGAACTATATTTTTCCTCAAATCATGCCTACATATTATTCATGATTTGTTGCCTTGACTTGAGACTTTATTGCAAAGACTTGAGACTTACTTGTGACTTGCAAAGTAGTGACTTGATCCCACCTCTGGCTCACCACACATACATTCCAGCATAGGAGGAAAAAAAGCTCTGGGTTGTTTGCATTTCTTTAAACCAACTTTCTGGGGTGCCACTAAGTTTGGGATGAAGCAACCTTGGCCATGCAAAATGTTCTCTGTAAGGAACTAGGAGCCAAAATTCATTGTTTAGGTGGCACATTTGCACCCTATAAAAACAAACGCCACATATAATATAAAATGACGTTAACAATACAGTAGAGTGCGCTATTTGAACTAGCTGGATACATGGTGAAACGTCATTTGCTCTTATAATAGTATCGCCATGTGTACCTCGTCCATGGCAATCCTCTCCACTTCTGGCCCAAAACTTCCCAGTTAGATAGTAAATGGCGTAAAAATATTCTTTGTAAATCTTTACAATCACATCCCAAAAGAACAAAGCAATTGTGCCTTGTTGCACAATCCAAATTTACTTCAAAACTTTCCATTTTCCTTGTGTAGCTTGCTAGCTCAAAGTTTGTTGTTTCCAAAAGCCAATGGAGTTTGAGAACGGCAACACACAGAGAGTGGAAGGATATGGACATAGGTGTCAGGCAAATCTCCTGGAAATGTTTTTCTGTTGATCCAGACTACTACAGAACTAACACTGATTCTCAGAAGAAAAACATTGCTAGCTTTAGTTTTTGCCACCGGATGTTTGTCACTTTTCATGCTTGATAGTTTTTTTTATTCTTTTTTTCCTGGCACTACTAAAGGATGTTTAACTAAAAATGTAACTGACTGAAAGAGTAATGTGGTACACTCTTCCTGCAGACTACACTGTGCAACACAGCTCTGGACAATCCCACCCAACGTAACAAGGAGCAAATGATCAATGCTGCCCTGAAGTTCCTGGAGACTGATACTGTCTGGTATATAATTATTTCCTTATTGACTTAACCTTTTATGTAATTATTAATCCTCTTTAGAATGGGGGCTTAATGGTTGCTTTGGATAAGAACTATATCTCATTCAGTGCTCTGAACATCCATATATTGCCAGAGCTAAATTCTAACAGTACTCCCTTAATAGGGATTTAAGGTCATTCTAACCATTGTTTAATGCGTACAGCAAAAGAGAGAGATTAACACCCTGACAACACAGATCTGAAATGTCCATGTCACATTATTTAGAATTTTATTTGCTGCAGAAAAGATACTGTCCTGCATTTGGACAAGCTTGTTGAATTTACATGTTGGTTTTATTTTATATTGTTTAAGATGAGTTGCTTGCAGTTGTGGCTTTAGATGTTAACAGTGTTTATGTTTTGTTTAGTTACCGAGTAGATGAGCCCCACGGATTGGTTGAGCTGCAGAAGAATGAGTGGGACCCGGTGCTGCACTGGATTGAAAACAGGTAACGGCAGCATTATCTTTTGTCACAGTCAAGGCCCGTTGGCTGATATCAAAGGTCCCATGGCATAAAAATTACACTTTATAAGTTTTTTACCGTTAATATGTGTTCCCCCAGCCAGCCTATGGTCCCCCACTGGCTAGAAATGGCGATAGGTGTGGCCAAGAATTTGGCCCACCCAAGAGAGCGAGAGACATCATGGCTTTCAAACGAGCAAAGTGTCATTTGGTCAAGGCCACACCCCCAGCCTCCACCTTGCCCCCCCTCTCTCCTCCTCAAAAGCCACAGACTCAGAAATGGCACATACTAAGGAAAGTTGATTGTGGGACTGGCTCTAGTGGCTGTAATTCTGCACCAAGGCTGAATTTTGGGAAAGAGACTTCAGATATGGTATTAGGGGACAATTAAGGTCTATTTAAAAGCATCCAAAGAGCACTATGCCATGGGACCTTTTAAAGCCCCTAAAATGGCGATGTAGCCCTTGTTAATGTAGCTACCATATTACGCTCTCTTCTAACTGTCATTATCTCCCACGACTCAATCGCAGATATAATGTCACTATTGGCTCCTCATCAAGTATTTTTGGTCCTGAGATCCCAGAGGCAACCAAAGACACGTTTCGGCAACACCTGAATTCTTACAACTTCTGGTCCCTGACAGGTGAAACATCTCCAAACTGATCTTGAATAAGCACAGCTCTTTTGAAACAGGCCTTTGTTTAGATGATATACCTGTAGTGCTAAATAGTACCATACATACTCTGATGACAAGATTACATGTACAGTGGGGCTCGAAAGTTTGGGCACCCCAGGTAAATATTTGTATTAATGTGCATAAGGAAGCCAAGAAAAGATGGAAAAATCTACAAAAGGCATCAAATGACAGATTAGACATACGTATAATATGTCACAAAAAGTTAGATTTTATTTCCATCATTTACACTTTCAAAATAACAGAAAAGAAAAAAATGGCGTCTGCAAAGGTTTGGGCACCCTGCAGAGTTTATAGCATGCACCCCCCCTTTGGAAAGCTGAGATCTGACAGTGTCATGGATTGTTCTCACTCATCGCCTGGAAAGACCAGGTGATGTCAATCTTAAGGTTTTAAATGGCCAGACTCATCTGACCTTGCCCCAACAAGCAGCACCATGGGTTCTTCTAAGCAGTCTAAGACTGTTTAGAAAACTGAAAATAGTTGACGCTCACAAAGCAGGAGAAGGCTATAAGAAGATTGCAAAGAGTTTTCAGATGCCAATATCTTCTGTTCGGATTGTAATTAAGAAATGGCAGTCATCAGGAACAGTGGAAGTTAAAGCGAGATCTGGAAGACCAAGAAAAATTTCAGACAGAACCGCTCGCAGGATTGTGAGGAAAAGCAAATCAACACCCCCGTTTGACTGCACGATCCATCCAGAAAGACCTGGCAGACCCTGGAGTTATACACCATTCCACTATAAAGAGAGATTTGTACAAATATGGTCTTCATGGAAGAGTCATCAGAAGAAAACCTCTTCCACGTCCTCACCACAAAAATCAGCGTTGAAGTTTGCAAATGAACATATAGACAAGCCTGATGCATTGTGGGAACAAGTTCTGTGGACCGATGAGGTTAAAGTAGAACTTTTTAGCCGCAATGAGCAAAGGTACGTTTGGAGAAGAAAGGGCACAGAATTGAATTAAAAGAACCTCTGTCTAACTGGTAAGCATGGGGGTGGATCAATCATGCTTTGGGGTTGTATTGCAGCCAGTGGCACTGGGAACATTTCACGAGTAGAAGAAAAACGGATTCAATAAAATTTCAGCAAAGTTTGGACGTTAACTTAATGCCATCTGTGAAAAGGCTAAAGAGAGGATGACTTCTACAAATGGATAATGATCCTAAACGCACCTCAAAATCCACGGTGGATTACATCAAGAGGTGTAAACTGAAGGTTTTGCCATGGCCTTCACAATCTCCTGACCTCAACATAATTGAAAATCTATGGCTAGACCTTAAAAGAGCAGTGCGTGACAGACAGCCCAGATATCTCAAAGAACTGGAAGACTTTTGGAAGGAAGAATGGGCGAAGATACCTCAAACAAGAATTGAAAGACTCTTGGCTGGCTATAAGAAGCTTTCCAAGCTGTGATGCTTGCCAAAGGGGGCAACAATGCAGGGTGCCCAAACTTTTGCAGATGCCATTTTTTTGTTTTTGGTAAATTTTTACCTGGGGCGCCCAAACTTTCAAGCCCCACTGTATAGAATTTTTTGGGTTGTGCACTAACTGTAATAGTTAGTTTAATCCTTTTCCTTGGGTAAACAGTGCTATAATAAGCTTTAATAGTACTAGGACAGAGCTATACTGTAATATGGTTTCTCCTGTGCAGGGCTTGAGTTTGTGATCACCCAGCTGAAGTCTGTTGTGCTGTCGATGGGGATGGTTGACAGACATCTGAGTGTGGAACAGGCTGTGTTGCTCTCTAGACTGGAGGAGGAATACCAGGTAGGAGAGTGGCAGAATGGTGTTTCCATCAACTTCTTTTAGCATATTTCTTTCCTATTATGACCATAAACAAAGCCCTTGATCAAGATACTTGGTGGCCTCTACCTTGTGACACTGTTATTGTCAGTGTTGTTTATAACAACATTGCAAAGAGAATATTTGCTTCTTCAGTCAAACTTTTTATTGGCTTTTTTCCCATTTGTTTCCTGTTTTTCTGCCACCCGTCTGAAATTGCAAGAAACTCAAAAGGTTTGCTTCATTTACTCTGGAAAAACAGTGCCCTCTTCTGTTTTTATCATATTCCCACAATTGGCACACAATTAGTCTGTAACAACCACGTTTCATTTCCGTGGTCGTTCTGGTTCCGCCGGATGTCCCTCATTTTCAGCTGGAGGATGTCCCTCACCCTCCGCTTTCTTTGTGTTGGTATTCTAACTCCGGTCGTTTTGGGAAACATCCACCGAGCTAGAATCAAATTGTGTGGGTGTGGGTGTGTAAAATGCATCGTGCATCTATCAATGTGAGACTAGCGTACAATGCAGTGTAGAAGCTGACTTTGTTCTCCTGAGTCTTTGGTTCAACTTATTTACATGAGTTCTTCAAATGACTTTGCTAACACTGTAATGCTTGTTCTATCTTGCACTGCTGCATGTAGTGCCTTCAGAATAACAATTAAGAAACACAAAGTTTCATATGCTACTCTTCCTGCAGGTAGTATTCCTGTAGGTGTTATTACAGTCTTCTCTAACATGTTTTTCTCCTGCACAGATTCAGCACTGGGGAAACGTGGAGTGGGCCCATGACTACGACATGTATGAGCTGAGGGCACGAACCGCTGCTGGAGCTCTTTTTGTTCACCTCTCGTCTGAGAGTTCAACTGTCAAGCGCAAACTTCTGCAAGACCGAGAATGATAAGCTCAAACATAAAACTCTTAGTAAGCATGCATCAAATGTGCCCTCAAACTGAAAGCACCACGGTTGATCCATGCTTCCACATCCACGCAGACAAACACAACACGTCCTGTTTGTTCTATTTAGTAGTGACAGCTGCTTTGTCTGCGATCTGTTGTCGAGTCATCTCACTCCAGTAAAAACATTGGCTGTCTTTTTGCAGTGTTTATACGTGGCAGCTGCCAAGTGTGCCAACCCTCACCGAGTTTCCAGCCGGTTCTGTCATCCGTGATATTTTGGACACTGTGCATGGTTTCAAGAGAATAGTGACTAATGTCATTGTCTGTTTGGTAGTGGAATGTTAATTCCATGCCTGCTTTCTGTGTGCCACCACTGAATATTGCAAAGGGCATATGCTATCCAAATGGCACACTTATAATAATAATTGTGTTGTGTGTAGTATTGCAATAGGTGAAACATACTGCATTTAAATTATTTTTTTGTAATTAAGGTTGTCATTATCCATGTTATATGTACTTAGGCATATTTAGTGTGGTAAGGAGGTGAAAGATTGAATGCTATTCATCAGGATCACCTCCACTGCACTCTGTCCCATTTCTTCAAAAAGTATAACTTTAGCGGTACAATAGACTGCATCCTCATCCAGTAGTACTTTTCATGTACAAAGCTCAAGGTTTTGTTGCTTTTAATTTTCAAATAAATTTAAATAATGACTCGTGTGTCTGTGTCCTTTCCACCTACTGTAAACAAAATGTCAATTATTGTTAAATTAAAGTCAAGTCAAAACATTTTTACAGATGTCTGTCATGTTCAATTACCATACGTGCATGCGCCTGGCATGATATGCTGTGTCTGCAATGCATCGTCTCTTATCAGAAGAGTGCTATAGTGATAAAATAGCCATTTATATGTTATTGATGCAACCTTTGCTGCCTTTTATTTACAATCGCCTGACTCTTGTGATGGATATACTAGCTGTCCAATCGTGCTAAAGGTCAGGATTTCTTGGCCAATTACGTTGCTCTGTGGGCGGAACTTTATGGACGTTTCCTCATGTATCATTACCATCATCCCATGGACTGAGTTGTTGTCGAGCAAGATGGAGTTCCTTTTGGGAAATCCTTACACTACCCCTGTGGGGCATTGCATTGGTATGTAACCAGATGTTTAGGAAGAGAATAATATAAAATAGGCGTTAAAATAGATGTACATCCTGGTGAGGTATCTATTTTCTTCATAGTAATTTACGGGCTTGTTACATTTAGCATGCTAACGTCCCTGAATGACTTCTCTACAGTGGACTGTTAGCCGCCTAGCTAGCTAACTAGTAGTTACGATAACATCTGCTATCATTGTGTTAGCAATATCGTTAACAAACTTAATGTCTGTTTTGTGTCGTTGTCAATTATTGGGTCAGTGCGAAAAATTAACGAAAAAAATTACTTATATCTTAAACGATGACTAAGTTAGCTAACAGTTAGCTAGCTATTAGTCACCTTTTTATAATTGTTTTACTGAGACGTCTTTAGGTCAATTTCTTAACTAACGACTTGTGTACTTTCAGAGAGAGCCACTGACGGCTCTCTGCAAAATGAAGACTGGACCCTTAACATGGAAATATGTGACATCATCAATGAAACAGAGGATGGGTAAGTACTCTGAGAGAAAGCAAATTTCCATGTCTGTTATTGTTTAACTCTCACATATGCACTGGCTTCATTCTGTCTTCCTGGTTCCTGTGCTGTTTATATACTGCATTGCTGCAACAAAATATACTAAAGTCAGCCCTTTTCTGTTTAACTGTGCCATACTAAGAGAAGAAGCCTATCTCTGGCTGTCCAAGGTGGATTTATGCCAGGCTTTATTGCTTATCTCATTCCTCCATTTATGTTGGACTGTGTGTTTTAAGCGTGTGTGTGTGGTGTCCAGGTCTTGCTTCATTACTGGGTTGTAAACTGCCTTTGATGAGACCAGCCCTAGAGTACTGTACATCAGCGGTCTTTAAAAAGAGATCAGACTTTTTTTTTTCCTTCTCTCTAAGTGGGCGTTATATGCCAACTGCTGTGAGGCTACGTGAGCCACGTTGTCAATGCAGTGATTGTCAAAAGTCAAAGAATAATTTACATGTTTGTGTTCCTGGTATTAAGCTGCAGTTGTGTCCATCATTCTGTCAGTTCCGTTCATAAAATGTCCCTTAAAGCCCTCGGCCATTAAGTTATTGGTAATTGTACTCGTTCTGCTTGGAATGATTTACCAATCAATTTAAAAGCTTGTGTCTGTGTATCTGTGTGTAGGCCTAAGGATGCCATTAGAGCAGTGAAGAAGAGGCTGAATGGCAACAGGAACTATAGGGAGGTGATGTTAACTTTAACGGTGAGTTAAAAATCGGAAGAGGATGTCAGCCACACATTATTTGCACAGTATTTATTCACTGTCACAGTATCAAAAATATTATTCATGTTGTCTAGTTATCCTAATGTCATTATTGGCGGAACAAGTCACTAGTAAAATAGTGTTGGTGTGATTCTTCTCTCGCAAATTACAGTATGTAGAATTTGCGGTCACAGAGGATTTGCAATCCAAAATATCATGTACATTCTATGTCTGAGATGCCAAACTCTTAACATACCTATAACAGAACTTGATTCACACAGCAATTTCTTCTCTGCATCTATTAGGTCTTGGAGACGGGTGTGAAGAACTGCGGCCATCGTTTTCATGCTTTGGTCACTAGCAGGGACTTTGTTGATGGTGTGCTAGTTAAAGTCATCTCCCCTAAAAACAACCCACCCACAATCGTTCAAGATAAAGTACTCGCCCTGATTCAGGTAAGATGATTAGAAAATGGCTTGCAGACGGGGATGGTTAATTGCCTTGTGTTATGTATCACGTTAGCATAGTCGGTACATAGCATAAAGCTTAAGAAGTTATTCCTATGACTTGTATTGAGCCTTTACATTTTCATTTTTGAATGCTGTCAATGTGAGTGAAAACTGGTGTTTGTGGTTGAGTCAGTTAGTGAGAGCTGAAGTGGGGGTTTGCAGTGTAGGTGTTGTGTAAAGTATGTGTGGGTGTGTAACAGTCCAAAAGATGTCCTGTCATCCCCAGGCAGAGCCTCAGGTAAAGTACAGTGTCTGCAGGGCCTGCAGTCAGTAGCATCTCTAGTTACCTGTCACAGCTCAGGTAATGCTGCTCTAGGCTCATGTGGGCTGCTATTGTTTCCTTCAGGGAAAACGAGTCTACAGTTTACAGCATGGATCCAGGAGAAGGGGAGCTGGGGGACTAGTTGTGAGGGAGAGGGGGCGAATCTAATTGGTTCTTTTTTATCTCGTCATTAGGAGGGTCAGCTGGGAAAATGTATCAAACAGCACTCCCTTTACACAACAGCAAGAGTATTGTTGTTTTGTGTTTGTGTTCAGACCACCAGTCTCATCTCTCAGGAGTTATTGTTTGTATGTGTGCACAGTTTTTAGTCCTTATACCTTATATCAGTTTAAAGTAATTCTAAGTTTATATATTCCAGACAAACTCTTAACAGCCTCAGAATATTGGTTTTGCAATCGGATTTATGTAATTTTTATTTTTATTTTTTTGTTTAGGTTTACATACCCATTACTAAAAAGAGGAATACAAAAAACATCTTTTGGAAATTGATCATAATACCTTAATTAAAAAAATAGGAAAAAGCCAACCTTTAAGGACACCAATTTTCTTTGTGAATGAATAATGTATTGTAAATAAATAAATGTTCTTCCTTAAAATATAAGGGGCAAAAGTACACACCACTATGTTAAATTCCAATAGAGGCAGACAGATTTTATTTTTAAAGGCCAGTTTCATGGATCCAGGATACTATGCATCCTGATAAAGTTCCCTTGGCCTTTGGAATTGAAATAGCCCCTCATCATCACATACCCTTCACCATACATAGAGATAGACATGGGGAACTATCCATAAAATCATATCTCAATGCAAATCAAACCAGCTATTAAGCTAACTGAAATAAAGCCATGCCAATAAATAACTGGCCTTTAAAAATAAAAATCTGCCTGCCTCTATGGGAATTTAACATAGGGGTGTCTATACTAATGCCCCCTGTATTTTAAGGAAGAACATTTATTTATTTACGATACAATATTCAAATTAACAAATAAAATTGGAGTCCTTAAAGGTTGCATTTATCCAAAGGTTTTAAGATCTTTTTTTATTTCTCTTTTTAGTCAACTTTAGCACAGGTTCATAAACTTATGGTCACAACTGTTCTTGAACCAAAGTGGGTGCTGTTTTGGAAATTTGAATTTTAGATCAAACTGGCTTGCAGTTTAAAGTGACTAGAAATTGGATAAAAAAACAATCTGTCTAAGTATTTGTGGAGTTAGTGCGTCATGTGTTTGCGCTGTTGTAATGGCCCAGTTTAGCTTTAACCTGCCTACTGGTGAGAGTGAGAAGCCCAATGCTTTGTGGTTTGCTGACAGTGTATACAAGGCAGACAAACAGAAATGATCAGAGAACTGCCCTCTTTTACTATTCTGACATCAATTGCTTTGTTTGCTGTGTCAGCCCTCCCTTTACCAATATTTTGTTTTGTCTGTTCAGTCTTTCCCTCCCCTTCCTATTTAATTACTTTCTTGCTCTGTCTTTACCAGGCATGGGCTGATGCGTTCAGGAGCAGTCCAGACCTTACAGGTGTGGTCCAAGTCTATGAGGAGCTAAAGAGGAAAGGCATTGAATTCCCCACGTCAGACCTGGAGACCCTGTCGCCTATAAACACACCTCAGCGGGTACAAGCCTCATATGAAGCAACTTAAATGTGTACACAAGTTTCTGTACAAAGACCAAGCAGAGTGTAATTATCTTTTCCCACATACTGTTGTGTATATTCTCTCTTTTCTGTTGCTTTTAGTTGGCATCTGCTCCAGAGGGCGACTCCGCCCTACATAAGTTGAGCACCATTCCTCAGCCTGCACCACATGTTGTCCCACCAGCATACATCGCCCCTCAGGTCCCCAACACCCTCGGCTCTGGATCCATCAATCCTACACCTGAACAGGTATAATGTTATAAAACACACCAAAACTGAACAGTTTGGTTCAGATATATATATTTTATGAACCCCGTAGCTCCCTGTAGTTCCCTTGCAAGAGCACATGCGTATTTACCTGTGCAAACAGACCAAAGAAAATGATTAACACAGGGTTTGAATACACTTGCATACATACTTGGTGTGACAATCCCCTAAGCCAATGTTTCCTAATCCAAACTGTTTTTGTCAGTGTTAAGGTTGCTTTGGTGTTTTGGTAAGTTATTACCACTAATGCCATTAGTAGAGTGGCAGAAACTGGATGTTCCAGCTGTTTATACATTACTTTTAGCTAACTATTCCAACTGTTTATGTATTACTTTTTGCTGACTATTTTAGCTGTTTATCCATTGTAATAGCTTACTATTCAAACTGTTTATACATTACCTTTCACTGAATATTCTTAATTAATAACAGTTTATTCACGCATGCAACTGCATATTACGCATGGTGTTGTATGTATGTGTTTTGTTACAACTGACTCAGATTGATGGGAAATTATGTGTTATATTACCAAAGGTTTGTAATCCCTTTTGGCTTTTATTGTCCTTTAAATCAAATCACAATTTGAATTTTTAGTTGAGTAGAATTTTTAGTGTAGCTTTCCATGTACCCCTGGTAGGGATTCACTGTCCTAAGCAATACTGTTGGTTGCAAGTATATTTTTTTTAATGATTAGTTGATGCAAACTGGATTAATTTACCTCTGTGACACCCAGATTAGCCGGCTGCGCAGTGAGCTGGACATAGTTCGTGGAAACACTAAGGTGATGTCAGAGATGTTGACTGAGATGGTCCCAGGACAGGAGGATGCTTCAGACTTTGAGTTACTACAGGTGTGTGCTTGTGTGTTCAAAATATGTAACTTCTTTGACAACAAGTCCAATTACAATTATGTAATTATATTACTAGTATTACTAGCTTTCTTTTGCGTGTGTGTTTAGGAGCTGAACAGGACTTGTAGAGCCATGCAGCGGAGGATAATGGAGCTTATCTCCTGTGTTTCCAACGAGGCAGTGACTGAGGAGCTGCTGCATGTCAATGATGACCTAAATAACATTTTCCTACGCTACGAAAGGTTAGAACACACAGAAAAATGCAGGCGCATGCTGTCTTTTACTGTGTTATATATTTTTTGTGTATGTAATTAATGTATAATAAAAGTGCAAAAAAACAATTCCCTGCAAATAGAGCTTTCTCTTCCTCAGACAGCACTTTTTCTCAACTGCTTGAAACGCCTCACCTACGTTCCTGGTTGAAATTCTTCAATTTGTGATTTGAATCATTGATTGAGAAAGCACCCAGGTTTTTACAAGCCCTGCCTATAGGTGCTGCCTGAGCAAGCACAACAGTGGCTTGTTCGATTTTGGTTGACTAATGACAACAGAGTGGGCCAGCTGACCAATCAGAGCAGACTGGGCTTTTCAGGAAGGTGGGCCAAAAGCTCAGACCCAGCGTTTTCAGACAAAGAAGCTGCAGCAATGGGCAGTATGAGAAACATAGGTAACCCTTTACTTGAAGGCATCTACATAAGAGTGACATGACACTGTCATGAACATATGACATTGTCATGACACATGAACACAAACTAACTATAATTTGTCATGACAAAACCGAATGACACTTAATAAAAGAAGCCTTATGTCATAAACGTTTATAATGTTTATGACACGTTCATGACAGTGTCATGTCACTCTTATGTAGATACCTTCAAGTATAGTGTAATCGAAACATAATGTTTTTTGAACATTATAGCATGTAAATCTATTCTAGTAGACCCCAAGAGTACAGATACGAGACTGAAAAGGAGTGTAATAGGTGGCTCTTTAAATTCACTTTGAGAGAGTTTTTTTTGTCATTTCATTTATGTTGTCCTTTTATTTCCTCAGGTATGAGAGGTTTAGATCCGGGAGATCCTCAGCTCAGAGTGTCAACAATGGGGTGAGTCAGCACTTAGTAACTCAGGTGGTTAAACACCCAATGTTTGCATCATACTTCATTTTCCTGGATTACCTGTTGGAATCTTCTGACCTAGTTCTGCCATGTCATGGTGTTTATTTTCTGCTCATGTTGTCTCACCCTGTAATCTGGTCAGCACATTTCAGTGTCAGTAATGTGGACTCGCATGTTACCTTGCCAGTCAGGCTTAACTGTACAATGACTTTCACAACTTGACATGACTTACCAGATGTACATGCCTAATTAAATGGAAACTGCACAAAAACTTTTACTTTCATTATAAATCGAAAGCAAATGTCATTTATTTACATTTTTATTATTCATTTTTAATATCATGTCTTCCATTGTTTTTCTACAATGCAGTCAGAGCAGACATGGTGCATTTAGGTCCTGTCCAGTAGAGGGAAACATTGACTGTGACAATACAGTAGTCAAAGCAAAATCATTGCATTTTGGGTTAGTACTGGAATTGAGCCAATTGAATTTAAAGATCCATTTGTGTCGCACGTGCCAGAATGAAATAGAATCAACAGTCCAGTCAAAGCTTTAGAACAGTCCTGTACACCAAAAGGCTTCTTTAGGATTCATCAGCCAAAAGACCTGACTGCATTGTTAAAAAAAAAAAAAAAAAAAACTACACTGAACAAAATTATAAATGCAACACTTTTGTTTTTGCCCCCATTTTTCATGAGCTGAACTCAAAAGATCTAAGACTTTTTAGACAGCATGATTATGGCACAGGTGTTGGCCACAATAAAAGGCCACTCTAAAATGTGCAGTTTTATTGTACTGTAGAAATAAGTCTTAGATCTTTGAGTTCAGCTCACGAAAAATGGGCGCAAAAACAAAAGTGTTGCGTTTATGATTTTGTTCAATAGTACAGCATCGTGTAGAAGTCTGTTTTATTTTACTTTCTTTATGCCTATTTTTATATTTTCTCAAACACATGAGCCTGACTGTTTACTGATCAACTTACATTCTGCATTCTTCTTCAAAGCTGTACTGAAATTAAATTTTTTAAATCTATCTGTAAAAAAACCAAACAAAGGTCTAAATGTCTAAATCTAGAAAGAGGGCTCATTTTATGAATCAACACATTTTGTGGCTCCCTTTACAGGTCCATGTACTCTACAACACACACCTGCAGCTCCTTACAGTAGAGGTTTTTGTTGTTTCATGCCTTTTGTAATTTTCCTGTTTCCATCTCATGATTCATCTTTTCTTTATGTTATACACCAAAATCTAAATGGACCAAAAACATTACCAGGAATTTCATGAAAAGCATGAGGCAAGAATACTCTGCTGGAACACATTTCCCTCTCCATAGGGTTTCCAGTTAATCAGGCATGCCATATCTTCCGTAGTTCTCATACCATTACATTGTGTCCCTGCACAGCCATGTTAATGGTATTCACTGTCTCTTCCTTTCTGTTCTTTTCTGTTCTCCTGTTTCTGTGGCTAGCTGAGACAGGCAAGTATGAAAATATTGTCGTCCTCCCTAAATGACCAGCGTCACCCCACAACAACTGTTGAAACATGGCTAAATAATATGGGTCCTGCCTCCACCAGTATTTGTCACCCCCATATGGCATGTTTTGACTATGCAGCCCCCCCATAAATACAGCCAATGATATGCTGAACCTGAAGGTAGACTGACAGTGACACTTTAGCTTTAAGATGGCACCAATGTGAATGTGTCCCTAGAATCACTGTCCTGTTATGTTTGCGCTGTCTCAAACAGACAGGGTTTAGGTTTAGCAAAATGGTCTTGGTATTAGGGTTGCATGATATATTGACTCAATATTGTTATTGCGATATCACGTTACGCAATATTATATCGAAAGTGTTGAGGTAACATTTTGTTTATTTTGTGGAGCGCTGCGTCCCGTCCATTGGCTGTATCAATTTAGAGCCCGCTTGAAATGCTATAATAATCATCATTTCATTGGCCAGTAACTGTGCCCCTTGCACATGTTGGTGCACGTCAGCGCACGGGTCCACTACGTGAATAACCCTATGGAGCGTACCACTGGTTTGCATATTTTGACAGAGTGACAGCGTAAGAAAAGAGAAATAGATTGAGACAACAGCACGAAACAAAGCAGAGAAACAAAAGAAAGTTGTGTCCAGTTCTCTTTATTTATTTGATTTTGTACAACCCGTAAAACATGTCCTGTTCTGTAGACTTGGTCATTATTTATTTATTTATGTTGTACCAGTCCAATATGACAGTCTGTTGAAATAAACCTTGTATTGTATTTGTTATAAATCTGTTTTGATGTGTTTCCCATCAGTTTTGTAATTTTACATGTGTTTAAAAATATTGAAATTAATATTGCAATATCACATTTTGTCAATATTGTGCAACCCTACTTGGTATATTAACTCCCCCAGAGCCCAAAGATTCAATCTTGCCTCTTCTTTTCTACCTTCTTAAGGGGATAATTTTGTCCTTGGATACCAGCACTTTTATAGTTAATAACAACATTATCACTAATTGGTAGTCTCTAAAAGTCTCTAATGTAGAGTAATATTCTTCGGACCCCCTTAAGAAACAGTTTTTTAGAAAAGTTACTTAATTTCCTGCTACATTTTCATGCTCTACTGAAGCTAACCAACATGTTTTCCAAGATGTACTTATTCGCATCATGCACCCTGCCCTTATTTATTTTTTTTTATTTCCACCACAATTGTTTTGTTTTCGTCTTTCATTTTTTTTCCCAGACACAGTCAAGAAACTACAGAATGAACCTGCCTTTCCTTAGCCTTCCACTAAAGGATTTGCTTTCACTGCTCATGAGCTGGAAACCCTAAATCTCAGCTCAGCTTCTACATTAAACAAAAGCAGTAGTATGTGTCTCATCAGTTCTTTTTTCACCAGGTCCTGAGTGAGGCTACAGAGGACAATCTCATAGACCTGGGCCCAGGCTCCCCGGCCGTGGTCAGCAACATGCCGAACGCAGCCCCCACCAGCTTGCCTCCAACCATCACAGCCCCAGCAGGAAGACCCTCCTCCCCGGCCACCTTGGCCTCCCGCCTGGCTGGCCTTGGTACGCACACCCTAACTCCGTGTAGCCAAGATCTGGCTCTGAGATAACCAAAATGCTTTCTGATACATATTGCAACTGTTATAATTGGCTTAAAGGACTTAAATTACATTGATATGTTGTATTGACCATATGAGGACCTTTTGCTTAATTAGCCTGCTGGCTAGTTAGCTATGTATTAATAAAACCAAACTGAGTCTCCTTATATTAGATGCGGTTTGGAACCATGAATGCAGCTAAAAACAAGACAGTTTAGAGGACAATCACTTATGTTACTGGAATTACAGCATCACTTTCATATTCTGAGTTGGAATGTGAAGATTGATACCGCTGTTATGACTGTGTGTTAACTATGGAGCTAAGTTTCAGAGGTCCCGCCCATACACCTGCTCAACCAATCGCGTGCCAATCACAGCTGTCAATCATAACGTTACATTCTGTTTTCATAGCATGAGGTAACTAATGAAAAAACTTTAAAAAAATGAAATAAGCAAATGTGAAATAAAAATCAAAAATCATCGTTGGACCATTGGTGGTTAAGGCATATTTAAAATCACTATCAATATTGATATATGTTATAGCCAAATAGTTTCCAAATGACATAGATTAAAATGTACTTCAGATCAATTACATTTCTGTTAATATTACTGCAGTTGGTCATCACTGATCATCAGCATGATAGCACTGGCTAAAATGACAGAAACCATCTTTGTAAACCATAGTTCTCATCAATCCACTGGAGTATTAAAATTACAACACAGAAAAAGAAAACGATGAAATTGATGGAGCAATCACGACGTTCCACTTCTGGGATTGGAAATTCCGCCGGATTTCACTCTTTTCAACCGGATGTCCATTACTTTCCGTTTTTGTTTGTGTTGTTTTGTGTATTTTAAACTCCGGTGGATTTATGAGGACTTTGGTTAACTGCTCCTCAGATGCACGACTAAAACAACTTTTAAACGTACACATGTTCCACCAAAACAAGTTCCTTCCAGAGGCTATTTTGCAGCGCCACCACCGCTTTTCCCGGTGCTTAATGCGTAATGCCGATTATGATTGGTTTAAAGAAATGCCACCACAGCACGTGTTTCTCCTATCTCGGAATGCTGTGTGGACTAGTCAGACCATCTTCCACAGCGAGACTATGCATGTGCTAACAGGAAGGGTTGATGACACACACTGCAGCCTGTCACCAGGGGCCGATCAAATGTCATGGCTTCACTTTTGGGGAGCTGTCAATCCCTCATTCTTTATATACAGTCTATGATAAAGACTGACAAAACTGTGCCTAGTCCTGCTAATACTGTGAGGTTGCTAGGCAACCTGCAGAGATGTCAATAAGCCACTGCACCTGGCTGCTGGTTCCCAAGAAATAGTTCCAGCTAGAAGAAAGAATGAATGAGAAGAATGAAATAATACTTTAGCTTTTTAGTTTTTGCAATGGAATTCTGTTTGGTGCTGTAGACAATCAAGTGTATTTTTTCCCTCCAGACATGGGCGCTGACAGTGTGAGCAGCACCTTGAGCTCTCTGTCCAGCTGTAAGCCTCCATCTGGTCAGGATGACTTTGATGTGTTTGCTCAGACCAGGACTGGAGCTCTGCCTGAACCAAGCAAGATGTAAGGACACATTGATTTTACTCAATATTCTTATTTTATGTATCTGAAATTTGGTCTGTTTTCACATGCAGAGTGAAAATTAAGTTTGTTCTATTAGATCCCGCAGTCATTTTGAGAAATAATTGATTATCAGAATTGTTGTAGATCAATTTTCTGTCAACCGGTGAATGCACTGATTGTATTCAGCTCTAGTCATCTTTTCCATTATGGAAAAAAAAATGCTTTAAAACAGGATTCTAAAAACCCATCTTCACCTCTTTGTTTCAGCACTACAGCAGCAAACAGCAACGCCTCTGACAACCTTCCTCCCACTCTGGATGTCCAACAGCCGACTGCAGGAGCGGTGAGTCTCCGAGACAACCTTAATGTCCAGTGTGGGCTATGATTTTCAGTCTGTGTTTTCATAACCACTCAAAGAACATTTGGAGTGTTTGCTTGTATGTGCGCCATGCTGTTTTACCAGACATTTTTGCTCATGCCTTAACGTGCGCTGCTGGATGCTACTGATTGCTAATTGCTCAGTTAATTAAAAGTGCTCTTAGCGATGCCATGCGTTTTTTATGCGACAATATTTGTTGTCACATACAGCAAACATCTCCTCACTATCCGCGAGCTGCCTGAGCAGAACACAGTCTCTGTAGACAGACCAGGCTCCACAAACACCAACAATGCTTGGGGGGGTTAGTGCGCGGAAGCACAGAAGGGAGGGGGAGGGGAGGGGATGAGATGAGGAGGCGGGACGAGCAAGCTGGTCTTGTTTCGTTTGAAAATACTTTGAACATCAACAAGAAGTAACGTCACCCAACATTGCTTAAAGCACCTTTTAACATAGAAAACAAGTTTGAAACTTGTTGGATATTTAGTTTTTGTCAATTTGTGTTTCTAACCAAGCCTGCCGTTTTAACAGCAATATCTTTAATAGTCAGGCTACCTTTTCAGCTGTTTTAATTTTCTCAGTGTGGCTCTCAACTAGTTTCCAGTGCACTTCAATTTTTTGAGCACCCCCCCCCCAAGCTGTTGTTTTCCATGCATTACTAACAAGACTGCCATAGGTTTTTGTTTTGTCAGTTTTAAGTAGAGCCCGACTGATAAAGTATTATTAAGTCTGATACCGATACAAATATTTGGTTATTTAAAACTGTCGGCCCGCATATATTGGTGTGGCTCTAGTTTTAAGTGTGTGCAGCTTTGTCTAAACCCTGTCAACACGACTGAACTGTCAAGCAGTAAAAGGAAAAAACAGCAGTCAAATGTTGCTAATCAGTAGGTGGGGTGGGAATCACCAGAGGCCTCGCGATATATCATCACGATACCTTTGTCACAATACAATGTTATTACAATTTTAAACATATTGCGCTATATTACCATTTATTACCTTTTTCCCAACTTCAAGTTTTCCCAATTTGAAATGATGTCCCCAAAAGGAAACATCGGTCACTTTAATTTTATTGATGCAAAATGGGATTGTCAAGCAGACATACTGACCAACACATATATAATAGTAGATCGATATTTGGCATCTGTGTTTAGATACAGTATTGCAGAGGAAAATATATCATAATACTATGCTCTATCAATCTCCCCCCACCCCCCCTACTAATCAGTTTGTTTTATGTGCTTTGTGGGTTGCTGACTGTGCAAAATGGTCAAATTAAATGATAAAGTTGGTATTTACCGGCTGAAGCGACCTGCCGTGCTGTCAGATATGCTGTTGCTCGCTATATTCAACTTCACCAGCTTTACACTGCATCCCCATTTTAACTGGCTTGTGTGATGTGCGCTTTTTTTTATGTGTGTGTGTAAAAATTGATTCTCCCTCATATTGACGGGACTTCTTGTCTTCATTCCATTTTTTTTTTTTCCTTTACAAAATAAGTTTAAAGCTACATTGTGTAAGAATTTCTCCCATCTAGTGGGGAAATTGTATATGACAACCAACTGACTATTACTTTCAACCCCCTCCCATTCCGAACGCATTTAAGCTCCTACGGTGACCGGATGCAAAATGAGCGTCCATGAGAGTTATTCCAGTGCCTATATAGTTTTATGTTATTTTGGTACCATTTCATTATTAATCTTGGTTCAGGTTCCCCAACATATGCAAGCTAATGTTAGTAAAGTACCAGTGCTGTCGTTATTCTGTATTCAAGATTAATAATGTAAGGCAATGTTTACAGCGTAGCAGAGAAGCAGCGGAGGTTTGTGTGTTTTTAATATATTTTTCTGAGCGGAAATTATCTCAAATTTTCTCCATTGTTTACACGCGTGACGTGAGTTGTCTGCCAGGGAAATCAGGACACATGATTATGTTTACGTTACAAGGTAGACAACTCTTGTTCATCATTGATGCGAGGAAAAGTATCCTAGACGTCGGTCTAGCATTATGTACTACCATGCTATAGTTAGCAAAGCAAGTAGAAACTGTAAAACGTAGAATTTACACAAATAGGAAGAATTACCTTTTGGAGAAGAACGGCATACGCAAACAGTGTAAATGTGCATACATCCGAGCAAGTCGGTCGTCTGTATTCTGAATGATTCTGAATGGCAGATTCTACGCTTTTGAGAATACTTTGATTAGTTGGTGGAAGTAATTACACATGACTGAGCACATATTTCTGAAAGAACAAAGGTTTTTTTTTTTGCTAATAATCAACTCAAAACAGTTACACAATGGAGCTTTAAGTTGCATTTGAGTTAACACTGAAGTTCATTTAAATCATATTTTATGTTGTTGGAATTTGTTTTTCTTTCTGTTGTGGCATTGATGCCACCTCCCGCCCCCCCATACCACTGGTCTTGATGCTGCTTCGTAGGGTGTTGGAGGCCAGTCCTCTGTCATGGATGACATAGAGGAGTGGCTGTGTACTGATGTGGTGAGCCCATCATGATTTTTTTTATTTCTGCCTGAAGTTTTCTCTCCTTTTGTCTTTCCTTTTTTCACTTTGTTATATCCCCTTCTCTCATTTTTAAAGTCTTTGTAAAACCAGAAATTAACACATTTCTCTTACATTACATTTCCTCACTTTTTGACCAATCACACATTAATATCTTAGTTCATTTTAAGTTACTAATGGTGTGTTGTGGGGACAAACTGACTGGACTAAATTGTGTAAAACATATTTTAGCCACATGAAAAAAGAAGAAAAAGAAACTCCAAAAATAAATCTATATCAGTTAAAGTGTACACTATATTTAGAATAGTTTCACTGCCTTACCCTGCTGTCAGACAGCCTTTTTCTGATAGGAACTGAAGCCGTTATCTTTGCTCTTTTCAAAGTCACCAGACTTCAACCTTCAACCTCAGACGTTTAATTTGCAGAACACGGGAGTTGGTTGTCTACCGCTGCCAGTGTTATTGTGACGTGCTGAAGGTGTTTTTAAAAGGGTTAGGAACCAGCAAAACTAACCGTCGAGGCAGCAGTAGACCAGCAACTTGTTTTTTTTGCGAGGTATAATTACAGTTTTTGTCAAATCATTCTGGTGGCTTTAAAGAAAGCAATATATCTGCTTCAATTCCCCGTCGTAAAGGGCTGTTTCACAAGGTGAAGCAATGAGTGAGTATTTCTGCCTGTTTCTCTAAACTGGGGCCATCTACTGCTGGTAATAAATTCAAGGTAAATGATTGTGGATAAATTCCTTTTACAATCCCACTTCAAAAGATCCAAACTATCCCTTTTAAACAAGAAGTGTGTCTCGCCTAAGCTTAACAAACATTTTAATGTGGCAAAAGGGAAGAAAGGCATGTGTAATTTTGTGGTCCAGAATGAGTCTAGCTGTTTGAGTTGGGAAACAACTCATGGTTTTGTTCTGGTATTTATGGTATTTTCTATAAACGGGTACGTTTTTCAAAATCTTTTTTTCAAAATTTCAAAAAATCATTTGCACAATTTTGGGTGAGTGGTAATGACAGGTAAGTGGCTCTTTGTTATATAATAAAACCAATGAGTGTGTGCATATATTAAGGATTGACCGATACTGGTTTTTCAAGGCTGATACTGATTATTAGTACTTATTGAAACCGATAATTTTATTTGGAACCGATGTGCATTTACAGTAAAAATGAAAAATCTTTTAAGTCAAAATTAAGATTTTGGAATGTTGCAAACTCCGACCACAAACCTTTGTTTCAATGCTTTAAGCTATTTAATAATAATGTTTAATAAATTGGAAACTTTCAGATAGGGCTGGGCGATATGGAGAAAATCTAATGTAATGCGGCCTTTAAAACCAGGAAAAGACAACACTTATGCCATATTACAATATTACGATTTCCAAAATCTAGTACAATATCTAGTCTCATATCACAATATCGATATATTGCCCTGCGCTACATTCAGATAGTGTTGTGGGATATCAAGTCAGACTCGTGGTGAGTGAAACCAAAGCAGAGGGACTGACACAGAGCTGTAGTGCACCTTTTAATTAATTAATTAACTTAGGGACAATCGGTCAGGGCCGATAATCGGTCTATCCCTAGTATACACAGTACAGGGTGTGTGGTGGTTTGGGGCAGAAACCAGGATCAGAACTGGGTTTGCAGTGGATTAGCTTTAGCAGAGTCAACTCCCAGGTGTGACAGTGTTGTCTTTTTTTTTTTTTTCACCAGGTAGGAGATGACGGTGAAGAAGGCGTGACAAGTGAAGGTAGGGCATCATAAATCTTCTTTTTTTCAGCTTAATTTCAAACCGCTTTCCTGGAATTCACATTACCCTTCTTTTTGTTTTACTTCCGATAATCCGATGCTCCCAGAGTTCGACAAGTTCCTCGAGGAGAGAGCCAAAGCTGCAGAGATGGTCCCCAGCCTACCGTCGCCCCCAAGTGGCGAGCCGGGAGCAACGCAGGGAACCCCCAGCCGCAAGAAGCCAGACAGGCCAGAGGACGCTTTGTTTGCCGTGTAGACCTTCCACCTTTTGACCACCGATCCCCAGCCTAAGACCAGACCAGCCGAGCAGCATCACCCAAGAAAAGACTTACACTAAAACACATCCACCTCCGTTCTGATTCGCCACTCTTCAGTTACACTACAGAGATATGTACCTGCTCTCCTAATAAGAAGGGAATTATTCATGTTCTCCGTTAAAGCAACACTAAGGAACTTTTCCCGCTACGGTCCCACTACAGGTTGGAAGCGGAATTGTCCATTACTGCTGTCATAATGTGTCATTCAAACTGCAGATCCGCGACCCGATCTGGCAAACTTGCATAATGTAACGTAATGGACGCTTCCAACCTGTACAGGGGCCGAAGCCGTAAAAGTTCCTCAGTGTTGCTTTCATTTCTCACAAGGGAACACCAAACAAATGGCTTCATTTCTTGATAAGCCACCAGACGATGGATCTCACCCACATGATGATCGGTGTCAGAGACTAAGAAGCAGCCTGCCCCCCCCTTCTGTATGGGTAAAGAATCTCCCTACGCCTGTTGGGGACTGCAGCTAATTCTAAAAAAAAGTTTTATAAAAGAGAGAGTTCTGCTGTGCTTTTCAGTAAGGACAAATCCATTTCTTACTCAATGCCCTTAAAGCATGCATTAACACCACCAGAGCAGCTCATTTAAGTCTTAACATTTAAAGAAACCCCAGCAGAAGCGTTCTCTTTCTCTATTCAGGAAATGCCCATTACAGGCTGCAGCAATGAGCATACCTACGAGGAAGTTGTTTTGGTGTTTGTATCAGTCCCTTTTGCAAGTCAGTCCCAAGTTGAATTGTAAATCTGTAAATGACAAATGTCAACTTTATTAGTCGTGTGTATATTTAAGCTACAGATGTATGAAAGAGATGTTAATTTAATATAGATATTTTTTTCGAGAAGGGTTCATCTTCTAGCTGCTCTGACGACAGGGATGTACCTCACTGGGGTCCGGTTTCTCACAGCAAAAGGGAATAGCATCCATCTGATCATCTACAAACATGGATTTTAAAAAGAAGAGGAAGAAGGGAATGCAGTTTTTGTGATTGGCGTAGTTGCGCAGCCCACCAACAAATGTGTCTTTTTACCCTCCTCTAGGTTTCTCTTTGACAAGCATAACCGCAGTTGTTATTGAGATTATTTTGCAGAAATTTTATTCGCCTCAAGCTGCTGTCTGAATTTATGCAAGGAGTTAATTCCGTCTGCTGAAAAAATGCTTGCTGATTATTCCATTCTTTGAATTTTCCGTCTGATTTACTGAACACACATGATGCTTTGTGTCATGAATTTACATGGGTTGAGTTTGCAACGAGCGGTAGTGTTGTTTTGAACAGAATCCCAGTCCGAGTTGGTCTTGCTGCTAGCTGAAGAGACACACGCTGTGATTGGCGAGTTTTTACTCACTGACTGTAAGTCTGAACTCCTTGTGGAGGAGATTGTGCTGTATGATTTCTGTTCTGAGATTGAGTTTCGAGGACCAACATTGTGCACGGAACAATCTTGGATCATTTGGTAGTCGATACATAATTCAGTCCTGTCTTTGATTTCCAGCTTAAAGGGGTAGTTAGGATATTTTGAAGTGGGGTTGTTTGAGGTACGTATCCATTGTCAGTGTATTTCTTACAGTAGATGTCGGTGGGCACGCCACCAGTTTGGAGAAACCGGCAGGAAGACATGGAAGCACAATGTTTTTTAGCCACCTAAAAAAAAATTATAATAAATAAATAAATAAATCTATATCAGTTTAAGTGTATGCTATATTTAGAACATTTTGACTTCTTTACCATGCTGTCAGACAGCCCTTTCTGACTGCGAACTGAAGCCGTTATCTGTGCTCTCTTCATAAGTCTCCTGCTGCCTGTTTGTGTGTAGTCAAGCTAGATTAGATTAGATTATACTTTATTCATCCCACAGCGGGGAAATTCCCTTATTACAGCAGCATTTTCTACAATAAAAGCAAAGAAACACACAAGTAAACCCACAACAAACAAGCAAACAACAGACAGTGAGCAGAAGTAGAAGCTACTCCTCCACAGCGCTGCGTAGGAGGGTCTGGCTAGTCTACATTCCAGGGTGGCAGAAAAACATGCTCTGGTTTATTGGCATTTCTTTAAACCAATTAGAATTGTCTTGGGCAGCGCTAAGCGCCGAGATAAGATGCGGTGGCGCTGCAAGATAGCCTTGTGTTCGTTCAAACAGAAAACTCAGATTGAAAGGCATGAAATCCGGCGCAATTTACAATGGCAACAGAGCAATCCCGGAAGTGGAAGTCATGGATATAAACTAGTTAGTGTGTGTTATTGTGTGACTTTGACGATCCAAGCTAACCCTTTAAAACCACCAAGGTGGCTAAAATACATTGAGCTGCTGCCGCTGTCCACAGTAGTACTTCTCTTTGCTTCCGTGCCGATTGCCATCTACTGCGGCTAATACGCTGACTTAGCAGTACCTCGTACAACCCACTTCAAATAATCCAAACTATCCCTTTAATATCCAGGGATGTAATGAGAATTCAATATCACACTACAAAAGCTGTTTGCACCTTTTTAAATTTGTGCATTTTCCTCCTCCAATTTTTTTCACGCTGACATCTTAAAAGGCCTGACCTTTCAACATGACATTTGTTTTCAGAAATGAGCCGGCTGCAGACACGGCGCTACAAATGAGACATTTTACTCCTTTGACGATAATAGATGCAACATGTTACACAATCACGACAAGCTCCAAACAAGTGTGCACTTTGACAGGCGCATTACCTTTTCAACCTGTACTGGAAATCAGCTAACACTTAGCCAGATGTAATTAAAGACAACTGTTAGGACATATTTGGTGAGGGGGGGTGAAATAATTGATTAAGCAGTATTATGTTTTTGCCTCCAGATCTGTATTTTAAATCATTTGCAAAAGAAAAATGGGAAATGTTAAAGGGACAGAATGAGAAATTGTCATAATGGTGTGCGTTTTTGTTAATGGAGTTAATATTTTCGCTTCAATACATGGCTAATGTATCTTATGTTTTATGGTTATGTGGATATTCTTGTTTGTTGAAGAAATATGGACATATAATACCGCAGCCCACCACTGATTCACAGCTGAAAGAGTCGTTTTGTCTAATGAAGGATATATATTTTAATAGTTTCACTGCTACTGACTAGCACATGACAAAACAGAATTGATAACTTAATTTAGACAATATTGACAAAGCATCAACATTGTACAATTTGAAAGGGATATCTATTTTCTCCTTCAGTTTCCTTGTTTTAGTGTTCAGCGTGTATGTGTGTCAGCTGTTCTGTAACGCAGGACCGTTTTATCACAGTTGATATTGGAAGGGGAAAAAAAGAAGTCTCCAAATGTGTGTTTCAAAGAATACATGTTGTTACTATCCTGTTTGCTACCACCCAGGATTGACCTGGTTTATATCGGTGTGAGCTCTGTCAGTGATTTGTAACTGAATATCAGCATACCCGCGAGTCATCAGACCAGTTTTGCAGAGGAACAGTACGTTTCTTTGTACATCACTGGATGATATGAAAAAGAGATGCTGATAAGGGAGGCTGTGTTGTGTGACTGCTACTTTCCTGAGTTGCCTCATCTCCCATTTCTTTTTGTGTTGTTTGACTTATGCATGAACTCTAATAAAACATTAGCAGTGGGTCCTTGTCCGTTGTTTTTTTGTCTTTATTTTGCAGTCCGTTGTTTTTTTTCAGTATGTAACTAATTATGTGCTGTCCCTCCTTGGCATACCATGCCTTGTCTGGCTCCCCCTTCAGATGGTAATAGCTAAAGCTGACCTGCAGTAAACCCTCTGTGGATGCCCATGGGCTCCACACCAGGGGCTTCCCCATTGGTCGTCTGGAATCGCCTCATCCCGCAACATGGGCCCCTCACATTCAGCCTCAGTCACTGGAGCGATTTTCCCGGTCAAAAAGGAAGGGGTGTGTCTGTCGGACAGTAGACTGTCTAGAGACTGTAGACTGTATACACTAGTGCACAGGATCCCTGTTTGACTCAACATGCTGCTTTTAAATGAGTAAGTGCCTCATAATCTCTTTAAAGTCATACTGCACAAAAGAGCTGCTGGATTTCTCTTCAAGAGGTAAATAGAATGCTAGATGTATTGTTTTCAGGTCTTTTTTTAAATTTGGTAAATGTATTCTATTTCTTTAGGATGCACACTTTAGATTGCTAGACGTGTGTGTGTGTGGTTGTTTGTGTACAAACAAACATCTAAAGGCAACACTGCTGAATTTAGACAATTGTCATATTGTGGCAAGCATCCCTTTAAACCTAATATTACATCTGTTGCAGAGGCCTGAGCGTGTGGAGCTGTTGGACTCGTAAGAATCTTTTTCTGTTGTAGTAAGAGCAGAAATATAGAGGATCCACTTTTCTCATGCTTCCACTCCCGAGATTGAAACCCCACCCTGGTGTTTGTGATTTCCCCCCTCCACACGCAGCTAGTTGGCACACCCTGGTGGTTCGACTACATAACCTGATCAGAGGTTACATTAAGTGGAAAAGGATCTGGGATGATTAGAAAAGAAAACCATCAATGAAACTGACAACAGACAGCAGCATCTCCCATAAAGCAGCCCCCCCCACCCAAAAAAAGGAATCCAACAACATTTTCCAAATGTACCCAATGAGAGGGAAACACTGGCCAGAGCTGTGGTGCATTGTAGTTGCATTGCATGTAATGCTAACAGTGCAATGGGTCTGCTTTGCAACACAGAACTCGTTGTGTATCAACTATGAGCATCAACAACCATGATCGAAGCATAAACCATTATTGGACCACTGACATTTGTCACTTAACATAAGAAATCATCATAAATACTGTTGTAATGTGAGGGAATACACAAGTGACCCATGTATTCTGACTGTCTAGATTATGATTTTTTTTTATTGACCATATAGAGCATAGGTATAGTATTATGCCTAGTATAGGCATAACTTGTTAATATATGTTAAGGGAGAATTCTATGGCTTTTATTAGATAGTTGAAAGTGGATGGATGATGCATTTGGTTGGTGCCTAATCATCTGAAACTGTTTGAATCGACCCCGGAATTTCTCTCTTTTTTTAAGTTTTCAAAATGTCAAGAGGAAATATTTCCACTTGTGTGATCAAACTACATTATATTTTATCTACTAGCCCTATCTGCTGCCTATCCAGTTATAATTTTTCAGTGGTGTAAAATCAATACATACATTTACTTAAGTACAGTTTGACTTTACGTCAGTATTTCCATGTTCTGTTATTTTATACTTCCAGTTCACTACAATTCAGAGGCACATATTGTACTTGTTGTGCTCCATTACGTTATTTCTTGTCTAACTTAATTTACTAGTTTATTTTCTTTGCACATTTAGATTAATTATATAGAAATATAATTATAATGTATTACTATCATTACTATAGTAAATTCACAAGCTACACAGCAGTAAATACAGTATTTAAATTCAGCTTTAAAGTATTCAGCTTTACCAGCTAATGTACACATTAATACATCAATAATTATATATTTATACATTATTTTTAAATGCACTATTCTGCATAAAGAGTACTTTCACTTTGATTAAGTTATATTTTGATGCTAATACTTATACTACTGCTTGACTATTTGAATGCAGCACCCTTACTTACTTACTTCCTTACGTCTGTGGTATTGCTACTTTTAAAGTAAAATATCTGAGTACTTCTTCCACCACTGGCATTTCTAAGCTTCAGAGACGTTGTCAGATTCAATATGGCAGTACTTCAGCCTGCTGTATTGACATGATATGTATCGCAAGGTGTTACTGTTAGTTGTGTAGTATTTGGCTGCAGCTGATATCAAACAGTGGTTAAAGGGTCAAATCGTGGCCCTCTGGTGTAAGAACCATAGACTGTATTTTATAAGAACCTTTCCTGAAGCTTGAGCACAGGTGAAGTGTTCAATGAGGACTGACAAATTAAAACAGATATCTGACATATTTCTGATTTATATTTTCATTTGAATGGCAAGCCCTTTCCTTTATTAAATGTCCTATTTTCCATTTTCTTTGTGGAGAAACCCCTTGTGGTATTCCTAGCAGGGACATCCCTCTAACAGGCCAAATGTAAACACGTCACCCAACTGCCATTGATTGACATGCCGTGGTGATTTTCTCATTACTGACCACCACTTGAAGCCATTTAAAGAAATAATAGCATATTCCAGCCTTAAAGTGCATACTGGCTGTATACCTGCAGATGTGTGAATGTCAAAGGCCTCAGGCTGTTTCACTGATTGTCATTAGCTGGCAGCTCACACTGTCTTTCCGATGTGGATCATTCATATACTCCAACCACAAAGGAAGAAAACAACACTAATTATTATCTTCATCGCCATAATCCTCACCACAGCCTCAGTGAATTCCTAAACAAGCACTCAAGATTAAATGACCTATTTGTGTTTATGATTTACTTTATATTAATGTTGCAGATCAATGGTTTCCCAATTTCCTCCACCTGTGATGTTGCTGTTTCTCGCCCTGAGCTGCTCATGTTACCCGTCAGCATTATTATAAAATCTCAAACAAAACACTTTTTTTCCACACTCCTATAAATGAGACATTTTACAGTAAACGTAATTATAAACAAAATGTGTGAAGCATTAACTAATAATGAAACCAAACAGATGACTTTAGAAGAGTTATTTTAATGGAGGCCATTCATTGGGGCACTGTGCCAGTAGCTACAGTCTCACATATTCACCAACAACATAATATGTGCATTGACTTTTCGGGCCTGACTGGTGCTTTGCTTTCTCTTTAGCTGCCTTAAAGGACCCCCGTAGCCTTGGAGCACTTTATGCTAAGTTAATTTACCCAAATATATCCGCGGCATCACGGCAGCAGCAGCCCCCGCTATTCAACATCAACAACTTTGTTAATGGAAACTTGCTGATCCATAAACATTTGTGCCGTCGCAGACGTTTGCTGGGGGGCAGTTCACAAATGAATGTTAAAAACCCCACAGATCGATGAGGGGCATTTGCAAAGGAGGAAAAAGGTGTGTTTAATTATAATTGCGTCAAAAGGGTTTGTGTGTGTTTGTTGGGGGAGGTACTGCTGTTGTAGGAAGGGGCCTCTGTATTTAAATAGGGTCACATCTCGGCCTCACCTTGCAAGTGTTATGCTATATTAAATGCCACTCATGTTAAGTGCGTTGAAACCCTCCTCTGATGTAGTCAAGACATAATATAAAGGTTAAATTGAAAAATGTCCCTTCGACGGCACAGGAACACGCCATGATTGATCTCCCTTGTACAGGCAAGTAAATGTTAGCCAGACCTCTGTTTCGTTAAGCTTCTTTTAAAGTGTGTGAATATGATTGGTTATAATAAGGAGCGACTGGATTAGAATTTAAGTGTCAGTCAATCAGGATTTTCAAAAGGTCAATGGAAAAATTAACAAAATGTTTGCAGAAGGTGGGTCTGAAACAACTGATATCATTTAGAATAACACTCCTTTATTTTTTTTTTTAACAGCAGACATGTCCTAGTAGCAAAAAAGCATTACATTACCATGGCTTTGTGCTACTCAAATGTCCCAGTAAGCCATGGCAGTAACAGCTGGGCCCAAATCCATACTCCACACATTCTAAGAGTGTGTGTTAACATTGGATAACTGACAAATTGAACTAATTGAAAATATTACATTTTTTTTTTAAATTTATTTTACTGTTAATGGACACTTTTCTCCCACAATGCAATGCAAAAAGGACATGGAGCATCTGGAATTTTTTTTATTGTGAGTGCTGGTGATACACCTGAGAAAAAACATTGACTTTGTTGCAATTACATGCTACAATCTAATGTATACTAAATGCTGCTTGTTATAGTATGATGCTTTAATGCCGTCAACAAACTCAAGTAATAAATACATTCTCAATTAAAAGTAGAGTCAAGTTTTTGTTTTCTGATAAACTATCACCATCATCCACATCTAGTTTTAATTTCTTTCTGGTGTGAGCAGCTCCTGCTTTTATGTGTGTGCATTGCATTGTGGGAGAACTACATCAACAGCATACTCATGATCAGGTGTGTTTTTTGTAGTGTGCATACTGTCTGTTTTGCATGAAACCAAATTAGTATGTAGCATGTCACAGTTTGACTGAATGAATGACAACATTGCACATCATGTACCATTTCCTTGTAGAACTAAATTGTAAAGTATGGATTTTTTAGTTTTAGGGTTTTTTTTTTAACTGCTAAAACTGTATACTTTGATCTTTGATGTAGTATGCACAGTACTGTATAGTATGTATAGTAAGAGTAATGTTCTGGGGATTTGGGATGCACAGGACCCTGTAACTGAAGCAGTTGAATGGAATTCAGCCATCATTGATTTCATGCTTTTCCTAGTGTGACATGTCAATAAGGTCTGTTGCCAACTTTGTTAGAAAACATATTCAGAAAAAGAAAAGGTATGCAGGCGTCACGTGAAAACCTCACACACTTTGAATTTCCACAACACATTTTGATGGTTGTTGCTCCTACTGCGTGTGGTTTGATAATAGATCTATTACTCTTTGAATTTTGGAAAAACTACAAGGATGTTAAGCTACTTTGTAAAACAAATAATTAGCTTTTTCTGTTGAAAATTGGTTGTAATTTTCATAAAATGAGAAATTCCTGCTTTTACATAGATGTCTGAGCATCACTGTCCAGGTTGGCGCATGTACTAAGTTTGACATTGGAAAGTTGTCTTCACTATAATTGTATTCATCTGCTGGAGGACAAAACAGGATGTGAATGTACAAGAATGTCTACGTGACATCACAAGTATTTTGGAAGCCAACCATGGTCCAGTATGTAACTTCCACATTTCTGATGCAGACAGCATACATATGAACGCTGGTGAAGGGTCTTTTCAGTGAGGTAGGACAAAAATATATTAGCACATTGAAACGTTCTGCATTTCTCAATAAAGGAAAAGGGAAAAGATTGAATTTTAGTATTTTTAGAATGACATATTTAAAGGGGGAATTGATATTTTTTTGTTTTGTTTTTATAAGACTGAAATACTTGTCTTTGTTCAGAAGGGGATCTTTGTGCTGCTTGTACTCATTTGTCTTGACATTCAATAAATTAAGGTAGGAGAAATAAAATGACTAAATCTGCCATTAATCTGAGAACATACATAGATACGATGAATAACAGGGGGAGACCATCTGAATAAATTCTTCTTTTATGAAGAACAACCAACCAAGTTCTGATCTGATGATGAAATCCAGTGACACTTGTTTTGCTGATCAGATTTTGAATGTATTTTAAAACACGTCATACGTGTGCTCACAGCTCCTGTGTATATACATATATTGAACCTAGTCTATGTCAGCACTGCACATACAGTTTATTGAGAATATGAATGCTTTACTGTATTCTTTTGGATGAGTTCTTAGTCAGCATGATGCTTTCTTTTGACTTTATTCCGCCTATACCATCACACAATACTGTACCTCTATGCTTTCTTCCTCATTTATGTTGTCATTCTTTTCAAGTCATTAAAATTCCTCTTGTGGAGTATTTTCTTCTGTGTTTGGCTGTCCTTACAGTACTTCCCATTTTTGGACACCGACAAGAATGAATCAGACTGAATAAATTTAGTCTCTGCTTTCCTCTTTTCTTACAGAGTCCAGAAGTGCAGGTTCAGATGTTGTGGCTCCAGGACATGTATGGGAGGTCCTGGGGGGCCTATGTGAACGGGGCCGTGGGAGGATCTGAACCCAGGGAGGGGTGGATCTGGAGTGGATAGGATGTAGTCAATGCTAAACTTGATCTCTGACTCTGGTTTGCCCTGCTGGGTGGGGTTAGGGATGAGGTGGTTTTGCCGGGGGCCCGGCCTCGGCCTCTCAGCGTTCAAAGGGCAAAGGGTGGAGTCGGGTTCCGGGTGCCGAGCTGAGGGTACATGCTGATTGCTGTGGCTCTCCAAAGGGTGGAAAGGGGTTTCTCCTGAATCCCGTAAGCCAATTTTCATGTTCCTCCTGCGCCGACGACGCCGAAAATTGCCGTTTTCAAAAAGGTCGAGCATGGATTCACAGCCGGTGGCATAAGTCCAGTAGTTTCCTTTTCCCTTCTCATTGCCCTCTGTCCGAGGAACCTGTGGGAAACATCAAAATACTTAATAATGATTAAAAATGTAATAAAACAAATACAAAAATGATTTTGCTGTGTCTGGGCCAATCTTTGCACCCTCTGTCGTTTGTCTTTTAGTTAAGTTGTGCGTTGTGCTCTGTTTTGTTGCTAACTTTTTTTGCTTCTGCTGTTTTGTGCCAGGTTTTGTTTAGCTTGTGTTGTCTTTCTTTTTGTCTCTTTGTATTTTAAAAAGCCTTTTTTGACATCGAGGGTAGGGGACTACAGATGAAAAATAGCTTTTTGGCTAATTCTGGCATTTTTAACCCATGTAAAATCATGCGTTTTATCAATTTGCACTGTCCCCTTTTCATAAAGAAAAATAAACTGAATTGAATTTCTTCTTCTTATTATTATTATTAAAAATAAAAAGAACACTACACTACAACAATTTATTTGTTTTCTACTAGATACAAAGCTAAAAAGATTTTTTACTATGAGTAAAAGATTTTTTTTTAAAGGGAAATAATTAATTAATAATTAAAAATGGATTCCTGAAGTCAAATTTCCTCTTACAGGTACAACACATTTTAATATCTTGTTAAGGTGAGATCATTTCCCAGTGTCCCCTACCTTGATGAAGCAGCTGTTGAGGGACAGGTTGTGTCTGATGGAGTTCTGCCAGGCTCTTTGGTTGGAGCGGTAGTAAGGAAATCTCTTCATGATGAACTCATAGATGCCCGACAGAGTGACCCGCTGCTCAGGGCTCTGCTGGATGGCCATGGCTATCAGAGCTATGTAGCTGACACACAGACACACACACTTCCATCAGCCAATGCATCATGCAGGCCTGTGACCTTCATATTTTGTTGACATTCATGTGTAAAAATGTTAATAATTGCCAAATCTACCAATTATTTCCCTTGAATATTTTTTCTTTTCTTCTGACCTTATCAAACCCCTGTGTGTGTGTGTATATATATATATATATATATATATATATATATATATATATATATACAGCACATTATGGTTAACTTAGTGAGGATGGAATGGAAGGTTTTGAATATTATCTGTGATTATATTTGAACAGATGCTTGCGGTCACAAGAAACCAGGCTGCTGTATAAAAACATATTTACATTTATATTGTTTTATAACTCTGACAAAAGTCTATGAAATAATCATAAAAATCAAAAGATGTGAAGATGTGAAATGAAAAAATCAACTGGATAATAACAGAAAATCCAATAATAACCGAAGATCAACAGCGCACCACTAAAGGGAAACAATACAACTTACTAAAAATAAAACCACTGTGTAAAGAAGACTTTCAATCTAACTGCCTCCCTCTTAAAGCAAAGTATTTGTGTGATTAGTTATATTTTTAAAGCTACTTTATTATACAGAATGTACATGTTGTGTACACTGGTAAAACTACAAAAAACATTGTTGTTTTGTTTTGCCAAAACTGTCAAACTTGAGGAGGTTAAAAAAAAAAAAAAAAAGCTCAAATCAAACGGAAAACACATTTGAAATATAATTACTGTATATCAAATGTTTTCAAACTTACTGAATGTATATGATATACGGGCGGACAAAGTGATGTAAAACTTTGTCTAACTCACATTGACAAATGAAGTTACGTTCAAAATGAAAATGATCCGTACCTGTAAGCGGGTCTACACATTTTCTTCTCTTCGTCTGTGCTGGAGGAAGGGTATCCGTCTCCATCGTAGTTAAAACAGTTGAAGGGGTAGTTGGAGTTATCAAACATAGCTACACTTTGAGGAGTCGGATGTGTGTTTGGCTCGTCAGACTCTCCTGGCCAAAGCCCAGCAGCAACCCCCTGTCCTGCTGCTCTGCTCAGCAAGCAGCTGACACCCATGTCTGAGCTGTGCTGCTGACGGCTGCCTCCACCCCCCCCACTCCCCTCCACCATCAGGACCACCTCTCTGACGCCCACATTTCACATTCACAAATCTACATTTGTTTTTGATTGCTGGTCTCATATTTACTTTGTCACCAGCTGATCTACTGTATGTCAGCTGTTTTGTGCAGACAATACCATATTTAAAACCGTAATATGCTTCATTCTTAAATTAAAGACCCCCAGCATTTAAATGTTTACCTGATTGAAATAAGTGAAATGTAGCGTACAAAAAGTAGGCAATCAATCACGACAAAAAGTATTTGTGTTAAACTATTGCCAAGGACATTTATTCAAATATTTTAGATGCTTTAACTGTGTGACAATGCTTCACTCTCTTATCTTTATAGACAATGTATTTTTTTTTCTTCTATTGAAGAACTATTGTTCCATAAAGCAACAAACAACACCTACAGCTGTTTTTGTAGAAGAAGAAGAAGAAAAAGAAGGAGAAGGATGTTTTCCCTCTGAAGTGTAGATCCAGCCAACAGGAAACAGCCAGTGGGCTTCAGTGCATCAAAATTGCCCTGGGCAAGGTACATATAGCTGTTGGGCTGGGCAGACTGAGCAAGTTACTTTGTTCCCTTTCATATCTGTATTTTCAGCAGTTTACAACAACTCTGGGCTGTGGGGGCTCTTGGCCCTTGTTGACAATGAATTGAGGCTGTCTTTGGTCAGTTTCCAGATCCTGATCCAAATCAGACAAACTCGTTAACAGCTGCTCCACAGATTTAGCATTGCACTTCTAAAATGTTGTCACACTCACAATGGACAGCTGATGCAACAGAGCCAGAGATTTGTCTTTTTTATTCCAAACTTTCTTCCTCCTTGCCAACTTGACACCTACATTACCCACAATGGGCTTCAACCAAAACACTAGGGATGCAGGTGTGTTGTGCTTGTAGCTACTAATGTAGCCTTGAGACGCTAGCATCAAGCAGAGATGAGGAGTGGGCCGCAACTGCCGCTGACTCAAATGATATAATGTGAGGCAATCTATCAGATTTCAGGTAGCTCCTTCCAACGCAACAAAACACTTCATATCATTTTGTTGTCATGTATACCTGCACTCCACCACACATGTAAACAGGCACTGAAGTGAGATTTAACCTTGACTGGACTCAGCTTGGCCAGGCAGTCTCACAGTAGCAGCCTGGTCATCATTGTGCTGGACAGGATTCTGGGTGGTCTGCTGGGCCGCCTTCATGTTTAATTTTGCCTCTTCTATAGCCTAATCTCTCTAACTGTACTTAAAACAGCTATCCCCAAACCAACAAACAAAATCCTTTGCATCTTTGTGTTCTTTTTTATCATTGTTAACTCTTTGGTGTGTGTGTGTGTGTGTGTGTGTGTGTGTGTGTGTGTGTGTCCACGCTGGCAGACGTTTAGTCAACAACGGGAAGTTTTGTAGATGCTATCTATAATGCTCTATAATGGCTATAAATTGTTTCCGTGTCTATGAAACAGGGAGATGTGTATTTTGAAGGGATCTAAACGAGGCAATTGGAGGTCTCCCGTGAGACGACAGAGGCCGGGAAAACAGCCTGAGGTCTGTCAGGCCTCTGTGTGTGGCCCCGCTGGTGCAGGAGGAGCCTACAGGCGCTACATCTGTCTACACAGAAAACGTTAAAGCTATTCTCTCTTTATTTCTGACAGACTAATGAAGCAGCTGAAAGGTCAACGCTGTACTACATTTTAGGTGCAGGCCCAGATTTTTTTAAGTGACTTTATACAACGCTGTAGTGCATCTCGAAGCATTGAAGCAAGGCTTGATATCAGTGTTGTTTTGTATCCATCCCAATGCTTTTCTTCTTCTTGTCTGACTATATTAAGTAATAATTTGAGGAAGCACTTCACACTGCAGTGCAATTTTGAGAAATTTGCAAAATGCCACATTATTTATTTTTTATATCTTTATTATAATGAATAATTTGACAGCTACTGTATAGATTACTTTATTAATTAAGATTTGACATAACCAAAATACGGTGACTTTATAAAATATGATGTATTTATTTGGATTAAAATACACAATAACAGTAGCCTAGTAGCCCAGATCTAATGAACAGTGTGTTTTGTAAGTGTTCATACTTGTACTGAGTTGTACTTGTACTGTACTGTACTTTTGATTCTTTCAAGCACATTTTTAAAATATAAAGTCATAAAATTACAAAATGTAGTAATACATTAAATATAGAAAAATGTCAACGTTTGTTGAAAAAAAGGTATAGTACAGTATGTCTAAGACTCATCTACCAACCCTTATAGAACTGGCTCAGGTCTTCCTTGCACCAGCTCTTAATTATGCTGTTATAGTTTCAGACTGCTGGGGGACTTCCTTCCTTTGACACACTGAGCTCCTTTCTCCGCTCCCTTTCCATATGTGTGCTTCTATGTCCCAGAAATGCTAGTTACTAACCTAGCTCTGGGGAGCTTATTCCCCGGAGCTCCTATGTTTTCTGTTGCCCAGCAGTTTACCTTGGATTAGGGTGCTACTTAAATCATGGTTGCAGCTTTTGCCGTGGTCCTGCTCCACACCCTGCTATGCTGTGCAGTGCCCTGCTATGCCCTGCTATGTCCTGCTACGTCCTGCTACACCCTGTGATGCCCTGCAGTGCCCAGCCACACCATGAACTACTAAAACTACTATTCACACCCCCAACCGACATCGTCAGACACAGCCTACCAACGGCATGGGTCTGTCCGAGGTTTCTCTCTTAAAGGAAGTTTAACCACTGTCACACTAAATGCTTGCTCTTGGGGGAATTACTGTAATTGTTGGGTCTTTGTAAGTGTTATGGAGTATTGTCTTGACCTACTCTATCTGTAAAGTGTCTTACGATAATTCTTATTATGATCTGATACTATAAATACAATTGAATTGAATTAAAAGTCTTAAAAAAAGTCATAATACGAGTATGTTTGTTCATGTCGGCTTGTCAGCGTTTTGACTCCTCCCTGCGTTCAGTCTTCCCCTGAGAGTTTTTCCCTGTCTCTGTGTGCCCTTTTCCGTATTCCTGTTTTTGTTAATAAATCCTCAACAAAAAACTCTTTCTTTCTCTGCATTTGGGTCCTCAATTCCCTACTTCGTCACAGCATGTCAATAAAAGTCAGTTGAAAAAAATGATAAAAAAAGGTTTAAAGACAACTTTAATTGATTTTTATTAGGGTAAAAACTCTGAAGTGAAAGAATGCAGATGATTTAATAAAAAGTGTTAACGAAGCAGTTTTACTGATATGTAATATGCAGGTGACGGTCACATGATCATCTCCTCTATCACCTGCAGAGTCAGCTGAACAGTCTGCTGATCACTAAATACATACATTTAAAGTGATAACAAAAACAAAGTGCCCATCGAGCTGCCTTTCTACCTCAACCACCTGGGCTCAATGGGACTTACGTGTTCTTTGTTTCCTCCTCCGTGCACGATGGTGTAAATTCAGAAATTCACAAGTTGATCTTCCATGGACGATGTTGTAAATTTGGAAATTCTCAAGTCGGAATTGACGCAATCAGCTTTTTAGAATCATAAGATTGAAATTGAAAATTTAGACCATCTTCCACTCTGATGTACCGAAGGGATCAAAAACTTCAAACCTCCAGACTGGCGCCTAGTCTGTCAAAAAAGTCATAGTATAAAAGTCATGAAAAAGTTGTAGCACAGTATGTTCTAAAATGTTTTTAAAAAGTCATAGTATAATATGTCGATAAAAGTCATAGTACAGTACGTTGTAAAATGTTAATCATAGTATAGTATGTCAAAAAACTTAATGAAAAAAATCATGGTATAGTATGTCAAAAAAATCATAAAAGTCATGGTATAGCTTGTCGAAAATAGTCACAACCAAATCATATTAAAAAAACGTAGTATTGTCATAGTATAAAATGACAGAACAAAGGTTATAGTATAGCATCGGAAAAAAGGCATGGTATAGTATTTCAAAAAAATCATAAAAGTCATAGTATAATATGTCAAAAAAAAAAAAATCATAGTAGAGCATGTTGAAAAAAGTCATGGTATATTATGTTGAAAAAAGTGAAAAAATCAGAGTATATTATGTTGAAAAAACGTGCAGTCATAGTATAATATGTTAAAAAGGTTATAGTATGGAATAAAAAAATCTAAAAAAGTCATAGTATAGTATGTTGATACCAGTCATAGTATAGCATGTTGGAAATTGTCACAAAAAGTTATAGTATAGTATGTTGAAAAAACGCATAGTCATAGTATAATATGTCAAAAAAGTTGTCATAAAAAGTCATAGTATAGTATGTTGATAAAAGTGAAAAAGTCATAGTATAGTATGTCGAAAAAAATAAAAAGGAGTAAATAGTATATGTCCAAAAGAAATCATTAAAAAGTCATAGTATATTATGTTAAAAAAAGTGAAAAAGTCATAGTATAGTATGTCAAAAAGTCATAAAAAAGTCATGTTATATTATGTTGATAAAGGTCATAGTATAGCATGTTGGAAATAGTCACAAAAAGTTATAGTATAGTATGTTGAAAAAACGTATAGTCATAGTATAATATGTCGACAAATATATAGTATAGTACTAAAAAAAATCTAAAAAGGTCATAGTATAGTATGTCAAAAAAATCATGAAAAAGTCATGTTATATTATGTTGGAAAAAGTCATAGTATAGTATGTCGAAAAGAATCAAATGGAGTAAATAGTATAATATGTCGAAAAGAATCATTAAAAAGTCATAGTATATTGTGCTGAAAAAAGTCATAGTATAGCATGTTAAAAATAGTCACAAAAATTCATAGTATAGCATGTTGAAAAAACGTATAGTCATTGTATGATATGTCAAAAAAAGTTTTAGTATAGTATAAAAAAAATCTAAAAAGTCATAGTGTAGTATGTCAAAAAAATCATAAAAGTCATAGTATAGAATGTTGATAAAAGTGAAAAAAATCAAAAGGAGTAAATATTATATGTCCAAAAAAATCATAAAAAAGTCATAGTATAGTATAATGAAAAAAGTCATAAAAAAGTCAAAGCATATTATGTTGAAAAAAGTTATAGTATAGCATGTTGAAAATAGTCACAAAAATTCATAGTATAGTATGTCGAAAAAATCATAAAAGTCATAGTATGGTATGTTGAAAAAACGTATAGTCATAGTATAATATGTCAAAAAAAGTTATAGTATAGTATAAAAAAAATCTGAAAAAGTCAAAGTATAGTATGTCAAAAAAATCATAAAAGTCATAGTATGGTATGTTGATAAAAGTGGAAAAGTCATAGTGTAGTATGTCGAAAAAATAAAAAGGAGTAAATAGTATAATATGTCCAAAAATATCATAAAAAATTCATAGTATATTATGTTGAAAAAAGTGAAAAAGTCATATGTCGAAAAAAATCAAAAGGAGTTAATATTATAATGTGTCCAAAAAAATCATTAAAAACAATAGTATGTCAAAAAAATCATTAAAAATAGTCACAGTATAGTATGTCAAAAAATCATAACAGTCATAGTATAGTATGTTGGAAAAACTCATAGTTTTGTATGATAAAAAAAGTCATAGTACAGTATGTTGTAACATGTTAAAAACACTCATGGTATAGTATGTCAAGAAAAGTCATCAAAAAGTCATAGTATAGTATGTCAAAAAAGTAACAGTATAGCATGTTGAAAAAACATGAAAATTGATAGTATAGTATGTCAAAAGATCATGAAAAAAATCATAGAATGTTGAAAAGAAGTCAAAAAAGAGTCACAGTATGGCATAAAAAAGTAGTCCAGTATGTAAAAAGTCATGGTAAAGTATGTTGATTAAAGTCATAAAAAGTCATAGTATGGTATGTTGGAAAAAGGCATAGTGTAGTAGTATGTCAAAAATGACATGAAAAGTTATAGTATAGTTTGCTGAACAAACAAAAAGTAATCATATGTTGAATAAAGCTATAAAAATGTCATTGTCTAGAATGCTGAAAGCATAGAATAGTATGTTTCTTTATGTCAGGTCTACTATATCAAATTGCTTAGGTGCTGCCGATATTCCGCCAGATGGCCCTGATTCCATCTTCCGTTTTCTTTAATTCGGCATTCTTAACATGGGTGGATTTATGAGGACCATAGTTGACCTTTGAGAGGTTAATCTGTGCTGCCAACTGCCCAGGTTGCCCACCTATTTTTCTACCAGCCCACTCCAATATTGCACATAGAACTGGCCCTGAAATAGACCAACAGAGAAAGGCATTATAGAGGAGAAGAGGAGGTCAGCGTGTTAGGTTGGTCTGAACTGAGATCAGATAAGCACCTCATGGCTCACTCCCATGACGAGGCTTCCTTTGGCGTCCTGTCTGCGGCAACCCGGCCTCCATGATTACAGCCCTTAGTTTCCCTCTGGTCACTCTCTGTCCCTCTGATGCTTGTCTCAGACTTCCTCCATTCATAGCTGTCTGCCTGTGTGTGTGTGTGTGTGTGTGTGTGTGTGTGCATGCATTTATGTAAACCAACAAGTAGCTTTTCCGGGGGCTGTTCTGCAAGGAAAGGTTATCAAAACACAACAGTGCACTTGGAACTGTAAACATGCTTGTGCACAGAGCTGGGGCTGAGGGCCATTTTCTTTTGCACTGTACTGTGCAGCCATCCCCACTGCCACCATTCACTGTTGAATTACACTGGGTTATAGATAAGACCTCCAGAACAGGCCTGTAATCGCCTGTACGCAGCAGCCAAACCACCGTCCACTCGGACTCGTGGGGTCTATTGTGTTTATCTCGATTAGAGTTAATAACATCGCGCAATGAGATAACTGTTGTTGTGATTTGGCGCTGTATCAATAAAATTGAATTGAACATACAGCACAATGATGTGCTGCATTTTTCAGAAGAGAATGACTTTTGCTTACAAATGCCAAATGAAAAATTTCCCAAATTATTATTCAAAATTGTTAAGAAAAAGAAGCATATTAAGTATATATGAAAAATTGAACAATTTAAAAACACATATAATTTTATTAAAAGTTCCTTAAAAAATACGAAAAACACCTGTCTCTGATGCAGTATTCTATTAGGAAAGAATCTGCTTAAAATGCATCCAAATCCCTCCTACGCAAACTTTTGGCAGTTATCATTTGGGATAGTCTCGCATTGCCAGACCTTCCTCCACAGCGCTGCTGAGGAGGGGCGGCGCTATACACAGGACAGAGCAATGGTGCCGCTGCAAAATAGCTTCGGGAAGGAACTTATTTTGGTGGAACGTGTACGTTTAAAAGTTGTTTTAGTCATGCAACAGAAAACTCAGATTGGACAGATAGTCTGGCTAGCTGTCTGGATTTACCCTGCAGAGATCTGAAGAGCAGTTAACCATAGTCCTCAGAAATTGACCAGAGTTTAAAATTACAACACAAAGAAAGCAGTAACGTAACGGACATCTGTACCGAAAAGCAATCCCGGAAGTGGAAGGTCACGGATATAGACTATGTCAAATGCACAGCTTATCAGTTCTTCTGTGCCGTTATTGGAATTGCATTAAATATAATGTGAAATATCCATAGTATATGTCACTTAGTCAGGCGTTGTCAATTTACTCAATGATAAAAAAGGGGTCCATAAGGAAAAAGGTGGGGACCCACTGCTTTAAAGGGTAGATGTCTCATTTTACATGTCCTAGTCAATTTAATAGTCATGTGATGTACAACTCAGCCTGTCAAGATTGCTCCTTCCTTAGGGATGTCAAAGTGCAGCTTCCCCTTTAAGCAGCATCCTCTCAATATTTCCCTCAAACACTCAATCATGAATGATTTCATCTCTACATCGCTTTACAGGCTGTAAGGACTCTGGGGTTGTACTACAATTCACGGATTATCTCCCATGATGATGAAACATAACATGAAAGATGTGTATTAAACAAATACAATTCTGATTTTTTTTTTTTTTAAAACAGACACACAGATATTCTGCCTATTTTGTTTTATTGCACTTTTACCATGATGCAAAGAACTGAAAAAAAAAATTCCACTTAAACAGAGTTGAATAAAAAATGAAGCATTTTCACTTTAGGGCTATCATCTCAAGGTTCTCCATGGATACACACACACACACACACACACACACACACACACACACACACACACACACACACACACACACACACACACACACACACACACACACACACACATACACACAGTACTGACCTAACACAGGACTATGGAAACGTTGACTGTAGAATAGAACCCTTAATGGAACAGATGGAGTCAGCAGACACATATATGTAGACCTCCTTATCTTACCTATAGCTCGTACCTGGGAGGAGTTGAAACCTTTCCGCTATGAAACCAGACATTCAAGTATTTCTATCATTGCACAGGCACTAGATTTTCCTACTGTATATATTAACTTTCAGCCAGCGACTGAATCGTTAACAGATAAAAGCTATCAGCTGTTGGTAATGAATGAAATATACATCCTGAAAAATAATCTCTCCACAACAGCAACATCTGGACATCAAATATATTACAAAGAAACAATAATATAAAACTATAAGCATCACATTTGGCTTTTGGTACCATAACTTTGATCTCATATCTGTTGCACTGAAACGGAAACAGTAGTTGGATGAAAATGTGTTAAATGTCTAATTAAGACTTGTGATGGCTTCATTAAAGCAATTTGAAAGCGAGCTTGATACTTGGAATGGGGGTAACTTAACAGAGAGGCACGGACCTGGCAGCTACTTTTCCTACATGTGCTCAGTTTGCCCTCTAGGGGACAAAGGAAGAAGTGCACCACTGTGATGTCAATTCCACAGTTGCAATTGTCAACAGGAATGGATTAGTATTCATCTCAAAGAATAAATATGAATTTTAATAAATACTCTCTCAAGTACAAGTAACATTTATGGGCGAAATTAACGGACAAATCCAGGAGTAAACCTGCACTCCAATCAAATTTTTCCATCTTGAATCCCAATGGCAGAAGCTCAGCAGAAATCAAAGAAGAAATCAAAGACACTATGCAATAAAACATTTTTCAGCGAATCAATAAAACATTTTTTATCATTAAGACAACAGGAAATCAACCTCCACCTGCTCCTACTCCACCACCGGGAATGTTCAACTGAAACACTTGCAATACCAACGATACGTATAAACACATAATTCAGCTTGTGAAGAGAGAGTGTGTGGGGTGGGGGAGGAGATCGTCGGGAGGTTCTTTACAAGTCCCTCAGAATTCACTGAATTCAAAAAAAGGGTCCTAACCAAGACAGAGAGAAGGCGTCTCTTGCAAGACTTTCATGGTTTGGTAGTGCTGCGGTGGGTCCTTTCCTACACAGGAGTCAGGGTTGGATATTTTAAGGAGTCCAGGTGAGGCGAGGGAGGGGGTTGGTTCAGTTTAGTTTTGTAACCCGGCCCCAGATCCATCCAGAAGTGTTCGACGTCACCTGCGAGCATCTGTGTCGTTCAAGTCTTTGCACTTGTTTGTCAAAGACCAGTCCTATCCAGCAGGCTTCCACTTCCAGACAGCTCGTATTAAACCTCAGGCAGACAGGCGTCCCTGGAAGTTCAGCAAAAGAAAATCAAGCCCTCTGAAAAATTCAGTACAGATGGAGCTCATCTGTGTTGCAGGATGCCAGTCCAGTTTTAAGAGAAAGACTGGATCTCCTATCCCCAGGAAGTCAGTCCTATCCAGCCGCCAGCGCCCCCAGACAGCTACCTTCGTCGTGGGCCGGTGTGGGCGTGCTCTGTCCCTTGGTGCCCCTGCAGGTCGTCCTCTACAACGTAACTGTGGCCCTCTTTTTCGATGCATTCTGACAGCACATTCAGCACCTAGCGACAAGGAAATACAACCAGACAAGAGAAAAGGTACAAACATTGTAAACATTGAACTATTCCTTTAAAGGTTTGAATAAAAAAAGAAAATCCAACAAGGCACCCTGTGTAAACTGAGTATGGAGGACTGACCTGGCGTAGTCGTCGGTCCATGGCATCCAGGTGTGGCTGGATAAGGATGGGACTGAGGCGGTCCCTCACTAGGGATTCTGCCATGAGCATGGACAGCTTGTATTCTTCCTTAGCCAGCAGCTGAAGACGTAAGTGGGTCGACTTCCTTACCCTGCAGAAAGAGCGCAGTGAGGGGGGAAAACAGTCAGTGTGGCTTCATGCACATATACCATATGCACGGCAATTCTGATAATGTAAACAGCCAACTGATCACATGTGAAAATCCTGCTTCTTTTCTGCACTGAGATCAACAGATCAATAAAGCCATTGCATCCTTCTTATTAAAAAGCAACATGAAAAAAAACACCAGCAAAGAAGACCTTACCTGCAGCACTGGGTCAACGGCACCAGAATGGATATCTCGTCATGGGAGTGCTTTCCAAAGCTAGGGGGAAAGATAGAAGCGTGAATGATTTGCCTGCAACTTTGATAGAGTCTTGGTTTTGAACAGTAATTCAATTCAATTGATTTTGTAGCTCATTCTGTAAGGATTTGGGTTGGGAACCGGAAGGTTGCCGGTTGGAGCATGGATTGGTAGCTGGAAAGATGCCAGTTCACCTCCTTGAGCAAGGCAATACCTGTGTGTGTATTTCAGGCCTGTGGGTAATAACTATACCAAGCAGAGGGAAAATGTGAATTTCCCCATGCGGGATTGATCATTTTCTTTCTAATTGATACATTTATACATGCATAATTGTATGCATATGGTTTTCATAAAATGTTGAGCGAAATTCAATCAATTAATTTTATTAGGTCCAATTCCATTGAAATGTAATCCTGTGAGCTCCTTCAACTTGTGCATGATTCATCATCACAAGGCAGCGCGCGTGCGTGTGTGTGTGTGTGTGTGTGTGTGTGTGTGTGTGTGTGTGTGTGTGTGTGTGTGTGTGTGTGTGTGTGTGTGTGTGTGTGTGTGTGTGTGTGTGTGTGTGTGTGTGGGGGTCTGGCAGGATGGTTTGGTTTTCTTGGGCACATGAATGATGGTAGACTTCTTGAGCCACGTGGGTTTGACAGACTGACAGTGACAGGCTGACTATTGTTAATACTGGCGCTAGTTGGTCAGCGCACACAATTTAATGAGCTATTCCTTTGAAAAAGTATTTTTTAAATGCTTTTTTAATTATCTAGATATTATCAGCCATTGACTAGGTCAAACTCCAATTTAAAATGTTCAGTATTACAAATGTAAGTTCATTATGATGACATTTAGTTTATTATACTGTAATGCATTAAAGCCTAATGATGATGTTTTTTTTAAGCCCCCATTCACTCCCATTGCATCTATAACTTATTAACCTTAATATGTTGTTAATATGAGTTTTCAAATGATTATAAGTCATCCAGAAAGTCTGCAAGTAACCATGACCAGCATAGCAAAGGTATGTAGGTAGGTTTCTTTAGCTTTACTGCATCTTTATCACTGAATTCAGACATTATTTAAAAAAGAAGAAGTGTTATATTTTTATGTTGTAGACGGCCTCCTAAATGATTCAAAATTTCTGAATATTGAGACACCTGCACATCATGTGTTTGGTTTTATAATTCTCTCATTGGTTATTATTTGTATGGAAATATACACTACAGAGAAACCAACAAGTGGAATAATGAAAGTAGCACAATTCTGAATGACAATCAGTTTGACAATCTTTGCATTATAAGCCCTTGAGTAACAATGCCCGCAGGGGCTCACCCTCTGCCGTTGTCCAGATGGATGATAAAGGTCTCATTTCCAAACTTTTCGAACGTCTCATAATGGTGGCGATCCATGTTTCCTGTGTTGGAATACAAGTAGACAATTCAGCACATATACTGTGGTACACCTACTGTGTGTTATATACTGTGTCGCCCGATATTCTCCATTACTGACCTCTGAAACGGTGCTTAGATCACCATGGGACATTGCAACTCACCCATGAGGAAGTCAAAGACGGTCATGTCCATGATGTCCAACAGTCGTGTCCCACTGTCATACGGTGGAGTCTGTTTGACTTCCTCGCAGTAGTCCGGGTCCACCTCCCATCTGAAGAATTTTAAAAATTTCACATAAACATCTTGTACACATTTTTAATTCATTAGAATTCATGGGTCATCAAAATCCAATTTGTTTCGCCTTTTAACATGTTTTCTTTCCTCCAATTTCTTCTTGATATGATTTTGGGAAACTAATAAGATTGCAATTAAATGTTTTCTTCCGTGGCATAATCCTTACAGGTTGTTTTTTTCTACTTGGATGCCAGACAGCTTTAACTTGATTTACGTGATATTACACACCACAGATCTCTTGCTCAGCTCTCATGAGTTATTGTCCCTGGCACAGTGAGTGTAATAAATATCCTCTGAAAGCTCGACCTACAGGACTCAATAGTGAATCCCTCTGTGTCTGCTTCATTCAGTGAACGCAGCACTGTCTGAGTGCAGGGTCGATCTCTTACTCTGCCTTCTTGCGTTTGTGGTAGGAGCGTCTCCACGGGTTCCTCCAGGTCTTGCGTTTGGCGAGGGCTAAGTCTGGGAGGAAGGCCGCCAGGGATCCTTCTATCTGGTCTGGTTTACCGCACAGAGCGTGCTCAGTAGAGCAGTAGTATGAACACTCTCCGTAGAAACACACGTTGTTGGCTGAGATTTGGAGAAAGAACACACATTAACACAAAACAACTGTTTCTAAAGTAACTATTAGATATATTCCATTATACTACTCAGTAAATATTTTAAAGATGCCTTGCCACACGTATTTCATTACTTTGTGGTAATGTCTGAAGTTCTACCATGGACTCTAACATTTTTTGATTACCTAGTTTCAAGCCATTCTAGAGTGGTATAGAAAGCCTGCAGGAAGACAGCTCGATTTGAGCCAGTTTTTATTAATATTAAATGAGCTAAGCTGCTTGACTCTGATTGGCTAACAGCTATCCAATGAGAGCCTGGCTATCAGCATTCTTTACCCAGTGCAACTTTTGAGCTCATGAATAGTAAGGAGCTCAGGCAACATGACATCAGACTGACCAACTTTTGTAATTGGCCTGATTGGGGGTGCCTTTCCATGGGCAGCCCTCCCTCTGACATCTCTCCATTAGTGCATGTATAGGTACTGAGCATGTGTGTGTAATTCAGGCCTGTGTGTAATGTGTGTAATAACAATAGAGTGTAAATTGTAATTTCCCCTTGTGGGATTAATAAAGTATACATTACATTATTTCTCTGCTTATTTCTTTTCAGTGGCTAGAGCTGACCGAGGAGGTAGCAGTTCATTTTCACATTCACGACATAACACAACCACATATGGACCTAACATATTTTAAAAAATGCAAGAAAATACGGTTTTGTGTGGTATGGCACCTTTAACATGACTACACACTGTTTCTGCCCCCTTGAAATGCACACCACATATATTTAAGGGCCAGTTTTCACAAGATTAAAATTACCTGGAGACATTCAGTGACTTGTATTAATTGCTGAGTGTTTCAGTCATTTTAATCCTGTAAAAGTTTTCCATGTGTATAATATATAAAATGGAAAAGTTACATTGCTAATTAAGTGCACTTTGGCACAAGCCAGAGTCCCCTGATAATACTAATCCCATGCAAATTAATAACCCAGTAATTCAGGGCACAGAACTAGCTTCTCTCTACATTATGAAGAAGGAAACTTTTGCATGATTATTTTTGTTGAAGACTGCACAGATAGCATTTTGTTATCTTTTCTTCTGAAATCACCACATAATCTTGATAATTGTTGTAAAATGGTGTTCGTCCCGCAGTTTGGGGGTAGTACACATAACAGGAACAACAAAAGAGAACTTTGTGCAGCATTTTTAGCTAATTTCTTAATCTAATGGTATATAGATTCAAGTTTTCCCTTCTAGATGTGTCTGTGAAAACCTAATAATGGCCCTTTTTCAATTTGTACCTGGTGAAATAAAGAATGTCCTCCAGAGCTTTTTGTCTCGTGTGACATCTCGGATTTCCTTTGTCATGTTGACAAGCCTGCCGGCCACAGGAGGGACACGGCGGAAGTCCAGGATCCTACAGGACAGAGACACATACTGAGGGCTTACAGTCTGTCTTCAGAATACAGCAGACATTTTCAAACAGTGGCTGTGACACACAGCTCAAAGAGGCAATTAACATACTTTAAGCAAACTGCTGCTCAAAAATAGCACTCCTTCACTGAGTCATTATTTTTTTCAAATTTAACCACACAGACACGACATACTGTCCATATTTTCAGATACAGTTTGAATTACACTTGTATCATGCATTGTAAATGCCCGTCACAAATAAATTACTATAAATCAGTTTAGAAATTATAGAAAAATATGCTACATAAAACTCCAGAACTTGCTTGAGAATCATGACATTTTTAAGTGTTCTAAGTAATCCACTGATAGTTGTCTGTACAGCTAATTTGGCATACTTTTAATGGTGCCAATTTTTCAATAACCTTGGTTGTGCTTTATTTCACCTATTTAAAGAATGTTTGAGAGTGTTACTGTATATGATCATCTTTATATGATAAAGAGCTATTTATGTGCTTAACAACTGTCTGTAGAGTGTTGGAACACGTATGAGCTGCTTGTAGATTTAAGAAGAAAAGAAACATCACTCCAGATGGGACTCAAACCCACAATCCCAGGCTTAGGAGGCCAGTGCCTGATCCATTAGGCCACTGGGGCACAGTGGCCTAATACAGTATATATCTATGCTCATGTAATTCATTGTCACTGCCAACAGGGGGCACTGTGACACAAGTCGTGCCCTGGCAATTACACCACATGGTGGTACACCGCTGTGGTTTTTATGGCTATTATTCTGCATCAAACACATTTTTAACTTCCACACAGCTTTCTGGTTTCATGTATTTCGAGATGTAGGTTACACTGAATGATGGCGTGACTGTCTTCCTGGGTGCGTGCCACATGCCTATTTTATGCATGCCTGGCTCCTGTCGTCAATACCACCTGGCTACAACATCAGCACAGGTTCTTTAAAAATTGATACCCCCTGACAACACCTAATGGCCAAGGCCTGAGGACAGAGAGACACAGAAGAGAGAATGAGATTAAATATGGAGCCAGTGGAATAAGAGGAGCGAGAGAGATAGACCGAGAGAACCTGGTGGACAGAGCTTGTCGTATAAATGATGCCATCAAGTAGAGAGGCGGCGGGTGGAATGCGTCTCTTTCCTCGGACACAGGATGAGGCGCCGCACTGCACCGTCTGGCCTGCTGGGCCTGGGCCTGCTGCCATGCTATAGGGAACAGCTAGGGCTGGCTTCAATTCTATTCATCACTCACACTTTTTCTTCCATCCTTGATAAACCTAATTCCCACAGTGGCCATTTAAAACTTGAGTTATATTCAGGGTGGGACAGAGAGGCCCACTAAGAGCTGCGCATGAACAACAGTGGGAATCATCATTTCATATATTCCCGGCAGAAAAGAGTATAAGACACCAGTGGGAATTCAGAGCTATTTTGTTTAATATTTTAAGGTCAGATCAGTCCTTGTATGTCTTTATATCTGCTGACTGCTTGCTCTTTTTTCCCACCTAATGCAGCAACACAAAGTGCACATCCCATTTAAATCCAATCACATAATTAATGATGCTTACAGCGGTGTAGCCTATATAAGAAAAGACAGTGGCTCTGTGTGTGTGTGTGTGTGTGTGTGTCTGTGTGAGTGATGTGTGCACACGTCAGTGCAAATGCTGCTTTTATAAGAGCCTGTGTGTGTGTGTGTGTGTGTGTGTGTGTATCTGTGGGTCCCCTGGGAGGCAGTGTAGCCTAAGCCTCTGCACCAGCAGCAGCTCTGTAGCCAGGCTCTAATTTAGAACAGACAAAATAAGGGGGAAAAAATAAAGCAATGCTTTTGGCAAACCCTGCCTGGCTTATATTTAGAATGGGCACAGGGCCTTTCATGCCTTTGGTTTCCTCCTCTTCCCCTTAACCCACACATATGCAGGGAGTGTGTATTTTTCATGTGTGTGTGTGCACCAGATGTGTAGCAGACTGGTGAAGAAAGCTGCTGCTAATGCAATTGCTGCTGAACTGTGTCATTGTGCCTGAAGGAAAAACAGATTCAACATCCCTACCCGCTGTGGCCCCAGCATGTGTGTGCGTGTAGATGTGAATGGACACGTGTGTGACCTCGGTATAATCAGCAGTCTCACTACAACACAAGCCCTCTGCTCATAATACCATACATCCACAGTGATGTCAGCTCGACTTTAATAGCAACACCGGCGCTAAAACTCATCTCTTTTTCTGGTCGATCAGAGAGCCTCATGAGGTTTTTTCATTTTATTAAAGTCTCTGGGGCAGGCCGACCAGCCGTTAAGGGTTAGCCTTGTAAAGGCAGTGAAGTCAGAGAGCGTGGTGGTTAGCTAAGCAAGGAGGCTGCAGTCTTTGTTCAGTCAGATGCTAGCTGCGGGAGGGCGGCATTCATCCTCTATGACTCATGGCCTGTCGGAGCTTGCAGCCTCTACTGTACAGGCTCACACTGCTCGCTGTGTTTGAAAGAGAAGAGTTTCTGAGGGTCAGCAACGGTGAAAAGGAGAAGCACATGTACAAACAAGCGCAGAGTGGAGTGCATGGAGGATGTTAATGCGCACAAGAGAAATGGGTATGCCTGCAGTCCTGCCTGCATTCACACACATGGATCTGTGTTGCTATACATAAGGAGGACCTTGCTGCAAACACATTATCTTATCACATTAACGCTGTATAACAAAAAGGGACCCAGTTCTGGCCTGGCATTCTGCAGGTTTTTGTTCCTCCCGGGTGGTTAATGACCTGACAGGATGAGAAGCAAATTAGCAATCAGGGAGGAACACAAACTTGCAGGTCGGTGGCCCTCAAGGATGGAAAGAAGCACTTGGGCTTGAAGGAGTTAAAGCACATTCAAGAACATCAGATTTTTTTGGGGGGGCCTTGATTTAGTTGAAATGTTTGTAGCGTCGGGGCCGTATCTGGAACGGACATCCACTGCTGCCCCTGAGGGTAATTTAGCCACCATGCTTTGACAAGGAAGAAGAATGTGTGGAATAAAGATATCTCTGCTTCTACTGCATCAATTTTGATTCTTTAAAAAATCTAAATCAAACTCACCACCCACCGTGAGTCCAGCAGTGTTCTAAGTGTACTAAAGTTTTAACCAAAAAGCAGCACTGTAGAGGTTTGTTCACCTGAAAAATGGCTCTAAAATTGATGCAAAACAACAATTTTGAAACCCAGGGTAGCCCAGCTCACACTTTTAAAGGGTATTATTGAAATTATTCATAAAATTCTTTACCGCTTCAGCTGGGCGCGCCTCTGGCTACCAGAGAAAACAGGCCAATGACATGGCAACGTGATGTCCCAGATATCATGTACCACACATCGCTGAGACTGGCACTATGTTTACTTACTTGTCCAGATGAAAGGCAGCGATCTCGGCGTTGTGTCTTTCAAAGTCAGAGAAATAGAAGAAGTCCGGTGGGGTCTCCTGCTCCCGGGTCTGCCTGCAGAGGCACAGGGAAAGGAAGCATAGTGATCAGGTTTAACTGTCACGCAAAGCCGAAGTTTTGACAGTCAGCAATATGCAAAAGTGTTCTGTGTTAACATGACAATGCAACATATTAATAGAGCTGTTTAAAGAACAAAGCAGGTAGCAGGTATGCAAGACGATATACGATATACAGACAGTGTTTGCTGGGTACACATCGATATTTAGGTGCATTAGATTTAAACCAATCCGTGTCTTCAAAACAACTTCAAATTTCCAAAGATGTCTCACTGCAAAGGTGATAAACCACTTCGGCTTTACACTTGTGTACCTAATACTGCGAACAGCGTTTGTGAGCAATAACTGAGACACAATAAACTTGTGCCCTTGCCTCATAAAAAGGCCCTTGTTCAGAGTTACTGTGGGTGTTTTGTGGGGCAACACGAACGGGGACAATCGGAGGTCAGAGACTTTCTCTTGAAGCACCCACTCCTGTTCTCGATCTGTACCTATTTCTGTCCAGCTCTGATCCTTACCCAAAAAACTGCTGTCCACACACATTCTGCCTTAAAGCTCTTGCTGAAGGGAAAAGAGGATCTTAAAGTCTTAAATCCCGGAGGTGCTGGAGGACGGCCAGGATGGGGCAGCACAGTAAGGACATACCGGGGTGAAGAGGCGAAGTCAAAGGAAGTGGAGGTGAGAAGAGTCCCGGAGATGGTGCAGCGTTTAGAAAATATGTCTTTGATAAAATACAAGGGCGGCAGTGAATTCCGTCATCAAATTGCTATCTTTGTATATTTGAGTTGTTTTTCCTTTTATATGCACTGCCTTCTCTTTGCTTTTTTTTTTATTGACAACATAAATACTTTCCAGGAAGGCAGCTGAGTGTAATTATTTGGACTGCAGCCTCTGCCATTTCTGTTTCAGCTAGTTGAGGGAGGATGAGAAGAATGGAAACTATCTTGGCAACTTCTCTTTCTCTCCTTCTCTGTCTATTCCCCCCGGATGCTTCTCTCTGTTTATTTCGCTCAAAAACCCTCTATCTCACCTCCTCTGCTTCTCCACTCTTCCTCACGCAGAACTGCTTTCTCTGCTTTCATCTTAATACTTTATATCTGTGTGCCTCTCTCTCTCTCTCTCTCTCTGTGTTCCATCCGTTGCTGCCTTCCTCAGCTGGCTGGCTGATTGTAACTCCACAGCTGCGTGGCTGACATATGCACCAGTCTTTAACTAACCCAACATGGAGCCCAGAAACACATCATCCCCGATCTCCCTGCAAGCGTTTGACAGACAGCCACATGCAGATGGATGGAAGTTTGACCAAAGTAAACCCAAAATTATATTCTGATGTGGTGCATTGGTGTGGTGTGTTTGCGCTTAGCAGAAACGTAGTTAGCTCCCATTTTCACAGTAGACTGCTACAATCAGCATCAACATTCCTCTTTTTAAAATGTATAAATCTCAGTCCCATCACTCTTCTCCTTTCTCCTGTTCATCCCTCACTCCCACACACACGGTCATTGGCGGTAAAGGCCGAGCACCGTCTGTTGATTGTATCGCTCTCTTCTCCTTGCTTCAGGGACACAGTTCTCCTTCCAGATCAAGGGAAAATGATACTGCCTTTGAAAGCAGAGAGAAGAGTCTATTTTACACCAGCCCCAACAACAGGAACAGCATCATTCAGTCCAGCATGTGAAGTGACTACAACTGTTTAATCGAAGGGGACAGCTGTGCTAAGGCAGGGCCTGAAGTTAATTCCTGTCAGAAACAGTATAAGGAAATTAGTCTTTGGGCGAATAACGCAGTGAAGCTATTTAGAGACGAGAACGATACTCATGAAATATTTGAAAGGTTTTAAACACCACGTTTAAGAGGCTCTTTACTCTCCATTAAATGTTTTTTGTCCAGTTGACAATGGCTGGTCTATGGCAACTTTGAAGGAATAGTTTGACATGTTGGTAAATACATGAATGAGCTGCCTTGCCGCAACTTGTGGGGTCTTTTTTATTAAACAGTGTCTTTAGTGGTGATTTAGTCAGTCAAATTGGTATCAAAAGTATTTCCTCAGCATACATTTAGTGACAACCTGGATTTACATGAATACCCTAAAAGCACAATCATTTTTTTTTGTAAAAAAATACTAACTTTTTTTTATTCAAGGATCTTTTTTATTACTTCTTATGTTATGTGTTGGACTATTTCTTAGCGAGCAGAGACTTTCTTGAGTGTTGTAGTCACCTTGAAGTTGCCAGGCAACCAGTAGAGACTTTTACAGTAATAAAGTGAACCTTAGAGGTGCTGGACAGATATTGTTCGGACAGAGCCAAGCTAGTTGTTTCCTCCTGTTTTCAGTCTTTATGCTTTGCTAGGCTAACGCTGCTAACGGCAGATTCATATTTAACAGATAGATTTTAAAAAAGCGGTATCAATCTTCTCAATAAGTGTGTTTCCTGAAAATGCCAAACTATTGCTTTGAATTAGTGCCTGACTCCATGATTGCAAGCAAATCTTAAGTAAAATCTGCTCAAAACCCACAAGATGATATAACCGATATGTTTCAATATGACATAGAATCAGAAATAAGTAAGACATGTACATTCTTGTGTAAAGCCTCCATGGGCATGATTTCCAGCACTGTCTGACATGATCATGCATTGTAAAATAAAGATCATATAATCACAATTAGATAAAAAACTTGCAGTTATATTTACGTACCAAAGACAAAATGTCTAATATTGGAGCTCTAACTTGCCAGCTTTTAATGACCGTGCTGACTGTACAGGAGCGTCGTCATGGAGATTTCTTGAGGAAAAAGCATGAGCAAATATTCTGGTGCAATGATTCATGGCCGTTCAGCTTTAAAGAAATCCAAAAGCATACTTCACATAGTCCTACTACATTGCTGTCTCTATAGGGGAGAGCACCACAGTAAGCTGCTTTATTCATGCTTCTATTCTTAAGCTCCAGTATGCACCAGAACACAACTCAATGAGGCGTGCATGTTATGTGTCACTGCTTTTTAGTGAATCAGTGATTGCTAATATGAGTGAGAAGCATGTGAATACAAGCATGCATTTGCATTTTAGACAAACCTCTTTGCATGTGGCCCGGCTGCGCTGACGCTCTTCTCTCATTGCATGCCAGCCAAGAAGCAGGAAGGCTGGATAATTACCGTGAGCCACATCCAATTCAAATGTCAATAAAGTTATAGAGCATGGCACAATTACCCCCCAAAAAAAAAAAAAACTGACGGGGAAGTAAAAACCGAAGAAGAGATTAAGTCACTGGAGTTAAATGGGGAGGATAGTCAGCGACAGTAAAGACAAACTACAGAAGACGGCTCTTAGTGTTCAAACAAGCAGCTGTTATGCGTTTATTAACATTATGTCTGAATCCTCTAACAACAGCACCTGTGTTCATCCAAATCTGAGCCTGTTCGGATCAAGCAAACCATTAGAGGCATGTTGTTGCATGGAAGCTGCGCCGCCAACGTAAGGCAGGGGGAAACATACATAAATGTATGACCACATTATAAAGTCTATAAATGTTTGAGTACACAGTATGCACTGAGCCCTGAAAAAATCGAGACGAAGGCAAAGACAGTAGTTGCTCAAGAGCCACTGGTCCCTTTCACAGTGGACTGCCTGGTTAAGCTTAACCTTTAAAATATTTACAAATCACAGCTGATTTATGCTGAATGATAAGTAGATATCTTGCACCAGGCTGCCAAAAGAAGCATACATTTATTTTTCTCCTCAGCAAGGCATAGCAGAACTGCCATGTAGGAAAGATGCGTTTGGGCCTCTACAGAGCTTCTCATTACTGTATGTGCGCACAGAAGATATAGTGTGTTTTTTAGGGTTCGGTGGTGGCACTATAGCGGCTGTCTACACCGACGATCCTTTATCATCGGCAGCAGGTGAGACATACTGAGTAGAGCATGCCCAGTGTGACCCTGGCCTTGCTGTAAACACATAGTTTACACTGGGTGGCCAGACAGTTTCTTGGCTCCTCTCCACGCTCCGAGGGGCCCCGGCAGCCATTCGGACAGCGGAGGTCTAGCAGCGAACACACAGAAGTGTGAGAATATAGGGTGAATGAGAGCGGTACATCTGGAAAATCTCCCTGTGCATACAGTGCATTGCTGACCTCTACAACACCAGCATAAGAGAGAGAGAGAGAGAGAGAGAGAGAGAGAGCGAGAGAGCGAGAGAGAGAGAGAGAGAGAGAGAGAGAGAGAAAGAGGAAAAATACGGAGGGGCATTTCCTATTGCTCTGTTATTGACATCAAATTAAAGAAAAGAGAAAGATATTTCACCTCAAGCTGCAAATAAAAATCCACTTCAGTTCACTCTGTCCAAATAAACATCTGGCAATGGTCACTTGGCTTTAGGCAGATTAAAAAAGTGGTGAAAATATTTCAAGAGGTACTTCGTATTGTCCCTTATTTTGGTCATGCTCCAAAAAGGCAAGCTACTACATTTCCTAAAATGAAACAAAATAGCTTTTATTAGACTTCCCCTGCCTGGAAAATACTTTCAAACTCCATGCCCGTTTGTTAGCCAGGCTTTCTGTTAAAGATGTGTAGTCTTCAAACATAAACCCAGATTATCCCGATGATGTCATCAGAGCAATTTTCAGATTTTAGGAAGCTCCTCCTGAGACACAAAAAAAGGATTCACCTTCTTTTCACAGGCTGAGTAGTGAATTGGTGGGGTGCTCCTCCCTGCTTACGGTAATTCCATCCACCAACATGTGACGTTAAAGCGGTTTCATGTCATATTATATATATTCAACAAAACTCTAAATATGTACAAAATGCTTCTTTATTTCCCTGTGGCTACAAGTTATCCATTATGAAGAGTCTGAAAGTTGTGAAAGCTCAGCATTACGCATGAAGCATTTCACTGTGAATTCCTTCCACACAACTGAATATTATTTTCATTCTCTTTTCATCTTGTTCACGGTCCAACCTGCTTACTTTTGAATAATCCTCACTCACGCTCCAGTATCTTTCTCCAGTATTCTGTTTCATACGAGCTGAATTATGGAAACAAGACATCAACAGGTTTCCTTTGAATTTACAATAAGAGTGAATATCCAAGGTGATGAATAAAAAAGTATCAGCGTGTCAACAGTGCAGTCGGGCGAAGCATGGTGGAGAGATTTATCTAGTTTCAAAGTCAAACTGCCAATCGATCACCATAAGCCTATAGCCACAGTACAGGCCACAGCGTGCACACTGGAGGACTGAAAAGATACGCTGTAAAATATAGAAGGACAAGGGCATCTTCCAGCCCCAGCGGGTTCCCACCAAAGGGCTGACTCCACACTCTTGTCACACATCATCCGTCAAACCCACAGGCATGGCAAAGAGTGCACGCCCGCATATACACACAAAAATGACACGGCTATACCCATACACAAATATAGGGTCATGCGCACGCACGCACGCACGTACAGCAGTTTGAAATCGTTTTTTAAAACCTCAACAGATGGGTGATGAGCTGCGAGGAGGCAGGTGAGCATTGAATGCATGAGAGGGTAAGATAGCGAATCCCATCCATGGGTCAACGAAAAGAAAAAGAAAAAAACGCCACAGGGAAACTTGAGATGAGAGGAGGGCGGTGCATTGTTTTATCTCACGCATGTGAAGGTTGACCTTTTGAGCATTGACATTTGATAAATTGAGAAAAAAAGCCCTTCACAGCACATGAGACAGGCGTACCTGTGTGTTTGCACCAGACGACACACGTTAGCGTTTACCAGTGTCGTTGCTGTAACCCTCCGCTGTAATCTCATGTCTGCAACAAGGATTTGGCGTACAAATGTGAAAGATTAAGAGTTTATATATATATATATATATATATATATATATATATATATATATATATATATATATATAAAAATATATACTGTATTTATATTTAGAAGTAAGTAATCTGTTGATGGTAGAGAGAGGCACCTAGTTTTTGACTGTGAAAGGATGGGCACAGAAAGACAGAAGGAAAAAGTGAGACGGGGGAAAGCAAGGAAAGTAAGCAGGTAAAGAAAGAAAGAAAGAAAGAAAGAAAGAAAGAAAGAAAGAAAGAAAGAAAGAAAGAAAGAAAGAAAGAAAGAAAGAAAGAAAGAAAGAAAGAAAGAAAGAAAGAAAGAAAGAAAGAAAGAAAGAAAGAAAGAAAGAAAGAAAGAAAGAAAGAAAGAAAGAAAGAAAGAAAGAAAGAAAGAAAGAAAGAAAGAAAGAAAGAAAGAGTAACTTTTGTTGTTGGTTATCAGCCAGCTGCTATCTGCTGACGTGAAGGGTTAGTGAAGGCTCCTCCCTGACCACAGCAACAACACAAAACCATCCATTAAAACCAAAAGCATATCCGTTGAATGCTTCATTGATTATCACCTATTGCAAAGTAATTCTTCATTAGATGCCTACAGTAATATATCCTCCAACACTAAACACAACAGACAAAGAGTTTAGCTGAGCAATGATGGTTGTTTCAAAGGCTTTTTCAAACCAAAAATTTGAATCTGAAAGAAAGAAAAACACATATTTATTGAAAACATCAGCCTCTGTCTTTAAAAAAAACACACAACACCCAGGGGCTCTCAAAACAACCTTCACACCGTGATCCAGGTGTGTGTGTGTGTGTGTGTAGTTTTTGGGTTACGTGTGTTGCAGTTTCTAAGTTGTGTGATGGCTGTCATAGCTCCCCAGGGCACTGCAGTGCTATCCATCCTCCTCCTTCTCCTCTTCCTTCTCCTCCTTTACTCCCTTACCCCTTCAGATCCTAGGCCTGACATACAGAAAGACAGCTGTTTCCTTCCAGCAAAGCTCTCTCTCTTTCTTTGACACACACACACACACACACACACACACACACACACACACACACACACACACACACACACACACACACACACACACTATAAAGAGACAGATTAGAATAGACACAGGAGAGAGCCACAAATAGGAATATATAGACAACACAGACACACATTCTCACAAACACACACTGGCAAGTGATAAAAGTATAGAGAGCTAGGATACTGACAACTACAATAACACACACACAACCAAACACACCCGTTGTAAAAAACACCATTATGGCCTTCTAGAAATTCTCCATGGACAAGAGGTTCGTATTCATGTTAATTTCACCCTGCTTCTGAGACCAATTCATTGACATAACCATTATTCACATATGCAATGTGTATGAATAAAGATAATAGCAACATAATGATTTATGCAATGCAGAGGATTTTAAAAAGAAACTACATCCTTTTTCAAGTTCAGCCTGCGAGTCCTCGAGGGCAGCACAATGTAAATGAAGGCATCCTGAATAAAAAGCCAATGCCTTCACAACACAACAGACTTTTAATCTGGAGGCACTTCAAAGAGGTATGTGCTTCAGTAAAGAATAGGGGTGTGACGAGACGCTTACTCCACGAGACGAGACACATCACGAGATTGGGTTCACGAGAACGAGACGAGACGAGATTTTTAAAAAAAAATTAAAGAAATCCTCGATGAAATATATGAATGGAAAATAGTTTTTTTATTCAACTGAAAAAATCACAAAATGCAAAACAATTTAGGTGCATTTTGAAATCAACTATTAATGATGAATTTTATTTAACTTTTTTTTTTTTTACTATTTTAATGAATTATATGCAGTAAAGGACGTGCAAACACTGCAAAATGTTTTGTATAAACTCTACTAACTGGCTTCTGCCCTGTACAATTTCACACGAGAAATCTAACTCCTTTCCACAAACCGAACATAAAAAAATTAACAGTATAAATAAAATAAATGTGTAAATAACAGAAAAATAGGGTTAATGTTGCCACACAAATGATTTAAAAGTGGCAGGGGGATCTTCAATAGTAATTTCACGCTCCATCACGCTGACATCACATCGCCTCACGAGACAACTTTTCACCTCGACGAGAAATCTCGTCACGTTTTAATCTCGCGAGATCTCGTAAAACGAGATCTCGTCACACCCTTAGTAAAGAATAATTCCTAGATCCAAATTATTGAGCAAGACACAGCTATTTGAGGTTTAGCGCATGTCAAGACACCATGAAGAGTGTTGGCTGTGAGGAGATGGAAGAAGAGGGAGAGATGTTGGAAGAAGGATGTTCAACTTGATTGTTATTGAGAGGCTTTTTAGATGATGGCAAGAGACAAGGGACAGAAAGGTGAAATGTGTGTGCCATTACTCTTTGCATCAATCCTTTATGGAGAGGCATGCCTACATACAAGCATGTAAATACACACGCAAACATCAAGCCGCCACTTCCTCTCCCGCTGCCTGAGCTGTTGTCATTCGGCCTGTTAATATCCGTTGCAGATAAACAGGCCACAAAGATCAAGCCATCATCTCAACGTAATCTGAGACAGATATACTGCAGCAGGACGCCTCATCCCAACAGTAGATATGGTACCACCTCTGATCTCAGCATCTCTTTCTTCCTTACGATATCTGTAGGGAAAAAAACATCAAGCCATCTACGTCTCGCTGTCTGCTTCTCTCTACGTATAGATCTACCGCTCAGAAAAAATAGGAGCATGCCATGCCTGATGTGGTTACTTTCTTTTTGGAATATGTTTTTTGTGGTCTAAGTGGGCGGACTGAGCACAGCATCTCTTCTACATGAGAGAAGACAATCAGCAAGGCACTTCCAGGAGACGTCCTTCCAGTGATGGAATATTTCCAAGGAAATTTCCAATCACATTTCATTTCAAATGCATTAAAGCCAGCAGGAAACCAGGAAGTTAATTAAATTGTCTTGGATTAAAACACAATTACAGTAAGCATTACAAAATACCTAATGCCATCCCTTTACTTGCAGGGTTGAACAGAGTGAGACATGGACGGACGGACGGATGGATGTTAAAGAGACAAGAGTATCTGTCTGAAATTTTAACTGTACGGGAGAACAACCGGTCATTGCGGTCTTCAAATCAGTTGGTTTTAGAAGTCCCAAGGTCCAGGTATAAACGGTGGGGTGATCAGGCTTTTGCAGTTGCTGCCCCGAGACTCTGGAACAAGTTACCCCCTGATATACGTACGGTTACAGATGTCACTCTTTTCAGGTCCAAGCTCAAAACATATCTGTTCAGTCTGGCTTTTGATACGTAGCAGTGGTGTGACAATTTCATTCTTTTGTTTCTTTGTACTTCTTCTGAATTTACAATTTCTTTGTTCACTTTTTCTATTGTATGTTGTGATTTTACTTATTTTGTTAAACACTTTGGATACCTGCTGGTAGTTGTAAAGTGCTATATAAATAAATTTTGATTGATTGATTGATTGACAAGAGCATTTCTGCTTAGCCATTCAAATATTTCGGAGTTTCCCACAGGGAGATGAAATCCCATTTTTAATGCACCAAACCAAGAAATGACACATGAAGGTTTAAACTGAGTCTCTTAACCAAAATGTAAACATGCATCATTGGATCCCCATATAAGAGGACAACTGAACTGTTTTCTAATCTCCATTTCTAAAGCAGAGGTGGATTACACGTGTGTGTCTCGGTGAGCGGGAAGGGGAGATGATGAATTTCCCCGTATGGCATAAAAGATGATCCTTAATCTGCACCGTTCATTCAGCTATAAATGAACAGCATCAATGAAGAGCTACCATCAGCGCTGCTAAGGAGTGCAGCACGCAGCACACATTGACCAGATAATCATGTTATGCTATCCAATTATATGGACTGTGAAAGTACCTATAGAGAGCTAAATTATGACTTTGAAATATGTATTGTGATACATGGGTTGAACTTTCACGTCTTAAAATGAGCTAAATGGAGTAAATAAGACAACACAGCAGTTATGGTTTGCACAGTTTGCATAAATCTGAGATTTTTACTATGATTTGATTTTTGTAGATCAAGGCTTCTACAGTGCAGGTTGATGATTTTAACTCCCAATTCCCTTTAAGGAAACAGTTATTATACTTCTTTTGATTCAGAATTTGAAAAAAATATTCAGTAGTCTGAAAATAAGGGTTTGAGTTCCCTCATCTTGAAGTCATTGGGTTTTTTGAATGGGTTTTTGGTTAGATGCTTAAAATAAGGTCTGCGGTTAACACAAGCTTTGAAGATTGTCATGTTTTGTTCTACGACATAAAAAAAGGAAATACCCCACTCGTGAATTTTTAAGCTTTTAAATGTCACATCAAACACATCAAACGTCATCGACAGCTTGGTAGTGGTGACATTGAAGTCATGCAACCATGGTGTAGTTTGTCTATAGTCTAACCTCTGGCGATTGCATTTGTGCTTCAAAAATCATAAGAGTGGTGTTCATTTGTGAAGATTATCTTGCTGAATAAAACGTGTAAGTATCATAAACCTTTTTTTCGCCACAGAGCTTATTTTCTGCAAAAAATCTAAGGCGATAACTTCCGGGTTGGCTAACACCCTAGTGGATGAGACTGTAATCAAACAGAAATGAAACAGTTAGCTTAAAGATGCAGTAGGTGAGACTTAGAAAACTAACTTTGTCATATTTGGTGAAACTGACCCTATGTTCTTGTGGAACTATATGAAGCAGGTAATTAACAAACAAAATCCAGCTTCTCTGGCACCACCTACAGGCTGTAGTGAGACTGCGTGTCAATCACTGCTCATGCACACACATTCATTCTCCCTTGTGGGGGGAGGGGCTTAGGAGAATTGTTTGGGCTTTAGCAGAAAGGGGGGGTGGGGACTGAGAAGTTATCGATGTTCAAATTCTTTGGTTAAGTCCTGAATCTTCACAGTCCTACCTACAGCAACTTTAAAGTGATTCATTACTTTTTTCCTGCCGTTTGTCACAATAACCACCAACCAAATGTTCCTAAATGATGACTACAATTACAGCTGCAATGACAACAATTTCAGATGACGGATATTGCAGTTGACAAGGAAGTACAGTAAATAAGACTGTTTTATAATGCAGACCTATGATGCAGTAGTAGTTTTCTACTACTATAAAGCAGACCTTTGGTTAAACAAGCTTTTCTCTGAGGCAGAAACTATTTGATTGTTCAACCTCAATGGTGGAGAGAAAGCTGCTACCGTGTTATTATAAGGCCTCACTCCCTTGATGAATGCTAGACATGTTTTGATCCGAGTTATTTATTTGCCAAGCTAGCACTCTGTGGTATTGGTTGTGCTCGTTTAGGTTTAACTCAAACACTGAGATTTGCTGCCTTGAGTATTGTTAGATTAATTTAAAGTCTGACCTGCTGCCATTACATTCATATTTTCTAGTGGTAAACAACAAAAGAGTGTCAAACAGCAACAACGTTCTATCATGGTTTACGACAGACAGTGAATGCGTCATCACATTTAATTATCCACAACTGTAATTGCTGCATATTTGACTTTATTTGAAGTGCTTCAAGTGCCAGTTTGTAAAAATAGACTCCATTCAGCATAACAATCTCTACTGGATGATTAGGGGACAGGCTGGGCTAAGACTGATTGCTGTGGCCTTTCCAGGGCTATTCTGGCTGTGCTGTGTGTGCCTTCCACTCAACATTGATCTATCGACCCACAGTCCAGTAAAACCTCAAAAGGTGAATCTCATTTCTAAACACACACACACACACACACACACACACACACACACACACACACACTAACAAGCATGTTGATTTTTGATGACAAGATTGATGTAGCCTCTCTGAATTCTCCTAGCATCTACAATAGCCAGCCACTCTTGCTCTCCAGTGCATGTGTGTGTGTATGTATGCATGCATGCATGCATGCATGCGCACGGTCGTGCGTCGTTGAACATGCTTTGTAGGCTTTGGAACAAAGTTGCAATCACCTCAACGTAATTGGAATTGAGCAGCTCATCCATGTAACTGTGCGGCTTGCTGGATAGGTAGGGTTAGAAAAAAACCGATTGCTATTGTATGTTATAATAAGATGCAGGTTAACGGCTTGGGGTTAAAGGTCAGATAGAGAACATGTCAACACACTAATGGGAAAAAATGCCTGGATCACCAAAATGCACTGCTGCTTTCAGGAGCTTTCTTTTTTGTCCCTTATCTTGTAAGAAAAAAAAACCTCTATCTTTATACTGGTGCTATTTGGTGGTTGTTATGGTCTATCAAGATGTATGTCTGAATAATTCCTTTTTATACACAGTATTAATAAATTAAGAATAATTGAAAAGATTCTCATTAAGAAGCGTAAACCTTAAAAGAGAGCCTAACTGAGAGCTTTCCCCACTTTGTGTAACCGACTTGCTGTTTTCAACTACACTGCAATTTTGTTCTTCATATGAGCTCAATCACCTACACTGAGCTTTCCTCTCCAGCGTGCAACAACAAAAAGAGTATGGCCCTGGCTTTAATGTAACCATACATACAGGGCTGCTGTTTTACAGCTGTCAGGGCCGTTCTCTCGTTTTTAGTCTTCATTTCACCTTTTCTTTCTCTGCCCACGTCCTTTGCAAGGCAGTCAACAGTGCAGAAGGGAAGCCTGCTTTTACAGCTTTGTATTTACAATACACATTTCAGGACCACAGGTCCTTTAGATGTGTTTCCTATGGCTGCTTACTTTGTGTACGTCTAAATGCAAGTGAACTCTTTAGAACATACACGATTGTTCAGACCTGAGTGGCATGATGTATGGTCTGACAGAAGTATCACACAATCCAGACCATCAGCAGATTCACTACAATTTCATTCATAGGACATATCTCACCCCCGTGAAAATGCCACACATGAAAGTAATTAACTGCCCTTTATGCACTTTCTGCCCACTGATGCCTAGGGGCACTTATCTTTACATGATCTGAGAGAACTCTCCTGATGGTCAATTCTGGAACAATATTGCATCCAAATTATCTGCCCTGATTAATGTTACTGTACCTGTTTCTGTCAATGTTTTGGTTCTGAACGATCTGTCAGACCTTCAGCTCTACAAAACTAAAAAACGGGCTGTACTTGCTGGAGTAACGGCTGATAAGAAAATGATTGCAACCTGTTGGAAACCGCCTCATGATAAATGGAGCAGCAGGAAAAACTTTGAACACTGTAATTTTATTTATTTAGTTTAAATTATTTGTACATGCTAAATGACCCGTATCTCACACACACTTTTGAGCAACCCAATCAAATTTGAGGAAGGAAATCCTTCTGATAATTATATATATATATATATATATATATATATATATATATATATATATATATATATATTAAAGCTACAGAAGCTTCAGCTTCCGCCACACTGAGACTTTAAAAGCTCCTACATTATTTGTCCATTTGTGAGAAAACATGGAGGGCGACACATCGAGAAGATGGTGGTTAAAAACAGACTTGGCATTCAAATTTTACATTTTAGAGGTGATTTTGTTCTAGCCAACTGCAAGAGCATGGGTGAAACTTTTTGCAGACTGAGCACAGAAGAGTTTTTTGTGGGGGGGGGTCTACATGTTTAATTTTCACATCTCTAATATAGGATCTATTAACAACCACTCATACAGCACTATCTACTGTACTACACCTGAGAAGCTACTTTGGTAAGCACATCATGAATGAAAAACCATATGACAAATAATAAATACATAGAGCCTGTTTCAGATGGTCCACAGAAGATGAATCAGTCATTTTGATGGTTCCAGCTTCTTAAATGTTAGAATGTGTGGCACTCGATTGCCATATATTACAGTAAACTGAATATATTTGGACTGTTGTTGAGACACCTGGTGACATCACCTTCTATGAAACTGCACTTACACTTACACACAGGCTACATTTGCATTGCTATAATTTGGTTTAAAAATGAATATCTTTGGCTATGTTTGCAGCTCACATTCAGGTAGCTCTGGTGTTTCATGGCCCCTAAACCGGAGAAATTTGAAAACACTTCTGACCCTGTTTGACTTTGAAATCTCCGGGGTTGTGTTGCAGTCTCAACGGCCGCAAACGGAGATCTTTGGCAACACCGACGCCAGTGTTTTGCCACCTTATTAGTTTGTGACGTCTCGTTCTCTGAGACTAAGCTACTAACGTTACCATGGCAACTACCAGCAACGAGCGGAGTATATACGCTGCCTCCTGTTTACCCTAGCATGCCCAGTATGCCAGAATGTTCATGAGATATGCGGTTAGGCCGTGATAGTTCTACTGGAGCTAAAAACACTTGTGTGCACGGAGTTCGTTTTTGACTCAAAACTAAAAACCAAAATGTAGAAATGTCAATGTAGCCACAGACTTTTTCTATATTGCTGGCATCACATGAAATATAACATAAAATCAATTCAAGCAAACACAGCGGAGAACAGGAAAAACTCTTCAACATAAACAGAGCAGCACCTGAGATTAAACCCAAACCAAATGCCTTTTTTCCCTCCGTCCCTGAACAACAATTACTGCTAATTATCAGCTGCTCTGCCCTCCATCGCTCCTGCCCTTAGCACTCAAAGCACGTCGTACACATCCATCCGCTCATGTCTCAGGCCATTCTTCTTCTATCTCCCTTTCCTCCTGCACACACAGCCCTCATCTGCCTGTAACCAAAACAGCACAGGAGGATCCTGGGGTGTCGCTGGGCCTGATGGGACAGCGTGAGTTCTGCTGCTTTTCATTATTCATGCCCAGCCCCTCCTCCTCGTCGCACTCTCTTGTTCCTTCCCTCAGTTCCCTCATCTGCCCTTTTGGTCTCGTAGCGTGCAATGGATTTATTAAGAGGCATTACCAAGAAGTCCTGGCGTTCTTACATTCTGACGAACACAATGCAGGAATAAGAAGAGAGAAGGGAGGAAGAAACGTGAGAGCTAACACGACAACAGCACTCATGAGTGGAGCTTTCAGGTCTAAAAAGTGAAGCCAATAAAGAAGTGCCTTAAACCAGTATTCTATCTTTTTTCAGCAAGGGACTATTCCAATTGTTGCAAAAAAAGCTATGAGAAGTATTAGAAGTCTATGAGAAATTAACTAGTCCTACTAGTAAACATTTGCGTAATGAGTTTATTGTCTCAATCACTAGTTTTAAGTCTTCTTCAATACAGCATGATGTTCTTTTGGAAATTATGATCCCAATTATTTTAAAATTGAACGAGAGCAGAGCAGAGGATGCTTTAGGGTGTGGCTACATGCCGACCTGTCAATCACGATAGAGGCTTATCCATGGCATTGTGTACATCAAAACATTTTTACTTCTTCAAAGTTATTTGGAACATTTTGGACACCTAAAACTAGCGTTAGCTTTTAACTTAAGGGAAAGTCTTCCATTTTGTACCGCTAAACATGTAGATAAATGGTGCCAGTACCCTGACGTCTGTGAGTAAAACTCTGCTGGATGATGAAAGGTTGAAAATCGGCAACTTTCCCTCTTTAGCGTTTAGCCTAGGCAGCAGGCTGCGTTCATCATGGCATTGCATCATAGGAGTGAAGGTTGGAGTCACTGACTGCATACACACACGCACACACACACACACACACACACACACACACACACACACACACACACACACACACACACACACAGTCTCTAGGTTTGCTCATTTATGTGTATGCAAGTTTATTTTGGTGACACATGTTCCGCGTGCCATTTGTGGCGTTGAAAATACCCAGCAAAGACACAGGCCATTCCTAAGCTCATTGTCTCTCTGAGCTGATGGACTGCAGCTTACTGTGGCAACAGCAGCAGTTTCTGCTACACTACAGAGAACAAAGCCACGGCTCTCTAAAACATCATACATGCAAGCGCCATCCAAACCCCAGAAGAAGCTCTCCATTGCGGGCGCTTCATTGTGCCGCCGACTTACCAGGCCGTCCCTGAATAGGACGTGCTAATAGAATTATGAGGAGGGAATGAAAGGAGGAGATAATGGCGCCGATGTTTCCGTTGAGAGACAATTCAATTCCAGAGCAGTGCTTGCGGACCTATGTTGTCGCCATTGTGCGGACTCCAGTCAATAAGGCTGCTGACATTAAATGAACTTCCAGGCAGAATAAGAGCACCCAGGTGAAGCACATCCACATCTGGGACTGGGGAGCAGGCAAGAGGAGAAGAGAGGGAGAGAGACTAGTAGTGCAGGAAATGCTATTTCCAGTGAGGTTTGATGCTGAGTGAGCAGGTGGACAATTTCAAATCATACACAGACAGACAGACACACACAGGCGACCAGCTGTCTTTTACACACACACACACACACACACACACACACACACACACACACACACACACACACACACACACACACACACACACACACACACACACACACACACAGGGCGCTGACTTTTCTAAAAGCTAACAGCTTAAAGGCACAAACATATACGTTGCAGACGTGTACAGGCAATAAATAGTGTGTGTGTGTGTGTGTGTGTGTGTGTGTGTGTGTGTGTGTGTGTTTCCCAGGCGAGAGGCCGAGGCCAGAGCAGTATGACAGTCTGGAAACAGCTGGACATGGCCGATCAACGCTAGTACATGGCACAGAACCTCACACCAGGGTTAATCAGCTCAGCAGCGTGACACCGTGTGCTTTAATAGTTTATAGTGCACAAGGGTCCTGTCTCACATTATTAACTTTTTCATAACGTGCTTAAGGTCATTTAAAATGCATTTACAAGCCGTATATATATGGCTTAGAATGTCTTCTTTGTAAAAATGTGTTTTAATTCAAAACAGCAATAAAGAAGTCATAAAAAGTTCAAATTAAGAAACGTAAGTGATGAAAAAAAAACGTCTATGTCATAATCATCCAAGTTTTGATATAAAATGGGTGCCATAAAAATTAAACTAAAGGATAATTCTCTTCCCAGCAGGTAGTACATCTTTGCTGAGTCCAGCTTCCTCTCATACAAACTGCTCGCTTGCTGATATTTATTAAGAGACAGCTTTGTATTTTGCTCTTGAGTTCTCATTCATCAATCCTGCATGCTGAGAAGATTTCCCACCAGCATTAATAATTTGGACAAATAAGGTTAAATTGCAGCATGTCAATTAGAGGGGACAGCGTGTTCTCTTCTCCATTGCAACAATAATTTGCAACCAATAAGATGGGTATATTTTTTTACATGAACATGGGGTCTAGTGCAATTTTTTTTTATATTCTATTATATATTCTGTATATTTGTTTCAAAATGGACTGAGTCAAACCATTTTAATTTAAATGTAGTAATTTCCTTTAAATTGAATCCTTTAACAGTCTAGTTTTTCTCAGTAGTTTGTATGCACCTCTGTGTTTTTATGTGCAGGCAGGGACAGTACAGGCTGCCATACAGCGCTTATATTACTCAGGTTGACACACAAATGGCTCCACTGGGCACAGACTCCCATTGTGAACTGGGTGGATAACAACATGTCTGCACTTTGAGCACATTATCAGGTTTTATAAGGACACACCGATACCCTTGGGGACATGGATGTGCCAAATTGGAAATTTGGTTATGTGAACATTTAAAGAAGCCAGAGCCTCTCTGGAGGCAGAGCTAATTTCATTGGCGGATATTAATCTCACTGGGTGGAGACAAAGTACCACATTTGTTGGGTTGATAAATTAAATTGCAGACTGAAGCAAAGAAAGAGCTCTAATCCAAAAAAAGATTTTTTTTCTTTTCATTCATTCATGACATGATATTGCATGGCTGCAACTTTCTCAATTATTCGATTAATAGTTTGGTCTATAAAACATCAGACAACTGTAAAAAAAAAAAAAAAAAAAAAAAAAAAATGTCCATGCAATATCCCAGAGCCCAAGCTGATGTCATGAAATTTCCTGTTTTGTCCAACCAACAGTCCAAAACGCAAATATATTTATTAACTACAATTCAACACCAAGAAAAGTAAAACATTCTCACATTTGCAAACATGACTTTAATGATTAACTGATTAATAAAACAGTAATTGTGCAGGTACACATTTATGACTTTAGAGGTTCAACTGACAGGCTTACACAGAATGAGTCAAGATATAGAGTAGTGTCACTAGTTTGGTTCACCTACAGACTAATAAGATCTCTTGGAAGATAAGTCTTGGAAAACCAATTTATTATAATTTCGTATTACTAAATTGCATTACTGCACAGCACCTAGCCAGCCAAAAGCAGATTTTGTTAGCTATGGCGACAATCTCAAAATTCTCCTATTTGATACATACTGTATTCCATCAAAAAGCACCAAGTCAAATATTCTATTTCCATGATGCATTATTCTTCCAATTCTTGTTTACATTACACATTCAACAGACTCTGAAGACATTGTCTTAGAGCACGTTGTACTTTATGACTTCTACAAGCATGTGTAGCTTCATGCAATGTATCTCAGCTGCAGCCAACAACCTAAAACAAACAGCACAGCAACCCTTCTGGCTTCAGAGGGTGGAGGAAGGACAGAGATAAGAGGGAAGATACTGTAACCTTCCTAGTAACTAAGCATTATCCAGATCTACAAATGAGAGTTGTGTGCTTGGAGGGATGTGGTGATTGGATCATCCGCACATGGCCCCCAGAGCCTTTCTTTGTGCTCCAAATGGCCTGGCTACATGTAGATGCCATCAGATTGCCTCTGATTGGGACTGAAGTCATTTCTCTCCTCTTCTTGTCTTTCATGTTGGCTACATTAGTGACAGGAGAGTAATCAAAGCTGCCATTAATGCCTGACCATTTCCTCTGCCCTTGTCATGTATCAGGCCCACAGGGCAAGACTACGCTTCCACTCCTGCAAAGTACATTGTTGGGGGAAGATGGCTAAAACCACCTAGCTAATGGATTTTCCTCTTTTCCTGTGGCTTTGGTCTTGAAAGAAAGAAAGAAAAAGATCCTGGTGATGGTAAGAGTAGTGAATGGGGCTATCTTTTAATCACCATAAACTCGGCCCATCTTAGACCATGGCTGTGTATTAATGTAATACATACATACATACAAGTCTATACGGCTGCAGCATTATTAAGTCTTCTTTCAACATTTTCTAACATGAATTGATAATAAATATAAGGCAACACATTTACAATTGACCTGGATTTAATTTCTGGGTACAGTGAACCCTCGCTATATCACGGTTCACCTTTCACCGTCTCGCTACTTCACGGATTTGCATCGTGCATTGTGTTCTGCATTCTGCAAACATAATCAATGGTGGCATGTCGGTTTATAAGAATCTTTTTTCCCAGAAGAAAAAAGAGCGACAACAACTACCAATAACTATGACTCTGGTCGCGGTGGGGCGGTGCTGATCTCCGCAATTTGAAGCCTTCAGTTCATATTGATGATTAAAATTATTATTTTACAGTACAGTAGTTATTTGTAAAAAAACGTTTATACAGTACTTTTATTTGTTAAACAAATGCTTAGGCCTGTAAAAGGTTTTGTTCTTTGGTTTCAGTGTATAATGGAGTATTTCATCGTATAATAAATGGTAAAAAAAAAAAGGTTACTACTTCACGGATTTCACCTATCATGGGTTCTTTTTGGAATGTAACCCCCGTGAAAAACGAGGGTTCACTGTATTTCTGTTCTTGAGTATTAAAAAAAATTGTCAGCATGAAAAGTCAAAAACTTACATGAATGCCCTTATTTGTGTTCTTGCTGAGAGTTAGAAAATCAATAGTGTGTTAAATATGAAGCTATAGCCAGGAGATGGTTATCTTAGCGATAGCTTATCTTAGCAGAAATAACAGAAACAAGGAAACAGATGCTAGAAAACAAAAAAAAAAGTCCCCCTTCCAACACCTCTAATGCTTACAAGTTGACAGTTACACCACGTAACTGCCCGTAAAAAACTCACTTACTGTAGTTACATTTTGGTTTGTTAATTAGTTGGCTTTAGAGTTACCTTTGGACAGAGCCATGCTAGCTGTTTCCCCTCATTTCCAGTCTTTAAGTTAAGCTAATTGCGTTTTTCTATTTAGCGTACATACATGAGAGGGGTGTCACTCTTTGAACAGTTACTTTAAAATGTTTGGTTTAATACCAACTGCATTCATATGAATTGATTATTTTTCTTTTAATGCGTTGGCTTTATGCAATAAATTGTCCATTTTGATGAAGACTTTAACCTGATTGTGTAAGTATAATATGTCAAATACGTGTCTATGTTGAAATTATACTGTATATAAAAGTCATTAGGATGGGATGAAAGGATTTCCCTGCCTCGCCTCATTCAGAATGGCTGACAAAGAGGACAGAGTGGAGCTGAATTAGACATGAGAAGATAAACCATTCATACATCCGTTAGCAACGTCCCATTAAATCCAGTTGAAGTGGCTCATTTTGCCAGGCAGCGCGTCATCCTGTCTCTTTCCCACGTTGTCTCCATCCCTCTCACCCTCTCTTTCTCTCGCTCTCTCTCTCTCTGTACAGTATCTCTGAGTCACACCACAAACTACCAAGGTGCTTTTTTTATCATGTAGCTGCTGCCCACAATTTCACTTAACTGATCATCAACTTGTGAGTTTTACTTTAATCGAAGTTGGCTTATAATTACCCACCATCCACCACAGCATCAGGCATTAAACATATGTCATGTCATGGCATGAGTAATTAGTAACATAAACCCCTCCCCAAATTCTTTCATGTCTGGATTGAAATTTATTGCTGAGACAATTAGACTAATTATACAGTTTGCTGCCTGGCTGGGAAGGCGGTGGCATGCCACTGTAACAGGATCCAACTTGTGTGCTTCATGTTGTCGTAAAAGCAGAAACACAGATTGTGTAAAAATGTGCACTGATGGGATTTGGCAACATGCTCCGGTGGGCGACTAGCACGTCTGATTTATGACACACAAATCTCTGCGGATCACAGTTCACGCCTCATAGCTAAAGTAATACACACATGACGAGAATAACAGAGGAGAGGAGCGTTTGAGTATTCTTCTGTCGTATTTGGAGAGAACCACCAAGGGGCAAGCGAGGCTATGAGCTATGAAGAGAAACCCCCAAAAAGTGGGTTAGCGGAGAGAAAGGGAGACGGTAAAAGAAAGAAATAATACAAACTGGGTGGTGAAAAAAAAAAAACATGACTCATCGACACAAATCAAGGGATTTGGGATACACTTTAGTAAAAAGCAGCAAATGAAAAAGAGAGGGAGGATCGGCATCAAGGTCTGGCAAGCTGTGAGCGACTGCAGCCCGGGCCTGTGGTGTCCTATCCAGGGGCTGTGTCTGTAAATTGTTGGGTGGGGTACACGGTGGCTGTTGATAAGCAGATAGAACACAGATCTGTGCCTATAAATAAACTATAAATACACATAGGGAAACCCTGGAGCTGTAGGACTAGTATGGCAAGGGCACAGAGGCTCCAAACTGGAGAAAAATATCCAGGGGAAAAACAAGAGAGGGAGGGAGAGAGGGGTGAATGGAGAAACCAAAGCACTGAGATGGAATGAGGAAGGTATCCAGGAGATTTAACCACAAAATATACAAGTTACAAACTTTATCAGATCTCAGGAACACCATGAGTCAGTTCTTCTGTTTCATAAGAGTGAAATGAAGGGAAAGGCCATCTCGTATTCCTCAAACCTCAGAAGAAGCAACCTCTTTTTTTATTGCAGTACTATTATAACCTCACAAATAAGAGCGGAAGCCCAACGGATGAACGCTGCTGGAAAATACAATACAAAACTGACCTTGTTAAGCATTTATAAGGACTGTCTGGGAGGCTTTATGAGCAGGGAAAAACAAGTTTTAAGAGAAGAGGAACGATAAACGTCAGATTCAGATTTTCCAGGGAGGGCTGCGAGAGTAAGCAGAGGGAAGAAACTCAAAGGAGGGGAGGAAAGGGACAGAGTAAAGTGAGTGTGTTTCTCCCAGCTGAATCACTCATATCATATCAGGAGAAATTGAGAGCCCAGAGATGTTGTTGAGGGGAGCTACGCTCTCCTCTCGCTTTCTATTCTCCTAAGACCAGAGATTGAGAGGTGTAGCTGGAGGAAGAAGGAGTGATGGTGAAAAGGAGTGACGGGGAGAGAAAAGGGACAGAGAAAAATAGGAAATGGCCTTGGGTCGGTTAGAAAAAAGCAGTGAGGTGAAAGAGGAAATAAAACATGCCAAAAGCAAGTAAAAAAGGATGGGAAGCAAAGGAAGATGAAAGGGGCAGAATGAATGAGCAGATGGCAGAGTGTGATCATACTGACAGCTTTAAGATATTAAAGGATAGCTTCTCATTTTTTTCAAGTCTCTTTTTAAGACAGACTTAAATGGCAGTTTTCGCGTCTCCGAAACAGAAAGTGGATCAGAGCTACACAAAGAAATTGTCACGTGAAGAGGGAGATACAAAAAAAAATGTAGCAACCAGCCAGCCATGGAGACACAAACTCACAAGCTTAGTTCCTTTGTTGCAGCTAGCAACAGCTCCTAATGACGTACATACCATGACAGATGCATGCACATTTAATTTAGGGAATAAAAGAAACATAACCAATGTTAATTTGCATATTTAAAATGTCTAAACCTTTGCACTTAACTGCAGCTCTACCAATACTGCACTGCAGAATAAAGGAGTGAACATTGGCTGAGAGCTCAAACAAACTGCTTTTAATGTTTCCTTACACGGACGGTGTGACAGACGTGAAAGCCTCTCTTCCGACTGACTATGAGTTTTACTCTTCTATGTAGGAGAGGGAGTGTTTTGGACACCGCATACACTGCATGTTTAAGTGGTCTGCTTGCTTGAGTTGTGTGAATAGCAAATTAGGGGAGGACATGTGGAATTAAAGGTGAAAGCAGTGGCCTGTTCCAGACGCTGGGCTATGATTTTCAGGGATCATTACTTTGAGTGATGAGACAGCCACGCCCCCTCTAAAGCTGGCTCGTGCTTGGACAAGAACTCAGACTCCAAAGCTCATATTTGAATAAGCGCTGGACAAACACCATAGATGCCCCCCTTCTCCCTCCCACTTCAGCACAGAGTTAACTGAACACACAGCACAGCATCACAGTTGGTAGGAAAGCTCTCGCAGCACACTAATCCGTGCAGTTTTGCCGAGCTGCTTTCTCCTCGCCAGGCCTAACAATGCTGAAGTCACTTTTCCTCCCTCGCTCTCTTTTTTTGCAAACAACAACAACTCATAATCCTTCGGCGAGCGCAACCATATGGTCTTGTCTTCATCCTTTCTTTATCCACACCCCACTGACATTAATAATCTGCAGGACTGGGAAGATGGTATAGGGCCAAAACACTCCCAAAATTCCAATAATCCCACTGTAGTTTTTTTGTACTTCTTTTGGCTGAAACTGACATTGTCTTTGAAATGCCAATAGTGATGCTTACATTAAAGCTGCACAATTCAGTTTTTATATTTCAATAACAGTGGTTTAAATGATTAATATGTAAGGCAGATAACTATCACCTGAAAATGCAGTTATAGCATCAAAAAAAGGTTTGTTTTTAGTGAAAATGCTATCTGCAGACAAATACAGCTGGTGAACACAGTGGAGCATTTAGCAGCTAAAGCAGATATTTCCCCTCAGCAGTTGGTGGAAAATAAAACAAAGCTAAATAGGGGTGGAAATATTGAACCTACATTAATCAGGTGGCCAGAAACATGACTCCAAAGCTAATGCTAACGTTGCTCTGTATCTGCAGGATGTGTAGATAGGCAAATGTTTGATAACAGCTTTAACATTCCAACCAATAAAACCAATAAAATCAATTAAAACTGCTTTCAGTCTGCACCATAAGCTGTTCACATAAAAACCATCTCAGCAATAATCTTTGAACCTGTTAAAACTTCCGAAAAAAGGCATTATTTATACAAAAAGAAGCATATTTTGTGTTGTAACAGTAAATTACATAATGGTTGCTATTTGAGTTCATGTATAATCTGTTATTTGATGTTGTTTCAGCAGCGAGTACATTTGCATCTTGTGCCAATAAAGCACCTATAAACTGTAATGAAACAGCATTGTTAAAAACAAATAGAATTAAAGTGTGCCAATAAACAAATGGGCAACTCAGTCTGAGTATACTGTTGTTCCACTTCAGCAGCACATCAACAAATCACATGCTGTCATCCCTTTTAAATGATGCTCATCTCTAAGAGTTGCTTAAGCAAAGACTGACTGGTACAGTATATGCAACCGTTTCCATCCTGTTTCATGTGAGACAGCAATTCATGTTGGGACTTGGGCGTTTTAGATGGCTTTTTAATCTTGCCATCTGAGGTTGGTTGCATCACTTGTTTTGACTAACCAACCTCCTTCTTTTCCTCTGAAAAGGATGTCAGTGGCGAAGCTTGGAGGGGTTGGATATGCAGATATTGAATTGTAAGAGCAGAGCTTTCTACTTTAATCAAGCTTATACAGTATGCAGCCGTGTGGAACAGATGTTATTTAATCCGCATCCATACCATAGCCAGAGCACGGACAGCTGTGGTTCACACAACCTTTTTCTCACCGTAACCTCAGTCGCTGCTCTGCTGTTTGTTAATTACGTATCACAACATGCCCCGTGTTCCTAAATGCCCCCCTCAAAAGGCAATTCCTTTGGGACGGGAGGGAAGAGAAAGCCCAATTAGACCAAGTGTCCATCTGCTGAAAGGGAGAGGTGGTAGGGGGAATAAAAGAAATGAGATAAACGCAGTAAAAAAATGTGACGCCCCAAAGACCTTGCGGTGCTATAATTAAACCTGACAATCAGGAATGTTGGAGAGCGACGGGTGAACATGGTGTTTTACCTCCTGCTTCATTACAGTCTAATGATCCCCCCTTAGGTGTTTTCCCTGACGCTAACTACAGCTTATAAAAGGGATCGGTTTCAGCGTGAAGAGGCCGCGAGCTTTAATGGCTGGTGAAGGTAAAGACAGAAAGTAAGGAGAGTAAAGATCACAGAAGCTCTGCAGACCAGACTGAAACTCCGCCACATTATAAAACGCTGGATATTTCTGGAAAACCAGGGCTGTCTCGCCCTGTGGCAGAATAACAGATACTGTGTGTATATGAACCACTGAGCATAGCGGCTTCTTCAGGCCATCGCAGCTCTCAGATCAAGAAATGTGAAAGCACCGGTTCACTTTTTTTTAAGTATGTTTTCCCCATTCAGAACATCTCTCTTTAACTGCTAACTCCAAAGCACATACTCCCTCCACAATTCATGAGATTAACGATACTTTCACCATGGACACATTCACTGGCAGTTTCATCAAACTCTGTGAGCACATACAAGCTCATTTGACCAGAACATTCAGGCTAAAAAAAACAAATCAAGACAGATGAAAATGCTTCTTCTAGCATGAGCGTGGTGCTGTTTTTTAGATGTAAAAATGTAACGAGAACAGAAAACAACCCAAAAAATGCAAAGGTTTGAATGCTATACAAAGACAGATGTTGACATTTGATAGCCGGCAGCCGAGCAAAACAAACTGCAGTCAGGATTGATGCTCATGGTCTGTTATTCCTTTACATGCTCTTAAGCACTGAAAGTACACGATTCTTGGCTAAAGTTGAAGGGACTCAAGTTAGATTTGTTTGATTCAACATGCTGCCAAAATCTCCAACCTCGCGAGATGACAGGTTTCTAAAACACTGTCCAGTGAACAAGCCAAGTTATTGTTACCAAGCAGCCTAAACTAGCATGAACTAAATACATTTTTTAAATAACGTTGCTATAGATTGGCCCCTGATTGGTGTAATTAGACCTTTAAAGGTGTCATCATCTAAGTTTTACATGTTTTTTTTTTTTTAATGAGGTTTATTTTTAGCCTTGTGTTGTGAATATTCAGCTTGTAACCAGAGCAACAAAAAAACCTGGTGTTTTGTGATACTAAATATAAGACACAAGACACTGTCACACTCTCTCTTTGTTCATTGACTCTGGGAAGACATAAAAGTCTCATTTCCAGTCATGAAACACCCTCTGTGCCTCCGCTTTCAGCATCTGGTCCTCAATAAGATTGGCAGCGCGTAGGGCTGGGCCCAGGCCAGATGAATCAACGTCTGTCGCGATTGTCACATTAGCTGTTGAGGTGTTCTGTGTCCAGACAGAGAGAAAAGCTTGGCTTTGAGTGACAGCTCCTTCAAAGCAAAGAGACAAGCTGACAGATGGTATCAAGGCCTTGCATTCCCACAGAAACACAGAGACGGATCAGCTTCTCTGAGATGTTTATGGGCAAGTAATTAAGCTTGTTTTTTGAATTTTCTAAGAAACAATGATTGAGTTTATCAGGGATGAACCGCCATTGTGGCGCGGCCAGGAACAACTTGCCTCTGAGACTGCGGAGAAATGACAGCACAGCATTACAAATCCACGCATGTGTGTGCGCGTCAAGCATGCGCGCACACACACACACACAAATGTGCAGTAACGTGCGTGTACACAGAGATGGCAGCGGAATTTAGCCAAGGCTTTGATATGCAGATTGGATGCTGGCTTGTCATTTCTGCTGGCTGCAACACTGTGTTATCGTTCTTTCGGCACAGCATTAGAGCTGATAACATTTACCTGAAGGGGGCAGTTGACTGATAATATCGTCAAGACATTTCTGCTCTTGGAAGGCGAAGGGCCGTGTGGAATTTGCCGTAACAGCATTACTGCCAAGTGGTGCTCATATCCACATGAGCACAAAAACAAACATGTACACACAAATCAGCACACAAAGACAAAGAAATATGACCAATTTCTGTCTCCTACAACTACAGTATGAATACTGAGACAGTTTGGAACACATGCATGTCCAAAATCATTAGAAGTGGCAGTAAACAGTGACACACACACACACACACACACACACACACACACACACACACACACACACACACACACACACACACACACACACACACACACACACACACACACACACACACACACACACACACACAACTCATTTGCAGTGCCAGCAGTGCAGAGTGAGGAAGTGGTGAAAAGACTGGATGCTGATGTTGACTTTTTAGAAAATAAATGGATGTTAGCATCACACAGACATGTCAAATTTAAGGATTGTGCTGATCAGCTACACTAATTAAAACTGGCACTGTCTGTTAGAATACATTACTTACTAATATCTACAGTACATTCTACATAAATCATGATGGTTGATAACTGTAGATGGCAGAACGCCAGCAGTACATTAACAGATTACAACAGTTTTCCCCCCTATCCCCAATGGACCACAGATTATTTTCATAAGCTTCTGCTCATAGCATGTTTTTCCACAGTTTGCTGAGCAATAGGTCTGCACTGCTTATTGTCCATTACCATACCAACTTCAGCCCCATATTAAGAGATTATTATCAGAGCCATGCATGCCATTATTTAAACAATTTGCACTGAAACGCATACAATTTACCCAAAAAACAAGTCTCTACGTCTGTCTAAGCTGTTTTGAGCCTGACCGTCTGATTGAATAAAAAATGCCCTATGGACCAACCTTCCAAAATGTATCATTTTCCAGGTCTCATAATGTAAAAAGTGAGACTTCCATGTCTGTTTTTTATTATAAAGCAAGTCAAGATGCTATATAAATACTGTGAAAGTATCAAAATGTCAATCCACAAAGAATGCACACAGTCTGTATTCAGAAACGGTGCGCAAGCAATACAATTGTGATGTCACAACTATACTATATGTAAGAAGAAAGTGCCGCTACACTGCCAAGACAGAGATGGTTTAGAACCGAGACACCCCAACTCGTTTCCTGTATCAGTGCCACGCCTCTTTAGGAGACTAGCGGCAGGTCCGAGTGTATTGATTCCAATAGGAGAAGGAACGTGAACACAGATTGTGAGAGATTCTTTTGCCCCATAGTCACTAAAGTATATTTCTCACAAGCCACATCTCCCGAACATTCTGACACTAAGATGGCATTTTTCATACGGACACATCAGGAGAAAATTAACTTTGTTTGAGACCTGTTTCTGTCTCAGGACCAAAATCTGGCGAGTTCTGGCAAAACAGAGAAGCTAACGTCAGCTTACGTTCGAGAACGCCCTTACAAAAATAATGCCTGTGATGCTCAATATGTCTTTTAACACTGTAAATATCTATTGTTAGCAAAACAACACATGAATAAATTATTCAAATATAACTTTTCATCCATCCATACGACGTTCACTACATGTTCAAACCAGGCCGTATCCCTTTAGGAGACAGGAAGTGTGTACAGTTTACAATGTTAATCTAACAAAATGGCAGCGTTGGCAGCAAGTTATTTAAGCATCCTTCAGCAATGGAACGGAGTTGTAATTTAACGGTATTGTTGTTACTGTTGTATCGTTGTTAGTTATTGTAAGACCTGAAAAGATTGTATGCTGTATTTGTATATCTATTTACTTTGTGATGGTAAGATTTTGTGAAATAAGTGGCAGGACCAAATAAGCTATTTGCTTCCGCCTGCTCCTTCTCAAACTAATCCTTTTTATGTATTTTGTTTTTCTTTTTTGTGTTAATTTTTGATTGTTTGTGTTTTATTTATGGTTTTAAACCATTTGTTGATTGTTTCAGGTGAATGAATAAATGAAATGAATGATTCTCTGTTAACACACACACACTCTGCTATTTTCACCAATTCATCAGGAATGAATACAGGTATATTATCATTATGGCCTTATAGATTAGGCCTGGTATTGAGTGTCACTGAAGCTAATTCGTATCAAATATCTATGGTTTCTGTTGCATCAGGGTGGAGTTTACCATTTTTGCTTCAACACTTCTCCTCTATCTCAAGCTCCAACAAACAAACACACATACACACACACAGGGGAAAACAGTGTGGCTGTGCTTTACATGATCCTGGTGGCCTGCAGTGTGTTACAGTCTTAGCAGGGAAGACAGTAAGGGGGTCAGATAACTGAGCCTTGGGGCTCCGCTGGATCAGCGAGCACTTGAAAACACTTTTTTTTTTCTCTGTTCCTAAAACAATTTTGCTTCAGCAAAAATAATACCCTGGTGAAACAATTATGACATAGGGAAAACAGTCAAATCATTAAGCAGAAAGCAGTGCAAAGCCTTAAGTGCTGCTAAATAACATCTCACAGTGGTTGTAATTTTTTTATTAATTATTCAACTGTTTTCTCTAGCAACAGAACAGCAGACATGAATGAATTGATTGAAGATATTTCCTTAGGTGGACAAGTGCGTTTACAAGCAATTATAATATTCCGCAATTATTCATGATCCCAGAGTGCTCTGTTTAAGATGTGGAGAATGTGCAGGACTTATTACATTTACAGTTTAAGTGGGCTCATATTTTGGGCTTGGAAAAATATTATTTTTTTGATCATACAGGGATAATTGTGATTGTTTAAGGGTGTATAAAAAACTGCTTATATGAGAAATAACCTTTATGTGAATTATAAGCATGTAATTTATGCAAATACATTCACAGTGGATTTCATGCATGTGCTACTTATTGTACGCCACAAGCATTTACAGTATAGGGTTTAATTACTATATGTACTTTATATATCCAATTATTCTTGTAAAAATGTTTAAATGCTTTATGTCATGGGTCAATGCAGCTGCTGGAGTGTTTGTTGCACCTTTTCCAGATAGGTTGGCCAACAGTTTTTGGAGTTAACATGGTTCTTTCTACCCACTCAGCTCTGGTGTTGCAACTGCGCTGCTGTGAATTTCCTATATTTCCAAACAGAGCTCCTCTCATCATCTGTGCTCTGAATGATTTGTCCTGAGGCAGTCCATCCCTTTATGTCTACACTCAAAGTCAAAGCACAGAACAGAAAGACCTTGTGAATCCAATATCACGCAGCAAACATACACAAAAAGTGAGGGGCAAAAACAGAGCTTAGTTCAGAGAGGAGAGTGCTTGTTTGACATCCTTTTGTCTGGCAACACACGGGAACATTCGCTGAATTGTCCTGTCTTTTATCAGTCTCTTGGTCTTTACCTTGTATGAGGACAAATCTGGGCAGCTTTAAGCAAGGATAATAAAGGTTTTTTTGTTGAGACATGCCCTTCCCATCTTTAGACAAAGCTCCCTCAATCTTATTCTTTTCACCTCCCACAACTAATGCAGCTTGATGATACAACACCCTCTCCTCTACGCAGCAAATTTCCCACTTATATTTCACATTTAACACCAACATTTCCTCCAGGCTGTTGTTAGTGCTGCAGTCAATATGTTATTGACATAAAACGAGGTGACATTATGTGGCTCCCGTCTCCCCGACATGTCAATCAAAAATTACTCATGGACCCGACTCAGTACAGATATAGATTGCTTAGTGGGGAGGAGCAGCGGAAAGAGCGGATATCTCTTCTAGGAATACTCAGATTGATTTGTGTGCGACTGAGCAAACAGTTGGCTGATTGACAAGCGATACAATTAAGTGGAAGTGAGAAGGAACGGAAGACCATCATTATATGAATTATCAGTCCTTACCCCCGCCTTCCTTTGTCGATCATCTGCTCTCATCACCTAATGGGCTTTGTGTGCTCCAAGACGATTTCCACTGTAAATATTACAATCATGTTTCCCCGGTTCACACCAGCGCAAAGTCATAATGACAGAGAGACAAAAAGAAAGAGGGAAAGACCGAAAATAGACTTTTACTGTCAGTGTTCTCTATCCAGACACACAAGTTCAAAGTAAGGGTTGGGGAAAAAAAAAAAAATTGATTCTTAGATGTGTTACGATTCTCTCTGGAACTAATCGATGCTCGATTCTGATAAGTTAATAATTATTTATTTTTTTCATTAAAAAGTTACTGTCTCCAGACAAGTACAAATCAGAAAACAGAGTGACTGAAAGAGGATGGGATAATGGACAACAACTTAGAGTTTAGACAAGATTGCAGGAAGAAAACACACAAAAATGGTCAAAAGGAAAAAGAAATATACACATGATCTAATAGGACAAAAATAATAAGGCAAAACACATACAGTATAGGCTGTTCATCTACTTTATCACATTACATCTGACCACCATGTTTAAACATGACTGAGCCTCTGACATGGAAGATACACAAAAGTACGCAAAATATTTCATTAAAACCTGTCTGTGACAAATACTGTACGTGTCAAAATCGTCCCACCAGATTCCCACCGCTGTAAAGTACGACCCTATAGCTAGGACTCTAACACACTGTACCGCAAAAGTCTATTTCAGTATTCGGAGGTTCCTTGTGGTCCTTAAGGTATTACATGCACTAAAAGGTACATGGGCGTGTCTGACAGCAAAAGGCACATTATATGTATTAGCACTATTTGAGCTTGAAGGTAAGCTTTCGAAGGTACAACATGTTTTGTTGCTGGAGCGTTCTTCCCAAAGGGACAGTACCCTTTTGAAGAGCAAAGTTTTTTCCCCCACAGCACAACAGAGTGGGTTACCGGTCCAGTCTCAAGCTGTAGTTATTTTCTCATAGTTGCTGGCCAGAGAGATGGTAATTGGTGAACCTTTTGGAAATTTAAAATCAAGGTAACGACTGTGAGTTATGATTGAGGGTGACTCACAGGTTTGAGTTTCACCTGTTAGGCAACATAACCCTACGATACGAGGTGTCAGGGGCATACAAAGCCACTGTACAAGAATTTAAGGATAAAACACAATTTTATGAGTGCTCAATCGGTGTCACTCAAGGTTCTATTTGGGCCCTTTTTTATTTAGAATTTATATTTATGATCAACCATATCTATCTGTTCAAAAGTTAATATAAAAATGTATGCAGATGACAAAGCAATTTATATACATGTTAATTCTAATTAGCAAATGTTTTGATACTGTTTTGCATTGTCAACTTTTTGGAAGTTTTACTTTTGGTACTATAAAAAGTTATATTTTTATAAGTTGTAATATATTTATTTGACTCAGCCAACCACTTTACTTTTAGCAGCAGTATCCTTGTATTCACCTTGAAAAACACTTTAAGCTACAGCATAATAATTATCTATTAGGACTATTTTCTTCTTGTTCTACAGTGTACCAAAGCATCAATGTGCATTTTTGCCATTTGAGGTAGATTTCAGGATATGTCTTCCAAATGTCTATAATTTGTATATTTTGAGGGCTTATGTGTAAAATGAACATGTTTTAACCCATATATGTGTAGTAGATGCTCCCCAGCTGAAAGCATAACATGTTTGTTTACAGGAACAAAAGCAGGAATTATGAAAATGCCGCAAATTTAGGGGTTATTTCAGACCTGACCACAGGCACAACAGCATGCAGAGGATGACGAAAGTGATAATTGAGCTTAGTCATAAAACTCAGCTTCATTCAGGTTATAATGTTGTGACAGAGAGTACAGCCATGATGTTTTCATCAGTCTACTTAAGCAACACAGGGATGAGCATCAGCTGGGATTTTAGTGCCATCTCTTAAAGACTCTCTGATCTCACAAGACTTGCGGTCTTAACAAACCCTGCAAAACAAGTCTTGAGTTAGATTAGAGTAGTTAAGACTGGGTTTAATCCATGTCTTGAAAAGTGGACTGCAGACAGCAGTTCAGTAGGCTGATTCATCTATGTTACATCATAGCGGACAGGTACTTTAAGCAATTTTGTGGTGTCTCAATACAGTAGAAGCTGTTTCAATCTCTGTCATATGAATGGTTAAATAATGCAAAAGTGTGTTTTACTTGACCTATACATACAGAGGGTTCCTCTGTATGCCATCACAAAACAGAGGTACTGACCTCTCTCTTTCTCTGAGGAAAAATGAAACAAATACGGGAATCCTGTTAATGGATTTCCTCATCTGTGCTGTTCATTAAAGAAAGTGCAAGAGAGAAAAACAAAAAGGCAGAGTTTCAGACACAGGGGATAATGATAGAGAATACTAAGAATGAGAAAGAGACAGAGGGGCTGATAAACAGAGAGAGCAGGTTTCCACAGATATGGATGGTTTGAGGGGTCAATCGTTACCCAGACACCGCATACATGCCTGCCTGCCTTTGCTGCCTGATTGCCTGGCACACATTTGCATTAGAGTTGAGAGGAGCCGTGCAGAAGAGCACAGCCAGAGAAGTCTTTGATCTCTCAGTCCCTGTCTCTTTGATGCACCATGTGGAAACACACCAGCAGATTTGGGAACCAGGAGATGATGTTGGGTGTTAAGTGGATATATGTATGTGTGTGCATGCATGCATTCATTCGTGCGTGCATGCGTACATCACACATGTGCGCACATGTGTGATCTTTGCGAGGGAATGACATAGCAAATCTGTCAAGACCTTGATTGCAGTCCAAATGAGCACACACACACACATGCCAGCATGGGTTGCCCTATTTTGTTAAAGTCAAGTGCATTCAAGCAGGAGGGAATGAAAAAGTCCCCCTCCCATTTCACTCTTTCAGGATTATCACACATCACGGCGGCTCTGACAACCACAACTGTCAACCATCAGATTTACGCCCAAACCCACCATCCCATGATTTTCTCGGGAAATGTCATTTCACATTTCTGTCTGGGTTCAAATTCGAGGCAGTACACCAAGATAATCTGTGGATTTTGACTCTGTGCATGTATTTACAACACACTTTGCCCACGTCTCCTCGTCTGTCTCTCTACCATTTTCTCTAGCTCTGGCCGGCTCACCTCTCCTCCCTCCTCTCTTGCACCCTACACTTCCCCTCTCCGCATCCCTTTCCTCCTCTCACCTCATTCTCATCTCTCCTCTTCCCAACCTGTCAGGATGATTTCAGGCTTGTTGCGTCTAGCCTGACTTAGTGTGGTACGATTGAAGCAGTAATTACAACAGTCTCTGAACAGCTTTTCCTCCCACCTCACTACCTATCATCCACAGGCTTAACCCCACTCCCCATGCTGACATGCAGGGGCCAGACAACAGTCTTGTGTAGAGAAGCATTAACCCACAATTAAATTACAATCACCATAACAAAGGACGGGTGACATTTAAATCCACCAATCGAGGAGGGATAAGGAGCAAAGAGCGCTTCTCTTGGGTTGCGTTATTGTCTAAATATGACAGTTTGGATAAAGGAAACAAGAATTAATCCAATATTACACACTACCAGTGTGGCATTTTTTTAATCACTGGATCTGCTCTAGAAAGTTAAACCAAGGTGTATTACAGGGTGTGTCAACGTAAGCAAAGATGTGAGACATTGATAATAAGCTACAGTTCATCAGTCGGATTCTCTCATATCCCAACTTGAATAAGGAGATGAGGCACAGGACAGAGGTGTTGGATTACAAAGCTTACAGAAATTATGCCTGGCACCATTACAGAGAACAAGCTACAGAGAAATAATGACAAAAGATGTAGCTCCTGGGTTAGCAAGAATGATGCCTGAGAGGCTGCTGCCTGTAGCCACGTCTGTGCAGCGGGAACCAAGCCAAAAATACATACCTTAAATAATACCTAATCCTCTTTCAAGAACCAATATGGGTCTTGGGACAAATTTAACAAGACAACAAGAGTCTACAGTCACGCTAGCAGCTGTTTGAGGCTGTACAGTATGTATGGACACAGTTGTTCTTTGAGCTAAATGCTAACATGTTCCCAACGCTGGTGTTAAGCAGGTGTAATTTTTACCGTATTAACTATCTTACAGTGATTTAGTATGTTAGCATGCACACCAACATTATTACAACTATAGTGATAATCGGGCCCAAAAAAAACCAGAACCTATGTGAACCTGTATAGTTTCTCTCTAAGCCCAAACTGAGCCTGAACCACTGCAGCAGGTTTGGGCCTGAGCCCGATTAAAAAAACAAAATTCCCACTATTTTTTTATTCATGCAAATGAAAAGAGTTGAATAGATAACCAGAAGACAGCGATCAAACACAGCTGTGCACACCCATACATTATTCATGACATTACCAGGCTATGAGGTCTTAATTTTATACAATTTAAGTACACACAAAAAACAGCTGGAAATTTGAGCAAACCAGACCTGATTCAAGCCAGGGATAATTTTGAGAAATTATAGCCTGACCCAATCAGGTTTGAGCAGAGAATCAAAACTTATCCTGAAGAGGACATGAATGTGTGTAACAAGTTTTAGCCGGAAGATGTTGAGACATTTAACTCAAAAAACACAACCTCATGGTGGCGCTATATGCAAAGGCCAATTTGGTTTCAACCTCATTGGGTTATGAACACTTCAAGCTGAAGCAAGCAAGGCAAAATCACATTTTGACAACAAGACGGTGAGGTTTAGCCAACAAGATGGTTTGACATTATCACAACACAGATAATCGATCAGATGAATCAGTGATTAAACAACACATCCAGCATTGCCTGAAGGCTGAGGACTTCAAATATGGCCAATAAAGGATGTGTTGTGCCACCTGAAAGCCCTGTGAGGTGAAATGCCTACTCAACATTTGGCTCTGATACAGCAGTATGATGTCGGCCTTCAGTCGAATATCAAGGTTGTGCTGAAATGAAAGTAATTTGATATTGCCAGAGAGGAGAATGAGGAAATTAGATTGATGTTGTGAGGAGAATGAGTGGGTAGTAGGATGAAATAAGGAAGTCAGTGGAGGTAAAGAGCTGCATATTGGTGTTTTATGCTGAAATGGCACTCAGGCTTTAACACAATGCTTTTCTTAAAGAAGGTGGGTTTCCTAAAGTCAGTTTAACCAGAGGAACAATAGAGCTAGCGGGAACTATTTTTTTTTAAACACATACAAGACTTACTTCATGGGTTTAAAGAGAGCCTGGCCGTAGTTCTGGAAGGTCATGATGAGCTTGAGCTGAGTGCCTCCAGACTTCATTGCTGTTGACGTGAAACAGACAACACTTCCGTTAACCGTTAACTAGTTAAGTTAGTTAAGTAACTAACTTAAGGTAGTTAAGTAACAAGAACAGACATTCTGCATATTAACTGTGTTGACCAGTGAGTCATATGAGGAGAACCAAATGTTTGTTTGTTTGTTTGTTTGTTTGTTTGTTTTTTATTTCATACGTCATCACTGAACATTGAAACAGACACAACGATCATATACAGGACGCATGAAATGGGGAACCCCAAATAAGCTATTACAAGCTTTTCGGAGGGGACCCGAAAACAATAAACATACAATAATTAACATACAACAATAAACATACAACAATTAACATACCAACAAAACTCAATTAACCATGGACAAAACAAAAAAAACAAAAAATAAAACAAAACCCAGAAAAAAAAATAAAAATAAACGATAAACGATCCCAGCTTAAAATTGTAGCATTTACAGAATTAACAACAATATAAAGATAGCAATTTTTCCTTGACACGTTTCTTGAAGATGGAGACAGAATGCGACAATTTTAAGTTTTCCTCAAGCTCGTTCCAAATCTGCGGTCCCCTACAAACTACACTCAGACTCGTACATTTTAACCGACGTTTTTTACCAGTAATTCGGTATTTTCCCCTTGTGTCATAGGCGTACAGGGGACGACTGATTGGAACGAGCTCACACAGCCGGTCATTTATCCTGTGAACCACTTGGAACATCGTGCAGGCATTATGATATACGTTTTGTTCTGTGAGTCTTAATAAACCAAGACGATGAAATAGTGGACGAGTGGGGGTGTTAGGCTCAGACCACGTTAATGCCCGTATAACTTTTTTCTGTAAAATCTGGAGTTTTCCCAAATGGCTAGGAAAAGTATTACACCATATAGTATTACAATAGGTTAAATGCGGTTCAAACAAAGTTTTATATAAGGTGAGCAATGCAGAGTGTGGAAGGAAATGTCTTAGTTTAAAAAATAGTCCAACATATTTAGATAATTTTTTGGTTAGGTGATCAATGTGGCATTTAAAGTTTAAATATTCATCAATATAAACTCCAAGGAATTTAGTGGCATTTACTCTTTCAATAATTTGTTCATTTATTTTAACACAGACATGCTTGTTTACTATTTTATTTTTCATGGGAGGAAATACAATGTAGTTTGTCTTTTTAATGTTAAGAGATAGTTTATTACACCGAAACCAAATTTCTACATTTCTTAACTCTCTATTTATTATTTCTTGCAGTCCAATCGGGCTCTTATGTGACAAGAACAAATTTGTGTCGTCCGCAAATAAAACTTTGTGTAATACCATAGTTGAATTTTCAAAGTCATTAACATATAACAAAAACAGGAGAGGGCCCAAAATAGATCCCTGAGGGACTCCAAATTTGATGGGTTTTCTTATGGAAATTTGTTCCTTAATATTTACAAATTGCTGTCTGCCAAATAAATAACTTTTGAACCAGCTAAGTGCTAGTCCTCTGATTCCATAATGATGTAATTTATTCAATAAGATATCAAAATCAATAGTGTCAAATGCCTTGGATAAATCTAAAAAAATACCAATACCACAGTCACCTTTATCAATGGCATCATTGATCTTTTCAGTCAGATCTAATACAGCCATACATGTGGTCCTTTTTTTCCTAAAGCCATATTGGGAAGAAACAATAATATTTAGCTTATCAAGGTATCCAATTAACCTCTTGTACACTACACGCTCTAAAACCTTAGAGATTGTAGGCAAAATCGATATGGGACGATAATTGCTCATATCATTTTTATCCCCAGATTTAAAGACTGGTATGATTTTAGAAATTTTTGCCCTTTTCGCACAATTCGGAGAGCAACGAAAGGTTTATACAATAAGTAAGTGGCTCAATAATATCAATTGCAATTGCTTTCAGAATTATGCTACAGATTTCATCCTCACCAGCAGTGTACGAACTTCGTAAGTCTAAGATAATTTTAAAGACTTCATTGCAGTCAGTTGGCCTCATAAAAAAAGAGTTGTTGAAGCTACCTTGCAAATAATGATTAGAAGAGATACCCAGAGGTTGGATGATATTGTTAGAAAGTTTTTCCCCAAGGGAGGCAAAGTAATTATTAAAATTGTTTGCTAGATCAAAGTCATTTGTGAAATTATTAGCAATATTTGGAAGCACAATGCTGGTTTTGCTCTTGTTAAGTACTTCATTTAGCACTTTCCAAGACTTCTTGGAGTCACCCTTGGATGCTTGAATAAGGTATGCATAATGGTTACTTTTACTTTTCCTTATTATATTTGTGAGTTTATTCCTATAATTACTGTAAATTTTCTTATTCTTGACACTTGGTTTTTTTAAGAAATATTTGTAAAGTTTATTCTTATGCGTGATAGATTTTAAAATACCCTTTGTGAGCCAGGGGTTATGACCAATTCCACCACGATTTACAGTCTTCTCCGGGATGGTACGATAAATAGAGTTTGTAATTTCATTTAATAAGTAGTCATAAGCAGTGTCAGGATCATTACAATCATAAATTACTTCCCAAGATTTTGCCTGTAAGCTACCCTCAGTTGTTCGAGAGTTCTCTCGTTTAGAACTTTAGATTTAATTTTTTGCTTCAGTAATTTAATCTTACTAGCAGGTTCTAGAAATAATACAATTGGAAAATGATCAGTAATATCTGATAACACAACTGCAGATTCAAGCCTAGCATTTCGAATGTTTGTAATGATATTGTCAATAGCTGACCTAGTGGAGTGAGTCACTCTGGTAAAATGATTTATAGTACAAAAGAAGGAAGAAGAATGTAAAGTATTTATGAAGTCATTTGTGATAGCATCTTCTCTGAGAACATCAATATTAAAGTCCCCTAGCAGGACACAATCTTTATTTTTCCTGTTTATGGAGAATAAAATGTCTTCCAATTTAATTTTAAAAATATCAAAATCAGAGTCGGGGGGACGATAAATTACTCCTACTATTAGTTGTTTAGCGTTTGTGAGGTTTATCTCGATAAAAAGTGAATCACACTGATTATCATCTAATACAATATCGTTACAAACACTCATGTGATGTCTGGAGTGCACATATAGACAGACACCACCACCAGGGCGGCCAAGCCTGTTTTTGGTAACTAGCTTGTAATCATTAAGGTTAAGAATATCAGTAAAAGTCCTGTCATTAATCCAGGTTTCACTGCAACCAATGACATCAAAGTTACAGTCAGAGGTTAAAAGTAAGGTAGCTAGTTCATCATGATGTTTCCACAAGCTTCTAATATTAAGGTGCATAAATGAGTAGTTATTTACATGATTTACGCTTTTTAATTGTTCAGGAATGTAGTATTTACAATTTAAATTCTTATCTATATCAGTACAGAGATTAACATCCTCTCCATCATAATTTAAATCATCGAATGCCATATGAAATAATACTATAATATTTAAGTTGATTGAACAAAAGGTTTGCTGGGATCAAATAAAAATAACATGTGCACATAGAAACCATCTTTACATTCACAAACGCTTACACGGATAACGTTAATCCACGTCTATTTACAACGAAAAAAATTAATTAAGGATAAGGTAGCTCCCAATTTTAATTTTAATTTTAGCTCTCTACCCACCTTAAAAATACTCTCCCCTATTCCACTGAAATAAGTTAAATCCATTAAAGAAAGAATAGCCAAAACATAGCCAAAACATAAGATAGGGAAAAGGTGAATCACGTGAACTCAAGAAATACAATGCCCCAGTAGTGGGCCTACCAACATTTATTAAAATATTGGGAAATAAGTATTTAGTAAAACTCAAGTCAACTGTCTTGTTAATCAGTTTATAAAATCCATAAGGCTGTACTTCAAAAAAATTACTCACGCACACCGGTGCTGCAAACAGATAAGGAGAAAGAGAAGGCTAACCACGACAGTCTGTTGTTCTGGTTTGCCCGTTAACCAGACAGGTGCAATCATGCTCAAGTGACTGGTGAATAATGTTAGTCTAACGAATAGACGCTATATAATCCTTAGCTTCCACAACCGATGCGAGGCCTCTTTTGCATAAAGCTCAGAGATAACAGCCTAGTCATAAGTCCATATACACATGAGGAAATGAGCCTATGTTCTGTTCATATTAACCATTATGAAATATTGACAGACATTGATTTGATTTTCACATTTTAGGGTCATGTTGGTGAAGCACTGTTGTGTACTGTGTGTGTGTGTGTGTGTGCGAGCGTGCGTGCGTGCGTGCAAGAGAGACTGAAAGGCAGAGTGCTGATGTCACAGTGTTTGTTTGATGGGAAGGGAGAGTGGGGGGGTGAAGGACAGCCAGTGCTCGCCCGACGCTCTCTGTTCCTCCCCTGTTTACTCTTTCTTTGTATTCTCTGGAGGGTCCATCTCTCCCTGTCTCATTGTGTTTGTATTCATCCTTGTATCCTTCATGTTTTTTCCCCCTTTTTGTGCATGATAATGCAGTCTAAAGGCACACGTGGGACTAGGCCAGGCACTGTGGCGAAGACTATTCAAAGCCGAAAAACAGCAAAACTCGCAAAAGAAAAGAAAAAACAGAGCAGAGCAGCCACAGTGCCTGTTCTTTCTTCAGCTGATCGATAGAAAGCAGTGTTTCAGTGGCCTTTTGCCAAAGAACAACCTTCTCAATCAATGCTCTCATTTATTTTTACATATGGGAATCGTGAGGACAAGAAAACTGTTTACAGAGAAAGAATTTACAAGTGAAAAGATCAATGTCCGCCTGGTCTCACTTGCTTCTGTGTCAAAAGAGTTTTCCTGAAGACGTTTGGGGGCATGTTGGATAGAGGCAAATCCAACTGTAATTGATAGGAACTGTATACAGGGGACCATGAATATACCATTTCATTTCAACCTCCTTTCACAGTAAGCAAACCGCAAATGAAAGTTACAGACCCCACGTATCATCTGTAATAACATTTATCATATCTGCTGGTTTTGCACATCATGCCATTATTGATGAACGTTGCTCAAAAGAGGTTAGAGCGTATAATGCATCCGAGCAGTCCTATCCTTGAGTTTAGATAATAACCTACTGCTATTGGCTTCTATTGGTATTCTGCCCCAGGACTGTGTTAAGGCTCTGTAATTACTGAGCCACCATGTATTTAGCTGGCTAGAGATACTGAGAACTGCTTCCTCTATCCACCCAGCCCGAGAGACAGAAAGCAAGAGGGAGAAAACAAGAGAACATGTGGAGCAGAAAGACAGGAAAGCAAGAAATACATTCTTCCTTTAGTAACCAGGCAGGGATACTAGTTTTATAAACAGTTAATCCTTCTCCCAGATAAGTATTTAATCTTTTGTTAAAGGCCAGTAACAGTTTTGTGATTGACAGATGAACCTAAAATCTGTAATCACTTATCACGGCGAGCGCAAGATGGGAGACTTTGAGTTGACAAGCACTCTTGGAATGTGGGAGCTGGACTGAGCCAAAAAAGGAAGAATCCCTTGAAAAAGAAAAAGAAAAAAGCAGAAATAGATTCCATATAACTGGCCCAGCGTGGATTATGGCCTCTGTCAGGTATATACTTGCACTTGCGATGTTCTTCAAAAAAAGCTGAATTCCCCAAGCGCTTGCCAATCAAATTAAAAAAAGCCACAGCGTTAGATCTGAATCACACCGGGATGTTTAGCCCGTGAATCTGCACTGAGACCAGGTGTTCTGGGGCAGAATGGTGGCCCAATGGTTAGCACTGTGGCCACACAGCAAGAAGGTACCGCGCTTGAACCCTGGTCGTCACGGCCTTTCTGTGTGGAGTTTGCATGTTTTCCCCGTGTCTATGTGGGTTTTCTCCACCACTAAAAATATGTTCTCCTTCCTCTCTACCAAGCTGATGTGTGGTGAGTGGCTGGCGTCGAAAGGTTGCCAAGCATCACCCAGGTGGGTGCTATACAAGCAACCCCCTGAAGTGCTTTGAGTGTCTATGATAAAGGGCTATATAAAAGTAATGACTTATTATTATTATTATTATTATTATTATTATTATTATTATTATTATTATTATTATTATTATTATTATTATTGCTGTGAGGCTTTGTGGGAATAAATGAGAGGAGATTGTGGTGTTTTCTTATTACTCCTTCAGCCTCGTAAATCAGAGCGAAGCGAGCAGGCCGAGCATATTTGGCGATGTCGTGCGATAGCCTGCAGCTGACATCCATCTTCATGCATACTTTTGTGTGTGTTTGAGTGCGGGTTCATGTTGTCAGTGCCTGTGGCATCGAAATGGCATAGTTGGCCGTTAATTTGCAGCATCTCCTCTCAGTCATAACCAGTAGGGCGAGTTACATTAGAGGCAAACATTACTGTTCGACTGACACTCAGTGTTGCCAGATTGAGCTGTTTTCCACCCAATTGAGCTGGTAGAATTTGTTTTGGGCGGCTGGTGATAATTTGGGCTACTTTTTGTGCAATTTGGGCTCTTTGCCCCGATGGAAACCGGTCGGACGTTTCTGCTCTCTGTGTGTTGTGATTGGGCCTGAAATGTAATTTCAGTTACAACTAGGCGGAGTCTTTTCCTATGCAAACTGTTATTCCGTATCACAACTCTGTGATAGAACATCCTGTAAGAGCGTATGTCTGTTTATAAAAGCGAGTACTTTTTACGTGTAATATAACTGCTGCTGACACCATTTCTGATATTTGTAAACCGAACTTTGACCTGTGTGGAAAACAGAGACACCCAGCAACTAGAAAATCAAAATGGCACAGGTTTAATCCATTATATGTGTCCATCAGTAGACAAGTGGCCTGTCAAAGTGGCCCTGAGCTTGAGATGTAGGTCATAGGGCAACCTGCCCTCAACATGAGCACACATTTGTTACACCATCCTTACACCTCAACAACACACACTAAAAATGCATGTCATGATGACTTGTGTCAGCTTAAAAAAGAACATGTTCCCTGCTTTATAGGCTTGGGCTTCAGAGTGAAGTGTAATGTTGACCTTCTACCTGTGTAATGAAGCCTGTTTGCTGGCTGCTGTTAACCAACCAGTCATCCCCTGCCCTGTGGTTCTTATGACTCACCGACGCTGGTGATCCTCTGGGTGACCAGGTCTTTCAGTAGGTTGTCGATGACCGGGTTGTGTCTGGAGTACAGCTCGTATCGATTTATTCCAATGTGGAAGCGGAGCCAGTTGGGGTAGGAGTCGGCCGTCAGCTCCCCTGTTGGGCTGAACTCGTCCATGTTGCCTTCAGTGTTCCTAGGTGAGGAAAGGAAATGGTAAAGGAGGAAGTCAGATTTTTTGTTGTAAACAGTGACAGGTGTTGTGCAACCCCCCATGAGCACATGCAGCATTACAATAATGTGATTGCACTGTAAGCCCTCAGATGTGACGTTTTGGTCTCATTATGAAATGTTTATTTAAAGCTTTCGTTGCATTACATTAGATTGACTGTGAAATGGTTTCAAATGTGACTTTATGAGCCAAACGCTTTACCATGCCTGATCCTCTGCAGCTTTGGGGTCAAATCGGATGTCCGTGTTGACGTTGAACAGCGTGTCCTCGTCTGTCAGGTGTGGCGGGGATCTTTTATATAAGGGGTGGTCATACAGAGCCGACAACCTTGAACCCTTAACCGGCATGTTTTTGGCCACTGTGACGCCCTGGATGAACTGTCTCTTCCTGTCACCACGTTGTCCCAGATGCTCCAGCCTCCTGAGAGCCTGCGTTTTGTCGCCTGGAACCGGGATCCTTTCCAGGGAGTGGGAGGAAACATTGGAGCTGGGCTCGTTGCTGAAGTCCTGGAGGATCCGCAGTGTGTGCTTGTTAGGCCAGCCCTGCTTCCCCCAGCTCTGAGGCTCCTCGCTCGGCGTGTGTGAGCACGAGCAGCCGCTGTTGCCATGCCTCTCCAGCTTTGGTAACAAGTCTATCATTATGTGCATGGAGCATGCGATAAGGAACACCATGAGGATCAAAACCCGGAATTTGCGCAGGAGGATCATCTTCATGGTCTCCCTTTTGAGCAGATGTGAGTATTTACTGCAAATGATGAGCACGCAGATGAACAAGCTGACTACATCGCTGATGATGTTTATTAGACTGGATGCCAATCTAATGAAATACACATTAAACACGTAGGAGCCATCTTCACTTGCCGTCTTGAGTAAAGGATTCAGTGTTCAGCCTTTGTATTTTCAACATCAGAGTCCTAGCTGCTTTATGCGCGCGGGTGTCCAGGGGAGATTTTTCAGAAGCGCAAAATCATCCGCAAGCGTCCAGGTGAAACACGTTGAGTCGGTTCAGACCAACGGTCGGTTCGCGCAAGCCACATCTTCTTCCCACTGCCACCACCTAATATTTCAGAAGAGTAGCGGACAAGTGAGTAGGATCCAAAAGCAGCTGTGATACGCGGGAGGAAATGGTCTGTCAAACGTGCGTGTCCAAGAGGTTCGAGGGCGCGCATCGGTCTCACCGTCCAACCTTGATCCTGTGCGGGGAAGAGTAGCTGTGGATCAGCTGGGACTTCGGCCCGGGGAGGGGAAAAAAAGTAATGTAGGGGAAGTGCAACCTATTCACATAGAAGTGCTTTATGGGAAAGTCCCCGAAAACTAATATGTACTCTTATCCACCTCGGCGATCCAGGATGCGTAATTTTTGTCACATCGAGTCCCCGACTAATCACCCGAGGCGAGCCTACGCAATAAACTGCACAGGTAACAGGAGACAGAGATCCTCCCGTAGGACCAGCCAACCTCGAGGAGTAAATGCACCTCCTGTAGCATGTGTAAATCTGGGTGGGTGTGTTAAATATGATGATGAAGCCAAGACTAGATCCAGCCTTTGCGCAGCGTCACTGAGCGCAGATTGGCAGAGAAAGAGAGAGAGAGAGAGAGAGAGAGAGAGAGAGAGAGAGAGAGAGAGGCTACGACCACGTGAAGCATATAACTGCTTGTCTGTATTCTTCTTGGAATAAATCCTCCCTGCACATCCCGGCTGCGCAAGAAGAGGGCGTCTTTTCACTGGCCAATATTCAGCCTGGCTTTGTTAAACGCAGCAGCAAAGCAGTTTTTTTTTTTTTTTCCTGAAATTCATCTCCTGGAATCCCTCTGAAATGTCTCCTCCGAGACGGCAGTCAATCCATCGATGATACATTAGACAGGCCTATTAGACCGCTCATCAGTCTGAGGATCCAGTTCCATCCTGCGCTGCTGCCACTCAGCACCAATCACATCTCCAATAATGTTTTTAGGGCTGCATGAAATGAAAACCACAAAGCCCCTTTCAGCGGTGGTGGAACGTAACTTAGTACATTTAAGTGGGCTTCAAACTCAAGGTACTTTATATGACTGTTTTCTTTTCATGCCACTTTCTACTATTTACTCCACTAGATTAATCTGACAGCTTTAGTTACTAGTTACTTTACAAATTAAGATGTTTGCACACAACACACACATAGTTTAAAATGTACAATGTTTTATTATAAATTAAACTACCCAACAATGAATAGGCCTACAGCTGAAATGATTCGCCGATTAAACATTTAGTTGATTGACAGAAGTGTTTTGATCTATTCCAGTTTCTAAAATGTGAGGATTTTTCTGCATTGAGTACTTTTACTTTTAATACTTGAAGTAAATTTTTTTCTGATGATACTTACATTATTTTACTTAACATTTTTAATGCAGGATATTTACTTGAAAAAGCAACATAACATCATGACTTCGCTTAAACATACACGCTGACTTTCTTATGGTATTCGGGTCAAATTGACCCATTTCAGAATGCATTTTTTTGTACCTGAAAATCAATGGCCTTACCTTATTTTCTGTGATAAACATGTATTCCTGACTCAATTCAGTAAATTATTCTGGATATGAGCACTCATGTTTTTTCCAAGATAAGAATGATCACATAGTGGATTTTTGACATGAATTATAACCTTATGACAAAAAACAAATCACACTTCCATTTTTAATTGTGTTCTAGTAGAGACTGATTGCATTTGCTAAACAAATACAGTATGTTATCTTAATTGTTTGAAATTGAGATAAAGACAATATTTGTTAATAGGTTATGAAGCAAAATTGTATTTCAGAATTGTTTTTAAAACCCCATATAAGTCACGGGGATACGAGCGGGTCCCGAAAGTGACCATACAAGGGTTAAGCCAAGTGGCGCGTTATCTGTACGCATTTTGAGCTATATGCGTATATGTCTACGCTGTATACAGCGGACGTAAACAAACACGCCACTTGCCGTGTTATCGCCACTTGCCGTGTTATCGCCACTTGCCGTGTTATCGCCACTTGCCGTGTTATCGCCACTTGCCATGTCGCAAGAAGAAAGTGACGGTTAACTTTAGGAAACGTGACACGTGGGTTTGGTTTAGGAAAAGAAGAACAGGGTTGGCTTTAGAGTAAAAAAACAACAAAAACAACTGTTGAGTTAAGGAAACGTGACAAACGGGACACGATGGAAATGTGACACTCGGGACACAATCCCCGATCTCCTGGGTGAAAGTCCTGTGTTTTAGCCATCCACCACCCCGACCAATCTCCCTATGTGGATTTTTGCCCTTTCATACTACTCGCTACGGCAAAAATGCACACGCTATCGCAAGGTAATGTAAGTCAGGGGAGGCCAAATGGCATTGATAAACACGCTAAAAAGCCAATATGCGTCTTGATAACACGCCAATAATGGTATAGGCGTGTCATACCTACACCATTTCATGAGATCAAAGACTATTTTTACAGTGACATATTAGTACTTTTACTTTATCAGCCTAAAGGATGGAAATACTTCTTCCACCAGCGCTGTGCTTCCTAAAAGAAATAAACTGACTCCACGCTTTTCTCCTGGCCTGACCCCTAGCCTATATGCCACATGAAGCAACACCAACCTGCAATGAAAGCCAAATGAGAGCCAGCACTCTCCAATATCTAGTCAGTATACTAATGTTTCTTTTTTATGGCTAATTGGCACAGCATTATGGCTGCATCCATGCTTCCTGGTGGCTGTAAATAGGCAGGAGAGACAGGGTAATAAACTGCTTGCATTTCATAGTATGGCATATACGCTTGAGTAAGTGATCATGCTGTCTGTGATTACCTCTCTAGATTAGTTTATAATTAAAAAGAGGAGCACAGAGAGAGAGAGAGAAAGAGAGAGGGATATGGCAGTGGTGGCTCTTGTACTAACACAGAACAGATTTCTAACAGAGAAGAGTAAAGATGGATTAAGATAGGCTCTGTGGGGGGATTTACCCAATGGAACAAAACATTAGTTGTGAATGTTAATGGTGCTGATATAGAGGAAAAATAAAAACAGCAGCACAGAGGTCTTTGCTAATCTGATGCTCTAAGTGATTTTAAGTGTGTGTGTGTTGGGACAGTGAGCGCGAGGTGATTGGTTGACTCCAGGAAAAAGCATCAGGTGTCAAGCGACTAACAATGGATTCAGCTCCTCTGCATTGACTATTGTGTTGGATATAGAGAAAACCTTGTTAGAGAAAGAAGAAATGATTCCCCTAAATTACTGTTTAATGGAGGGTTTACATAAATAAGATACACTGACCACTGACATTTAAAGGCCCCTTAACAGGGGCTAATTCCCAACAAAGCAAAAGGTCCATCAGATTGACTCCCCTGGTGTTTGATGTCAGTGATAGTGATAGCGCGAGCGTGGAAGACAAAGTGATGCTTGTTGCCTGTCCGGATCTGATGCCAGCCGCTGTTGCCTGTGGCCTACTAGCCTGAGGTGAAACAAGCACAGATGAATGTGTATTGAAGTCAGTCAGACATGGATCACAGCAGTCGATGGGTCAATGGTTACTCACAAGGCCTGTCTTGTGCAATCGTATAGCCCAGCTTTTCAGCATCAACGAGATAATCTTGCTGTCGCGCCATTGGGCTGATACGTCAACACATTTAAAAAAAAAATTTTTTTTTTTACTCTCATTTTATATGCTGTCAAATGACATTAGCACTTCAGAGGTGGTAATGGAAGTGGACTGTTGTGAGATGACAATTTGCGAACTCCAAATGAGAAATCTCACTCTATTACTGCACAGAAATGCAAGCTATTATGACAAAGCGTAATACGAGAAAGAAGAAAAAAAAATTTGCAGACAAAAGAACCCAACTCTAAGTTTACCAGTGTCGAGTTCCACCCTTTGTTCCCCTGCAACATTTATATTTTCCATGACCAAGCCTTTTTAAAGGTTGTGATCGCAATATGTGACACAACAGGCTGATTGAGAAACACCATCCTTTGATATCCCATTTGACAACAGTAAGCTATTGAAAGCACCTAGACTTTGCACAGACAAGATCAGGAGGAGGAGGAGGAGGAGGAGGAGGAGGAGGAGGAGGAGGAGGAGGAGGAGGAGGAGGGCATTCTAACAGCACGGGTTGTAAATACACAAGATTTATGTCCTCTACACTTCACAGTGTCTCTCAGTGAGATAGCAAAGGGGGGTAGCAAGATAGCACAATCTGTGTTCCTATCTGCACTATTACAGTGAAGGGTGAGCTTTGCTACTGTACAACGTCTTCCAAATAGATTCAGGCAAGAGGTTATTCAAGTCAAAATGAAAAATTACGTTTTTATTATGTTGGCTAATATTCTGTATCATAATCTCATATTACACCTCTATTTAGTGTAAAGAGTGAATGGCAACCTGTTTTATAGTTTCATATTAAAATATCATTTTTTTAATCTCAACCAAACCGGTTTGATTGCATCCCAGTGGTGTAGGTTTATCCATTTGAAAGATTCAGCAAGAGACAGCTCAATGCATGTAAAAAATTAAATACGTTATGGTTTATGGCTCACTTTAACTTACCGTTTTTTTTTCCCCCCTGTTGTGACCATGGCAGCTTTGGGCAAATTGTAAGGCTTTAGGAATGCACATGAGGTTAAACTGAAATGGGAAAGTCACTGAATCTGCATGGACATAAAATGCTGACAGTTGTTTAGTATTATACGAAAAGGAGGTCAGGGCAGGTTGGTTTGCATACTGAGGCCTGGACATCTCCGCTTCACGCTCCTCCACTGTTTCTGCCATTGTCTGCCACTCATACATCCTTCTGTATTGCCAGGGCTCCTTATGTATTGTCTGAGTAAATTAATTTGTCTGAATTTGCCCTTGTTGTGACCAAGTCTGAGTGGGGGAACAAGACTAATTTCCATCCTCAAGCAGCACCGCACTCACTGCATCTGATACGGCACATTTGAATGGATATTACAGATAACAATGCCCTCTGTTGGCCCCAATAAGCCTAATGCGGCTCTCGCTGCTCCTCCGTCTCTTCCTCTTTCAGCCCCTCCTCACCTCCATTTACAGTTGCTCGGTTCAGAAACCAGATGTGTTAACACAGGCACATTTAAACTGGCATGTTAATCACTTCTGGGGAAACATCCACAATCACTGATGTTTGGTTCTGAATTGATCTCACCCACAAAGCAGCCCTTCTTTTATTTTCTCTGTGTGGCTCTTCTTGATACAGTTTGTATTTTTTGTTATGCCTTTCCATCTATTTCTTTATAATGTCTGAATGATTGTTGCGTCTTTTGTTTACACAATTATCACTTGTGGGTGTCAGCACAAAGCAAGGTTGACATTCTCCTTGATTGCATATTAGGGGCGTGTGAGAGAGAGATGGTTGTTCTCTTTGTGATCATTACTTGGTTCTTACTTACAGAAGGATGGACGTTGTTGATAAAAAAAATAATTGGCATCTCATTTAGAAGAAAATGTAATATTCATAGAGAATTCGATGTTCCTCAAGATGATGCCCAAGGGCTTAAAAACACATCTTGGCAGCTCTCTACAGATCAGTAGCTTTACTTCCAGTAATAGTGTATCTAGAAACTGTACAATGTATTCCTTCATGAATAATAATGATAAAACACTAAATTGAAGTGGGCTGTTTTTTCATCATTAGTATAGTTACATTAGTATAGTCACACTCAGTGAGTTGAAGCTACTTTTTGCCCATGTTTTATGCCAGTACAATGTATATGGCACACAATTTTACAAAACAATAAATTAAAATAACTGAAATAAAACATTAAAAAATAGTGAGATAAAATCAAAATGTCAAAAAAATTGTGTTTCCCCCAAATATTTTTTCTTGCAAGGTGGAAAACTCCTGTAAATCATCATGAAACCCACTATTAACTAGACTACAGAACAGCCATGCTAGCTGCACAAGTCTGTGCTTGGGCACAGTGGTGCATAATGTGTACCATGTTCACCATCTTAGGTTAGCATGTTAGCATGCTTACATTTTCTACTCACAAAACACAAGTACAGCTGAGGCTGATGGGAATGTTATTAGTTATAGGTATAGAGTGTTGCAGGGATGACGTATTTTGTAGGCCGACCCAGTAGTTAGTATTTCCCTAGTTCCCTTTGACAAAAAGCCAATGGGATATTTCCAGTGGACTTTGGATTGTTGGGAAAAAAAAGCGTAAGTAAAAAACATTACGCTATAAACAAACTACTGTACACCACAGTCATACCACCACTAGCGTCCAACTGATTTTGCGTGTTCGGTGACATTTGTAGTCTCATTTAGCCACTTGTTAGCAACCGCCTTTTTTAAGACATGTACAAGCTTAAAAATTCACAAGTGAGGTATTTACTGACATATTTTATGTTGTAGAAAAAAAATCTCTTAAGCTTGTGTTAACCACAGACCTTATTTCAGGCATCTAACCAAAAACCCATTGACTTCAAGACAAGGGAACCAGAAGAATGCTATCTTATTCCTGGGTTTTATGATTATTATTGATTTTTGACTAAAGCATAGGAGAAAAAGGTAATGCAACTACTACATTTATTATACTTTATCCTTATAATAAGAATGTCTGTACCAGATTTCATGAAAATCCATTCATTGGTTGTAGAGACATTTCATTCAGAACCCCACATGTCAGCCTCATGGTCATTAGGATTTATTCTCTGGTGACGATGAATTTCTGCACCAAATTTAATGGAAATCCAGTAGTCCTTCTAATGGTTGAGACATTTCCCAAACAAACATCAACATCATGGTGGAGCTAAAGAAAAAGTCAAGCCTCACCAAAGTTAGTAGGATTCATCCTCTGAGAGCTATGAATGTATACCAAATTGCTTGCCAATCCATTCCCATTTCATGTGTCCTGTATATGATCGTTGTACCTCACCAAATTGTGTTTGAATATACAGTGATGACGTGTGAAATAAAAACGAAACGAGTAGATGTTAAAATATTTCACAGTATAAGTGAACATGTCTCATTGTGGCTGGTGGTAGGTAAAGCCATGGCATCACTAAAGATGGATTCATACTCTGAGGACCATTAACGTCTGTACAAAATTGAATGACAAATCACCCTATAATCGTTGAGATATTGCGGCCTGGACCAAAATGGTGGACCGACCAACATTCCTAGAGCACGCCTAAAAACCCCAGGCAAATTGGGATTGAGATAGCAGGTCCGAAGAGATTGACTTTCATTTCTGCAGCATTCCAAACCTTGACATCGGCAGACACAATCATCATCATCATCATCATCATCATCATTTTGGTCATATCAGCAACCAGCAAACTGATTTACTGATCTAACCCCAGACAGATTGAATGAAGGATCGCAAAGAATGAAGGGACTAAAACAGAAGGAGGCCCTGAGCTTCATACAGATTACCAAATATCTAGTGCGGAGGAAAGGATGCATGCACCTCGAATTAGGATTCTTAAGTGGCGATACAGGCTCCCCAGGGTCATCTCTTAAAACATCTTAAAAGCCCAGACTGTCTGTGGCTATAATAAGGTGTTATTGAGAAGAGTTCTCCTGACCCTGTCTGCCTCACTCTGCTATCAAACTGCAGGGCTGACTTTTCTTGCCGCTCCACCTTGGGGTTATTTTTAAGTCTGTTTGGGAGGCACACAATCAGCACTATACTTACCCAGGTATCTGTCTTGTTTGGCTTGCGTGTGTTAGTTCAAACTGAGTGCGTGCAGCGTTCTATGGAGAGGGAGAGAAAGACGAGCACTGTGTAAATTAGTGTTTGGGGTTTGTGCAGGAGTGTGTGCGTATGCCTGTGGGTGGATACCTGGGTCACTAGGTACAGTGATCAGTGTGTTTTGGGGCAGCTGCATCCAACCAGAGGCCCTTGCTGTGTTTGTCCTGCTGGCTACCCTGTAATCCTATAATTAGAGCTTGGGCGGACCACTTTAATGAAGGCAGGCTTGGATGGATGAGTGTTCCTGTTTGGATCATTTCAGTACCAGTGTGTGTTTATTTTAGTCTGCGGCTCCGTCAACCGCCAGGCCTCCCCAGCATGAGGCTTGCTGCTCAGGTCCAGATATAGCAGCGACCCTCAGCATCCTCCGCTATCCAAGACAAATAACAGTCATCTGTGGTCAATTTGTTTGTTAACTTTTACTCTCATTGCATGAGATGCTCCTTGACCTGTAGGCTCACCTTTGACATTATGCTGCATTGTGAAGAGACCAGTGTGTTCTTAAAGAATAATTCAACATCATGCATATCTGTTATCTTGCTGAGAGTTAGATGAGAAGATTTCTAGCTACCTCTCTCAAGTCTGTATAGTAAACATAAGTTACAATAATAAAGTGTTTTTTTTTTAATCTATGGACAGAACCAGGCTAGTTGTTTCCAGTGTTTATGCTAAGTTAAGCAATCTGTCTCCTGGCTGCAGCTTCATATTTACCATATAGACGTGACAGTGGTATTGTTCTCGTCTCATCTTACTCTGCAAAAAAGCAAACAAATGTTTTTGAAATTACTGTGTGAATTTGATTTGTTTGTTATATGTTTTTTGCAACAAAGTTTAGCTTTAAGTTAAGCTGACGTCATCATTTAAGATAACTGTCTCCTGGCTGTAGCTTCATGCTTAAAGGTCCCATGACATGGTGCTATTTGGATGATTTTATATGGACCTTAGTGGTCCCCTAATACCATATCTGAAGTCTCTTTCCCAAAATTCAGCCTCGGTGCAGAATTACAGCCACTAGAGCCAGTAGTAATGTTAAAAAAAACTTCATAAAGTGAAATTTTTATGCCATTGGACCTTTAATGGACAGATATGTGAGTGGTATCGCTCTTTGGGTTAGCAAATAAGTGTGTTTCCCAGAATTTGAGCAACCGTTTTAATAAAATACCAAGGTTTGTAATTAGTTAGCAATGCTAGCGCTGTAACGCGATAAGATGATCAACAAAAAACTAACAATCATTTAAGCAATTTCCAAGGGTTGGACAAAGCAAGCTATTTCAAAATGTCAGCTTAGGTTTTGGAAATTAGTTGCAGCCCAACTTTCAGTACTTATGTAAGCAAGTGGAAGGAAGTGTTAACCTGAAAATGCCTTTAATCAAAAGAATCTGCCTGCATCAAATTCCAGTTTGATTCACACGTTTTTCATATTTTTTAACATCAGTGCATTTAAATGAGGAATTTCTTACAAAGCCGAATTTTGCACCAAATGTATTGAATCTAATTTAAAGTTATATCAAATGATAAGCATTCCTGCATTTCATTTGGACGATATGGTACGGTTTTTTTTCTATTTTGGCTAAACTGCTTCACTCTCACTCTGTACTCTTTATTCTCAACAATATTCTTCCACATTACCACATATTCAATTTCATCACTGTTACCACCATTTGAGTAAAGAAAAAACAACAACATTCTTATCGTGTGACATTCTCCTTTTGCTTAACACATTTTTGCTTCCACTACGCTTTTACATGACCTCTTTTACAGATAGCGTCTCTCAAAATCAACATTTATATTAAACATTTTATGGGTTTAGTGCAGACCGCCTTCACAAGTAGAGGTTGATCTGCAAGAGCAAAGCCCCGTTATGGAACCTGAAAATGATATTAACATACTGATGGCTTGAAAACACTGAAATCTCACTATTAATCCAGCCGTCTGCTTGGCCAAGACATGTTTGGGTTGCTAAATGCAGTGGGAGTGGAGGAGTAGCTCTGCAGTAAATCTCAACAGTTATGACAGCCAAGCTAAAATAAAGCTAAATGGAGACAGATCCTGAAGTCGTTAAGGCATAATGAGAGAGAAAGGGAGATATCTCAAAGATTTGACTCGTAGCCAACACCATTAGGAGAATGATATATGAACCTATTCCATCTGGGATCCTAACTCATAGTGGACCACCACCACACACACACACACACACACACACTATACCAGCAGTTCTCACTTAGGTACTCCCACACACAGGTCTCCTGACTGCTGACTTTGCAACTCATGCCTCCCTCTTCTTAACTTTTATCAACCTCTTCTCTTTTTAAAACACTCCCAACTGTACTGTCATGGAGCCCCTACCCTCTCATTATTTTCTCACTTCTTCTTCCACATATTATCTCATCCCTGTTTTTTTCTTCCTCTCGCTCATATCCTCACTGCTACCGCAGTGTGTCAACGAAGTCCCATCACTGTCAGCCAGAAACACACAAAATGTTTGCATAAACATGAGGTTTGTAAGAGGTAGTGGGCTCTACTTGGCAACACTGCCCTGGCTTCTCAGTGTGTTGCTTACATGTGTGTTTGCGTGCACTCACATGTCCATGAGTGTGTGGGAGGATAGCCAGTCACGGCGACACAGTGAAAGAGGCACTTGTCTTTGTTTTTCTGCTGGAGTTACAAGTCTGGCTTTACACACACACACACACACACACACACACACACACACACACACACACACACACACACACACACACACACACACACACACACACACACACACACACACACACACACACACACACACACACACACACACACACACACACACACACACACACAACACACACACACACACAGATAGTGTGGAGCCACAAAGCTTCCACAAAGCCACAAGAGGGATTGCCATGGATAAAGTGTATTTTGGGGATATTGTTTCAACAAGTTAGTGTGCTTCTGGGTCATAAAGCCATACAAAAACACATAACAAAATGTTATATATTGTAGCCCCTTTTATGATCCCTTTTACACACCAGTGGAATAAAACGGGCGCTATATGATCAATGATGAATTGATGAACAATGCACCATTCATTCAAGGTTCTGTTTCACTGCCAACATTTTATCTGAGTACTTGCTGGCTTGCAGTTGTATCGAGATAAACTCTGTGTTAGAGTGCCTTGTTACAGGGAACTCTAGTATGTGACTAAAGGGAGATTTACCTTCATTGTGACTGTAATTCACAAAGGCCAGCAGACCAGTGGTGTGTATAGTGAGTGGGGAGTGATTTAGCAACAAATCTGACCCCAGTCCAACAATCAAGTATAAAGCTGCCAGTATTCTCCAAGAAGCTTTGGAAACCCCCCACACCTTTCTGGCATTTGAACTCCTCACTAGTCCTCTTTCTTATTCTTAAAACACTTGTTTTTATTACTTTTTTCCCCCCGATGGCTAAAATAACTATCTCACTTCTCCCCTCTCTCTCTATGACGCTCTTTTCTGGCGTTGTTGGACAACACATCGTACACACTACGTCTTTGACAAAAACACAAGGCTCGTTCTTCACGAGCCAGGCCTGCGTAGAATCGATCACCACCCAAATGCTCTGACATCATGTACACGCGGGCAATGATAACCTGATGAGATCAAGGCAGCCACAGTCTTTAGAGCCAGGCGCCGCGGTTGCTTTCCATCGACTGCAAGGCCCAGGGCGTGACAGAAACGCCTGGCTCTCAGCTGATCCAACAGCTGACTGGTCCATAATCGACACAACATAACGTTTTATAAACTCTTTTTGTTTTTAAATTGGAGGGATTTTCATTTCTTTTTTTCTGATTTAAAGGTTCATTCTGTACAGAACACACGTTGTGTGGCTGATGGTGACGTTTAGAAGTCGGAGACTAAATCTATTCAGATTATCGGTTCTGAGTGTGAATGACTATAATGTAGGCCTACATCTTTGCGAATGTGTAGTTGTAAATGTGCAAACTTCACTGTTATGTGTCTCTTGTGTAATCTCTACCAAATGGGTTAAATCTTTACCAGTTAGTTATGCCTGCCTGTCACTTCCATGTAGTACACATTGTGTGTAGTACTTACTTGTGTAATGAATTTTGACAGCCTCAAATGTCACATGGCTGTTATGCACTTACCGTAGATGGTGATTGCATCATTTGACTTATTTTAATAAAAATCATCCCCCAAAATATCAGCCAGCTTGTTTTTATTTTCAAATTTATTAAAGTGCCAATATTATGCTCATTTTCAGGTACATAATTATATTTTGAGGTTGTACCAGAATTGGTTTACATGATTTAATTTTCAAAAAATACAATATTTTTGTTGCACCGCACATAGCTGCATTTCAACCTCTTTGTTTAGATCTCTGTTTTAGCTACAGAGTGAGACATCTCACTTCTTTACTTTCTTTGTTGGGAGTCGCACATGCGCAGTAGCTAGGTACTGTTTCTCCAAGTTTGGTCTGTACAGGGCAGGATTAGCTGGGAGACTTCTAAAACGAGGGTGCACTTGTGGAATACCTGCAGAACAGGGACATGGAAGTAGTTCTTTTGTAGATTATGGTGAACTAGTGTGTGTTGTAGCAGTGTTTTGCCATTGAGAAGAAGCTAGCATGCTAGCATGCTACAGTTAGCCACCTCGTCTTGGCTAGTGACGTAGAAAGCGGTGCAGATTTTGAACAGCTCCTCCGGAGACTGAAGGCAGAGGACATTCAGAAACCTGTATCTCACTCAAAACAACATGGGTAGTTTTTTTTGTGCTCCCTAGTTCACAAGGAGGAAATTACGCCGCTGGCATATAGTTTGGTGTTCGCCGGAGCAACCACAAAACGCTGCAGCTTCCTCCGCAGCTATTTTTAAAAGTTTGGTGGCGGCCCATTCCTATTGCTACGTAGACAAGATGGCGACTACAGCGGGTAAGGCATGTCCAGCGTAGTCCACATTGAACTTTGTGACAGCTATGAGTGCAGCACCCAGGTACTCACAGAGCACTACATTTTTGCCATACTTGTCAAAGTGAACCCACTTACACACTTAAAATAACAAATTTAAGTACGGAAGTACACAAACTGATACACAGCACAAGTGCAACAGTCTGTTGAAAAAGATATCACTAAAACCCACAAATGTCCACCTCATGGTGTCAGGAGATCACCGAAGTCATTAGTAGACATCCTGTGGAGACCATGAATGTCTACACAAGATATTTTTGTAACCATTTAAGAAAGGTGCTATATAAATATGCTTAAATGTTAAAGTTGGATGTGTTAAAGAAAGACGCACACAGAGCAGTGACGGAGCGAAAGGGCACTGTAGATGCAAAAGACACAGGTTGCATTTCTGACATCACCAGAGTGTTGGATGCCCATCTATATTCACACCGATCAAAAGGCCAAATGTTGTTCTGACATTCTCTACACCTCTGGAGTTCATATCCCCCTACTGGGCCACAGAAATGTTATTGTACAAGAGATGATAGCAGGACACAGCCCAGTATGGAACGGCAAGTGTGTTTTCTGAATGGAGTTTCCATGAGATTCGGAGAGGCTTGACCTTTAAGTGATAGCCTCAATGTGAGGTACTTTCCCCTCAGGGTAAAAAGAAAAGACGCGTCTGCTGTTCTCCTCCCCTCAATGGGAGCTTTATTGAACGGGGGAGTGAGAGAAAGAAGGGCGGCAGTTTCTCCTCCACTTTCCTTATCGAATGTCAGGCAAAACTGCGATAAAGTCTGACCCTCATTCATTTCCCAACCTTGAAGAGCACACTGATTTGTTTTTGTGTCTTATACAGAAATAGTTTCACCAAGCAAATGCATTAGGGAAGGCAAGTGTATTAATAATTGAAGCATTCAGGGTATGTATGTATGTACAATGTACTCCCTGATGCTGGGTGATATGAGCCATGAAACATGCACGCCTTTGTTTGTGCATCTGTAATTTTGTTGTTTTTGTGATTTTATACTGCAGCTTATGGAATTTTGCTTTATGACAACTGTTGCAGTATAGGAAGAAGGGGATATGATCAGATGGGATAGACAAAGCATAGCAAAGTATTACTGCCTCTTAAATCATATACATCAGACACCATTACTGCTATCACTCTCAAATGGACAGTGGATGCCAGACCTTTGCCGTCTGTTTTTGCAATTCAAAAATTGATTTAGCTTTACACACAACTGTTCCTGTCTTATTTCCCTCAAGACTGCACTCACTAAAGTCCCTTATGCTTGTCTTGTAGATATTGAACTGTTATCTTTAATAGATCAACACGCACCTTTGACTCCCTCCTCTCAAGACCATAACCCATAGGAGACGTCATCAGTGGAATGGAACTTCACGTGTGAATAAATGTTAATTTTTCAGCTTGATAGCAGTTAGTTTCTCTTTAAAATGGTTTGATATGCTGCAGGGTGTTGGAGTCTCTAAAACCAATAACAAGCCATATAATCCTTCAATTGAATTTAAAACATAAGGGTTTCTACATGACGGTGAAATGTAATAAAGCTTTGAAATGAAACGCTGGTGAATTGGTTGTGCTCATAATGTGCGTTTGACTACTTTTACATTTAGTTCAACATAAAAAACACCTGCTCCCGTCACTCTACATTCCTTCCAATCTCTCATTGCTTCATTCCACTTTCCAGTCTTTCTTAAAACAGTGGCTCTGTGTCTTTGTGCGTGTAAAGACAAAAGCGCTGTTGTAATAGGTGATGGTTTGCGGTGGATGGGGCAGGTGGCCCGCATTGATTGCATTAGACGGATGACAAACACAAAATGCCAGAGGAGAAGAAAAAAAAGCACAGGGTTTGTATCCTGCCACCTGCCAGCGGTTTACCAAAAGAAGAAAAAAACGTATGTGAGATACAGAATGGTATGAGGGAGGGGATTGAGGTAGGATTACAAGATGCAGCCAGATGAAGCCAAGATAGACATGATGGGAGTATCAGCACTTGAGAGAACCTGATGCTTTATTCGGGAATCAAATGGCAACACATTCCAATGCTAATTTCCAAAACAACAACGTTTTTTGTATTCCTTAGATTACCGTGCGTAGGTGTATCTCAATGATTTCCCCTCTGTTTTCTGAGCTCCCACGTGCCTGCCTGGGCGTCTTCTGCCTGAGCTTTGTTGTCGGGCCTTGCAAGCAGCTTAATACCTGTGGCTGATCTTAAACCAGTAAAAGCCTCTCTCTTCGGCCTCCTGCTGCATGTAATTTTCTTCCGCCGACGGATCTTCACAGACAAGATGCAAACCGGAACACCAAAAGGTGAAACATGAATACAAGGTATTAACAAACAGGTAGATTAGTGTGAGCCACCAAGGTCGCAAGTCGATGTAGTGCAAGGATGGACAGATTTAGGTCTTTGTTTGAATCCCACATGGTCCAAGAAGGTCTGTCCGACTGTTTCGATGAACGCGTGTCCACTACAAGCCTACAGTAAATATCACATAACAATGGCTGGATATCTCCTTGCAGTTATTGACACCTCTAGCGATCACCTAGGTTGAAATGTTTGTCGGCAGGCAGGGTTAATATTTGCTTCTTGTTTTGTTTTTCTTAAATGATAGATTCAGGGGCCTGTTGTGTTCCATGTCCCAGACTTTCAAATGGCTTTGAATTCAAAGGAAGTGCCTACAGCGTCCAGCATAGCTCAGAGCAATGGATGCTGTGCCAAGGTGAATATGCCGGAGAGACTATTCACCTAACCTACATTAAATGGATAACGCTAAAAAGCAGAGTCTGTGTACAATGACAAATTTGTAGATGTACTCTGTGGCCAGTGATCACAATCAAGCCCAAAGACACTAATACCCTCTGTCTCTATCTGCCATTTAGCCCACTTTAAGCAAGGGAAAACAATCCAGGGCCTCTGAATAGATCGCGGTCAAACGGGAGGGAAAAGTAAATTGGATTAGTACTCTTCAATCATTCAATCCTACTATTGATCCCCAGCCAGATGAAATATCTGGAGGGCTGATACATGATCCAAAGTGGGATTGATTGGGAAAATGGGATGGGACAGAAGCTGATTTAGTTTATGCGTCCAATCGCTTCCACAAAAAGTTCCAGAAACACAAAGTGGCCTCCGAACTCTGTTCACCCCTGAAATACACACACACACACACACACACACACACACACACACACACACACACACACACTTAAAATAAGACGTTTGAAACTAGAAATAGCGCATTCCCTTTCTTACAAATTAAAAGTGTTGAGTGAGAGGGGAGTTGTTGCTGTAGAGTAATTAGTATTCCTGTTGTTCCTAACAGTGACAGCCGTGTTGACCCCCACCCACACCCACACCACAATTGACTGACATATCACCACGCAACAGTTTACACAGAGTCCTGCCTTTAGCATGAAATGCAACACTGCAGAGACCAATAAAACATTCACATTCTGAAAGCATTCTTAGCATCTCAACAGAATATGACTCCTGAATATAGCAGTATGATCCACAGATGAAATTTCAGAAAGATACAGGAGAGCTTCGTGTGCTTGTGAGCATGCACCCCCACACATGCAGACACAGTTGGAAATGAATGACATTGAATGAATTTGATGGCTAAGGGGTTGTGGGTTCAATCAAGACCAATTCCAGATTTGATATGTTTACTGGAGTTTGGTTAAAACTTGATTTTGAACGTAAAATGCACCCATCCAAACTAAACCAATTAAATTGCCTTCATCAAACATCTTTGAGCATCTAAATACAGTCACAGGTGAATGAACACGAAAAATAAGTTGGATACACTAACAAAAACCACAATACTATTGTTTGTACAACACTGTTAAAAACTTAAAATACACACAATATAAATTCAAACAAAAAAACTAACATAACTTTATTTTCCTTCAGTTGCGGTTAGATAATAATAGTAGACAGCTTGAACTATGCCAAGACAGTATTTTCCTCAACCACTAAAACTGTCATCAAGACATTCAAATTATAGTATTTACAGCAATATGGCAGAACAATCCATAATCCACAAATGGTAATAAGGGTGCAGCATCCTATTATAAGTTGGATCTCTTTCATTTCATTATCCACCTAGAGAAGTATGACATAAACCTATTGGCATGCTCTGTGCACTATTAGCAGTTAAAGGGCTGATCTACTTCCTCCAAACACCAGAAGGAATTCCAGGAAAATCAACAGAAGCTGCATACAATTTTTTATTTTTTTTTAAAACGGGTACGATTATTAAAGCGGGAACACAACCAAAATGTTAAGTCAGGGGGTGATACATCACCATGCGCAATAACAACACTGCTCGGCTTAGCTTTGCTTTATGGCTGGAGAAAACGGGTTTTTTAGCCTAGTGACTCATTGGTCCTCTTTTAGTAGAATTAAATGATCTTACAATATAACAGATCTGCCAGTTACTATTTTTTGCTCGATTTCTTAAGTGCTTCCTGTTCATTGTACCGAGGTGGTGAACTGAGTGGACCAACCAGTTGAGCTGCAATCAAGACCTCCTATATATCTGCAGCCTTGCTCTCTCGCTCTGTGTCTCAAACTGTTCATTTAAGTTAAAAAGCAGCCAGGCAGCACAAGTCACAAGCGTCTCTCTCTCACACACACACACACACACATATAAAAGAGCAATTCTCTTCGTTGACATGTAGGTGAAATCATATCTACTGTATACAGTATTGTGATAAGTCATTTGATCTGGCTGTCAGCATGTTTTCCCCAGCTGCTGTGGGGATGCTGCACATGAACAGGCCTCTTGGCGTAACAATCACGGAATGAAATGACCATGTATGACATTCACAGCAGCACCTTTATGCACAAATAAGGCAATGCATTCATTTCTTCAGTTGCTTCCAATGAAATTAAACTTTAAGGCCGTTGTTTTTGTCATGATCTAGTCAAGTGGAGATATTCTGGTGAAAAATAAATTAAAATGGAATGGGAAATAATCCATGCTATGGTTTTACTCTCAGGATGTGGATTATTGATCCTCAGATGGAAAGAAGTCCAGAGAGCTGAAGTGCTTTGCTGAATTAATTCACGTCAATTTCCACCTTTCCTTTAAAGCAGTGATTGCTCAATTTATCTTTTGAATTTGCAACAAGAAAAAAATCTGACCAAGACCTGTGGTAACCAATGCTTTCATTCAGCCTGTGGCATCTGTTATTTGAAAAATAGATGCATGGAGATTGTGATAACATACATGAAATATCACCATCATTATTAGGCACCCAGCACATCTGACAGACGGCGCCCATCCCAAAATGGCCGTCATCTTATCTGGGCAGCTGCAGATTGAAATGTAAATGAGGCCTTTTGATCAACAGCAGCCTTGCCCGTCAAGCTAGCCTTTATACTGATCGCTTTGTTTGTCCAGAGGATGAAAAATCAAACTCCGGGTCTGATGACCTCTTAGTGGAATTAAGAGATACAAATAGTTTTCTGTTGATGCCTGTGGTTGGTTTCTCACCTCCTGCAGTGTGCATGTTTTGATTTAGCCTTGAAAAGAAAGACAAAGGAATAAGGTCCTTGATGGGAAAGAGGGATTTGTTCAAGAAATCCCCAATGGAGATGAGTTTCAGAGGAAAGAAAACTGGCAACATCAGCGAGCAGCAAAGAGATTTAAGCCTAAAAGAGAAGCAGAACTGCCAAGAGAGAAAAGAAGGCGATTGAGAGGGAAGGCTTGAATATATTCATCCAGAGTTGAGAAGGAACAAAGAGCAGATCTTTGATGTTTCCCAACCTCCATGGTTACAATGACAACATTATGACTGACAATAGAGACAGGGATGAATAGCTCTAGCATGTGGCTATCATCACTGACACCACAGAGTGAATGTGAAATTCAAGTGCTGATTTCAAACTGGTCCCCAGAGAGTAATTTGTCAATCAAACCCACATATGCAGAAATCCTGTTAAAGCATATCTATACCTTCTAATGTATACATACAACAGTTTGCAAGTGCATATAAGCTGATATTTCAATGGAAATATTTCATTGACATCTCCCCAGACATAATGTTTTTCCTCATTTCATGTGCAGTTGGTGTTGTATGTATGCACCGTATGTGGTGCCATCCTTCACTTAACAGATTGTGAAAGCCATAGTGATTCCCAGATCAAAAGACACATCTGCCTCATTTAGAAAACAAGCGCTCATTTTCTCCCATCTCACCAATGGCAAACACTGTGCCGACGGGAATGTATGAGGTACTGCGACAGAGAAACAACATTTATACCTTGGGGAACGGTAATCATAGGTGAAAGAAGAGAGGGAGCGGCATCAGCGAGAACAAAGCTGTGAATGAGAGGAATAAAATGTTACTTTCGGATTGTTTCATGGGGGTCACGTTCTAAGGGTGCGTTTAGACCAAAAAAGCAAAGTAATTCATCGCAGGGTTGTACAGCGGTGCGAGTGTCGCTTATTCGGCCAATTTTTGTGACGTCCAGTTGGGTTCTTTAACCCGCCCCAAAGTACTGCGGCACAAGTAAACTTTCTATTTCAAAATTATTGTTTGTCAGATTGTTCCTAGAGCTCTAAATTTCCAACCTCCCATTTCACGGAGAAGAGAGACAGAGGGACTGCACTTTGTTGTTGCAGGAAACAGTCAGCTGTTACACAAAGTCTGTGCAGTAAATGCTTTTTTTTAAATGCTTTTTTGTTATAGATAAAAGTATATAGCACTTCACATGATATTTGCGTGCTCCTACTGTATTTAGTTGTTCGGCTGCTTGATAAAAGGATCAGGTGCACATGTTACAGGGTTATCAAACTGGCACTGTGTACAATTGAATTTAAACCAAAGACAGCACCCGAGGGCTCAACTGTACATTCTGCTTCCACAGAGCCGCCACTGTCCCTGCTTATTAGACCTATACCTGTCCAGATCTACACTACCCCTGACACACTGCACCTATACATAGTCTACCACGTGTTCACACACAGTGAGCAATTTGATCACCCTGTCACTGAAAGTCCAATTTTTTGCTGTAGAGAAACCCACCAAAGGTCACCCATTCTTCATATTGTTGCTGCTTCATGAAAACCTTGGGTAGTTTTTCGTTTTCACTTAAACTGAAGGATCCTTTGCTGCTTTGTGATTTGAGAAATATTTGGTTTAACAACTCTTTTAAACCCCACTAAATAAACTCAAAATCAATCAAGGTAAAAAACAAACTCACTTAGTAACCGTGGATAAACTCAGTGTTGAAGGCCAAGCTGTAAATAATAAAGGCAGTTTATATTATATTCCTTAGCTTTGCATGGACAATTTGTTTTTTTTTTAAAGTTAGCAATAGTAATTCCAGCCGTCTGAGCAATCTCTCGGACAAAGATCTAATCAGTGGCCCAAATAAATATTATAAATTGAATTAATGCCATTCAGAAATATTTAAGTAGTACCTCTTCAATGCTGTTGGGGACAAGGGTTACGAGGAAAATAACGGCTCCAAGTGCCCCTTCACTGCACATCTAACGTCGCTCCATCATTGTTCCAACATGAGATTTACAATGTCTCATTTATCTCACTGTGCTCTCCTCATTAACCATGCTACACTCTGAGACCGTCTCTGGAGGCCTAATAGCAGCAATTAGCAAAAGAGCTGCTCTGTAGCTTGAGTATCATGGGACACACACACACACACACACACACACACACACTGTCAGAGAGAATCGTGGCCCTGGTGTGTTGAGTGAGAGTAAGATGGAGGGAGAGACAGACCCAGCAGGCAAAGGCAGAGTGTTATGCTGTGGGTGCCAGGCTTGATTTCATTGGCTGTCAAGTTGAGGACCACTGGGCCTGGATTAGCACTGGGGATAGAGGAAGAAAAAAAAAAACCTCACTGAGTTTTAATGAAGCCTGTTTTTTTCTTTCAACAATAGTACCTCCATTAGCTGTGTTTTACTAGCAACGTTTATTTGAAGTTTATTATTTTGTCACATACACTACCGTTCAAAAGTTTGGGGTCACCCAAAAAATTTTGTGTTTTCCTGAAAAGTCACACTTATTCACCACCATACGTTGTGAAATGAATAGTAAATAGAGTCAAGACATCGACAAGGTTAGAAATAATGATTTGTATTTGAAATAAGATTTTTTTTACATCAAACTTTGCTTTCGTCAAAGAATCCTCCATTTGCAGCAATTACAGCATTGCAGACCTTTGGCATTCTAGCTGTTAATTTGTTGAGGTAATCTGGAGAAATTGCACCCCACGCTTCCAGAAGCAGCTCCCATAAGTTGGATTGGTTGGATGGGCACTTCTTGGTACCATACGGCCAAGCTGCTCCCACAACAGCTCAATGGGGTTCAGATCTGGTGACTGCGCTGGCCACTCCATTACCGATAGAATACCAGCTGCCTGCTTCTGCTCTAAATAGTTCTTGCACAATTTGGAGGTGTGTTTAGGGTCATTGTCCTGTTGTAGGATGAAATTGGCTCCAATCAAGCGCTGTCCACTGGGTATGGCATGGCGTTGCAAAATGGAGTGATAGCCTTCCTTATTCAGAATCCCTTTTACCCTGTACAAATCTCCCACCTTACCAGCACCAAAGCAACCCCAGACCATCATATTACCTCCACCATGCTTAACAGATGGCGTCAGGCATTCTTCCAGCATCTTTTCATTTGTTCTGCGTCTCACAAACATTCTTCTTTGTGATCCAAACACCTCAAACTTTTTTCCAGTCTTCCTCTGTCCAATGTCTGTGTTCTTTTGCACATCTTAATCTTTTTCTATTATTGGCCAGTCTCAGATATGGCTTTTTCTTTGCCACTCTGCCCTGAAGCCCAGAATCCATCAGCTGCCTCTTCACTGTACATGTTGACACTGGTGTTTTGCGGGTACTATTTAATGAAGATGCCAGTTGGGGACCTGTGAGGCGTCTGTTTCTCAAACTAGAGACTCTAATGTACTTATCTTCTTGCTCAGTTGTGCAACGCGGCCTCCCACTTCTTTTTCTACTCTGGTTAGAGCCTGTTTGTGCTGTCCTCTGAAGGGAGAAGTATACACACCGTTGTAGGAAATCTTCAATTTCTTAGCAATGTCTCGCATGGAATAGCCTTCATTTCTAAGGACAAGAATAGACTGTCGAGTTTCAGATGAAAGTTCTCTTTTTCTGGCCATTTTGAGCGTTTAATTGACCCCACAAATGTGATGCTCCAGAAACTCAATCTGCTCAAAGGAAGGTCAGTTTTGTAGCTTCTGTAACGACCTAAACTGTTTTCAGATGTGTGAACATGATTGCACAAGGGTTTTCTAATCATCAATTAGCCTTCTGAGCCAATGAGCAAACACATTGTACCATTAGAACACTGGAGTGATAGTTGCTGGAAATGGGCCTCTATACACCTATGTACATATTGCACCAAAAACCAGACATTTGCAGCTAGAATAGTCATTTACCACATTAGCAATGTATAGAGTGTATTTCTTCAAAGTTAAGACTAGTTTAAAGTTATCTTCATTGAAAAGTACAGTGCTTTTCCTTCAAAAATAAGGACATTTCAATGTGACCCCAAACTTTTGAACGGTAGTGTACATGTATGCACATCACAAGTAAGATTGGTGGGCAGCCACTGTTACAGCGTCTAACATATACATTTGTTTGGTAGTGGGAGGAAACCCACGCAAACCTGGGCAGAACATGGAAACTCCACAAAGTTTAAGGGATCAAAGCCAGAAACAGACCAGAAACAAGGGGAGCAGATCAGCAGAATTTACACTCAAATAGAGGGAACATGTATCAGGCCTTCTGTACAGTAAGTCTCTGCCACAAAATGCATCACTGGACTGGACAGAATCTATATTGGTCTTAGTGCGAGCTGCAGCTCTCTCTATGAGGACAGATGTCAAGGTCTTACATAAAAGAGAAGGATAGGGTGATAGTGGAGAGAGGAAAGGATGATAAGGAAAGAATGATGAGAGTGACAAGGATGAGTGGCTGTTGTCCAGTTTCTCTCTTCCTGAAACCTTTGCAACACTATATATACAGTACTTGAAAAAGGGAAGCATGAGGAGAAGATGAGGAGACGGATGGAGAGTGAAAAAGGAAAACGTAAATAAAGAAGGTGACAGGGACTGTGACAAAGAGGGAGTCGGTTTAATTGCTTCGACAACCTTACCAGCTAGGTTTACACCAGGAGCTGGGAATAGTGGAGTGACTGAGAGGCTGATGGGGACAGAACAAGGCACAGTAATCTAGCGGAGAAGCTTCTATTATCTGCTGTGCTGTCTCCAAGCCGAGAGCCCGATCCCTGGGGTACAAGCTCGTGCCTCTCGTCAGACACACACGGGCACACAGGTAAACCCACAGCTACACGCAGGAGAACGACAACAGACAGATAATCTGACAAGCAGAGAGACACACAAGCAACCATGCAGACAGACAGACAGACGGGTGGATTGGGGTAGGCAGACAGGCAGGAGGGCAGGTCAGCTACGCTCAGGCACCCAATGTCCCCGAGCAGCTAGAGATATTGCTGCTCCACTGAACAGCATAATAAGTCTCTTCTACTTCACATGGGCCGGCCGATGAGAAAATCTACTCATGGTCGTTCTTTGCCTCAATTTCATCAGGAGAATACACTGTGGTGGGGGCCTAAGAGGAGCACACATGGGAGTAAATGGCTGCAGGGCTTAAAGAGGGGAAGTTGATTTTGGCTAAGTAAATGGATTCTACTTTGGATGGTGTCTACATGAAGGTAAATGAACAGCAATGTGCAGTTCCTCTGAGCTGGCTGCAGTGTGTCTGAGGGGTTGTGCAGAGGTGCAGTCCAAGAGACAAAAAAAATCATTTGATCCCGTTTGTGCCATAAATTACACGTCACTTTAAAAGATAATTTTGCAAGTCAAGAAAGTCTCAGTGTGTTGCAGTACCACTTAGTTATGTGTTAAACCGTGAACCCTTATCTCTTCTCGTGCAATATACGTCATCTTTTTGCCCTTCTTGCTTCCTAACAAGCTAGATATCTTGACTATGTTCCACAACATTCCACAATATTTGTCTCTCCCTATTTACTACCGTTCATATTTGTAAGGTCCCATGGGAAGTAAAGGGACTTCACCTCTCTATAAGGAAGCGTGGTGAAGGCACACAACAAATCCTCGATTAAGACAATTTTTATTAGCAGCTGCTATGACTACTATGTTAAACCAGCTCAAAGGTTTGAATTATAGCTCTGGATTCCCCCTGGATTCCATCTTACAAGACATACACTAAACAAAATTATAAACGCAACATTTTTGTTTTTGCCCCCATTCTTCATGAGCTGAACTCAAAGATATAACATAGACAGTCTGACGCTTCACATTCACACACACACACACACACAACTCATTATCTCACACACTCACCATACACTGCCCCCGATCCTACTCCACTTACGTCTGACTGCCTCGGTTTCTTGTGTTTTCCTCCCACCCTTACAAACCATCTAAAAAAATTCCTTCATGGGACCACATGAACTGTGTTTTGTCTTGTGCATTATGTTGTGTTGTAATGTTATGTATACTATGTTGCTGTCTGCATTTTTTCTTTTTCGAGAAAGCGTGTGGTGGCACTGTTCCATAGCTGCCGCCCGGAGGCTTGCTCCAACCTAAGTCAGATTCCTCGTATGTGTCCTCACACCTGGCGAATAGAGCTGATTCTGATAAGACTTTTTCTATGTACACAAAAGGCTAGTAGCAATTAGCAGAAGAGCTGTAGTAGATCTCTTTCACACACACACACACACACACACACACACACACACACACACACACACACACACACACCTCGGTCAGTCACTCTTCATTTAGTCATCCAGATGATTCACAAGGAAATTATGTCATCTGGCGCAATGATCCAGACTCCGGAGTGTGATAGCGTGTTTTATTTGGTCTGATAGGATGGCAATTAGCCACGTAATGGATGGGCAGCCTATCATACAAGGCTAATTAAACAAGCATTCATGCTACAGTAATTGTTTTTAGAGAGCCATCCAACCAGTTTAGGTTCAAGGTGCAGAAAATCTTAGACTGTACAGGGTGTCATATTCATCTTTTAGTCACGTTTACACTTTTTATTCATTTTTACCGAGATCCAACACTGCAGCCCAGTTTGGTTTGAATTATCTTCCTTAAGGTAATCTGTGTTTACCTGAATGTATATTTGCTTACAGGGTGGGTTGCTCGAAAGGAAAGTGTGTACTTGTGAAATAACTGAAGAGCTGTGAAATGAATCAATTAGACTAAAACCACAGATGGCTGAATGTGACTTTGTCTTTGTTTGAATAAAAAGAAATTCTGTGCACAATGCCTGAAGGCCTTTATTTTTCATTTTCAAGATTGCATAGTGGCTATTGTGGTTTTTAAAATACAGTAGTAGCGTTTTTTTTGCAGCACAGACTCCAACTTTTAATGCACTATTCATTAATGTGCTTCTTCAGCAGATAATGCGATGAAGATAACCTCAGTCACTCACAGCTATGCCTCCTCTCCTTTTGTGAGGGAACCAAAAAGACAAGAAAGCAATTATATCTCTACCACCACACTCATTTTCAGGTACTCTCTCTCTCTCCCGATGACAAATGGAGGAAGAGGAACAGAGCTGCAGGTGTTGATGGTGTGTGATGGTTGTGGAGGTGGTGGATAGGAGGGAGGGAGATCATGCTTCATTTCAGCTCATGTTATGGTGGAGAAGCAACACTGACCACAAGCACTGACAGTTTTTAGGGCTTTTAGCTGCCACGCTTCACTCTAACTAAAATCAAACTTAATGGCTACATTTGAGAGTGATGCAGCCAGCGGACGGTCATATTCTGCTTCCTGAGATCTTTTTTCTGGTTGAGCTGTGAACCCATGCCCGCAACTGACCTAGCAATTGATTGTGTAAAACATAGACTGTATATTAATGGACAAACCATCCAGTTTGGCGAAGTGCTGCAAATGCGGAAGTGCCTTAAACCTGCATTCTATCTGAATTCCAGCAGGGGGCAGTTGCAAAAGGAGGTTGGTTTCTGTAGAAGTCTGTGAGAAAGTGACCCACTTCTCCATTGATTTATTAACTCAGGAAACAATTTTATGAGTTTATGGTCTCAATCGCTAGTTTTAAGTCTTTTGCAACACTGAATGTTCTTTTTTTTTCCTAATAGTGTTGTTGATTTTAAATTCAATGATAAAACAGGAGGTGTTTCAAGGCGTGACAATGATGTGATTGCCAGTGAAAGTGTGTAACGCAGACTGTAAGGGCTCCTCCCTCACGTCTAAAATCATTACACCCAACCAGGATGGTTGCGCCTGTAACGGCAAACTCGACGACTCATAGCAGATCTTCACAAACCAATCTACTGCCCATTACAGTTTTTTTTATTGCTATGACAATTTTTCAAAAGTTCTAACAACTTTCCGAAACTCTTTACACAGCTAGCACAATATCTGTCTGTGTAGCCTATGCAAATTTTCTTGTTGCTTTGACACAAAATTAAAAATGCTTTAACATTTTTTACAACCAAGCTCAAGCAAGACCAAAACAATGGATTTTTACTGACAAATTTGCAAATGCTTTCACACTGTATGTCAGAACAGATAACATGTTCTAAACCTTACTTATAGGCTAAAAGTCATAGTGAACAGCAGTTCATAACGTAAATTGAAACAAATCCCCTGCATTTGACATGTATTCCATTGTTAATGTAAATGAGAGAAACAGCTGATTGAAGTTATGCAAATAGATCAGTTACACTGATTTCCATCTAAGAAACACACTCAGGGGTTGAGGTTCTTTCAGTTGCATGACCATCTTTTTTTTACAGTATTCTTTATATGTTACAGTATGTGAGTGTTGTACTTTGAGAGCAAAGATTACAGTAACCACAGTCACATTCCTTGTATATTTACGCAAACCTGGCCAAAGCTGATTGTTACAGTAGGACATACAGTAAAAGAGGACATCTTTGGGTTGATTTTGTATGGAAAAGGAATAATACAAAGAAAGTAAGAAAAATTCCTGCACAAGGGAGAGGAAGACGAGTACCAGGACAATTCTGTCTCTGTTTTCCTTTTTTCACAAACCGTACATTCTGTCTCTGCCTGATGTGAGTCAAGTGAAGATGTGAGTTGCGCATGCACAGATTTAAACGGTTTACGACATAACATGTTATACTGAAATTTGTGAAATACATGAAAAAATAAACTCATTACAAACAGAAGATGGAAATCATTTCAATAATGTTTTAGCCATCTATGATTGATCGATTGCTAACGTTCCAAACGCCATTCAACTGACAGCCTTTGTTTTATTGCTAACTTGTAGCCAGCAGTGAATGAACTTCTTTAAGTAGGTACATTTTTAACTGTACTGACATTACAGAAGTCTCTCGTTAGCATCTTGTATGCTACTTGTCGCAAAGTAATGCATGCGCAACTCACATTACCCAACAAAACATAAATGGAGAGAGGCTTTAAGAGAAACTGCAGTGTAAAACAACCTATGGTCAATACAATATACTATAATCTATAAGGGCAGACCTGACACACAATGATGCTGTTTCTGTAATTCCATCTGTTATTAGTTTTTTTATGACATTGGGCTATGACTGACTAAATGTTCCTGTTGGGAGAGAACATGTTAGTGTTTTTGAATTGTGTTAGTGTATTATTGTATTTTGAAAATTAGTGTTGGACTTTAGTTTACAATGTGTGATTTTGAGGATCAAGTTAACCGTTTTGTTGCCAGTTTATTGTAGGTGTGTTGGTGCGTTAAGAGTTTCGAAAAATTGTTACAATTATTGAAAAAATTGTCATTGCAATCGTGAAAAAATATTAACAGTCTATGTTCTAAAGCCCAATTTATGGTCCTGCGTTACATCCTACACACTGTAGCCTGACGTGCACCTCTCAAAATATAACTACACATCGCGGTGATGCAGTCAACAACTGCGATTGGTCCGCTTGGCCGTTGCTACTGTTGCATTTCGCCCGACTCATTTTTCCAGGTCTTCCTTCTCTCCGTAAACATGAAATCAAGGAAAGGGTTAACAATTCCTGCTACATCTTCCCCACTTTGGTCAGAAAGCACAGGGGAGACACTTTGCTTCTCTCACTGTGTCTCTAGAGTCGGTACTCGCTCAGGCGCTAATCCTGTCACACCAACGCACACAGTATACACACTCAGGCCATTACGTAGGCTACAGTGTAAGTTCTACGTAGATCCCTCGCAGAACTGTAAATCCTGCTTTACCCATAACGTTGCTAAGTACATAATCAACACTGGGCTTTCTGAAAAAAGGGTACAGATGTAAAATGGAATGTAAAAAAGGTATAAACATTGTCAAGCTGTCAGCTCTATTTAACAAAATAGATTAAAAAGTGGTATACGTTGGAAATGGTCTTATAACAGTTCCAAGTCATAATTATGATCAAAATACCTGATCTTATGAACATCATCATGCTCTATGTGAGCATAATGGCTGGAGAGTGGGGTTACGGTTTGTCATTATGTCTCCCTGGCAGCTCATTGTCTGCTTCGGGTAAGGATGTATTGTTATACACTGAATGTTCCTCTCAGACAGAGGCAGGATGCAACAATCATACTTCTGATCTTGGCAACACATTCAAAACCTTGGGAGAGTGTGGGACAGACATTTAGAGCAGAGGTATGGCAGCATAGAGGATCACACTCCTAAAAACCCCATAACACGTGGGTGTAGTGATTCTGAGCAACTGTGACACATGACCTATAAATTGTTGTTTTAAGACGTTATAGATCAGGTTAACGGCAACTCAGCAGGTTTTCCAACTGCTTCTTTAGGTTTGTTGACTTAATGCTTTTCCCAACCACATGGCACATGAAGCCAAAAAAAAAAAAAATTATATATATATATATATATATATATATATAGAGAGAGAGAGAGAGAGATAGTGGTTGCATCTAAAAATACCTGTATGATCGGCACTGCTTCCCATAGAGCAAGAGCACTATAGATTTCTGCTGCCGACTTTCCAAATGTTATCAGACCAGACGATCATGTTGTGGGGGGTTATAACACAAAAAAAAAAATGTATCTACTAATTTACAGACATCTCTTTTTGGATATCTACAGGGAAAACTATTTCTGGGTTCCATAGCATCATGTGGCAAATACAGAAGTTGTAATTCTACCATTTGTCCACTATGTCAAATTGGCTTCAAAGCTCGGCACATTTCCTGGGGGCTTGGTCACTACTAATTCACCACACCCCTTTCAATTGTCATCAACAATTTGTCTTAGACTGTGCGATTTGTTTTAAAAACTAAATTAAAAGTCAGCTTTAAACGGTTTTAAACCAACTTTTTGGCATTCGCATTAGCTTGATCTAGCTCGCTACATTTCATTTCAGTTGACAAACTCCACGGTTGTCTGCTAAAAATGTAAAGCTTTCGTTCAATTCTGCATGAAAACAAAGACCCATCGTTTAAAAAGATGAATTTTGAATGGTAACTCTGCCGCCATTGTTATTGTATCAACAATCCAGAAACGTACTTGTATGATTCTTTTTAAGTCCTGTACACACATACAAAATGACTGAGTTAACAATATTGCTTTGTTGGTGAATAATAATAATAATCATGAAAGATGTTTTCTGGCAGCTTTGCAAGCATGAGGGGATGCTTGCTGAGCTGCTGAAGATTCAATGCGTTTTATTCAGACAGATGCTCTATGCCAATACTGTAGAATACAAAGCATACATCCGACAGCAAGCGCTGCGATATTAGGAACATAAAGATACAAAATATCAAACACTCTTACATTTAAGGAGTCGATTGGTTTTCATATCACTGCTACTGTACGTGCAGTGATATTCTGCTGCTGGATTCTTCTTGAAAGGATTTAGGAAAGATGAAACAATGACTAAATTAAAGCGATGTCTTTTTTTGTGGCTTTTCCACTCACTCCTTCTCAACTCTTTCACTCTATCATCTTTCAATCTGTCTCTGTTTTTCTGATTGATACACCCATTTCACAAAGATTTCACGCTTGAGAAATCCCAAATGGGTCTCCTCTCATGACAAACAGATCAATTTTTATAGACTTGAAAGTTGCTGGTCTTGAAAATTGTTTGACTATCTTCAAGACACCACAGAGTTTTGTTGCAGCACTTCTCTCCCTCTGAGTTACAGCCTTCATATTTGGTGTCATAAACCATTCATAATGTTGCTAATATCGCTCATCGCCTGATATTTTCACACACTTTTGTTCACACTTCGATGAATTTGCAAAAGTGAACTACAAAATGTGTCAAAATGGATCAATTGCTGCATTTGGAGTCTGAAACCTTGTTAAATATGCTGACACAAAGGCCTGCTTGATATGCTTAATGGTCTGTAATGTAAACAGCATATGGCCCTTCCGCGATTTTAGACACTTTTTAGAAGAAGTTGGTAATTTCGTGGTGAAGATTAGAACCCAAATTGAAACGTAAACCAAAACTGCTTAATGTTAGAACATTGTGTCAAATTGGTTGTTATTACTGTGACTTAAAGGATCAGGTTCAGGCTGAATCCCATTTCTCCTTCACTTTACGAAACCTTTATTTGATGTCACTTACATTCAGCCATACCTTCTGCTCACTGTCTGCTGTTTGCTTGTTGTGTGTTTACTTGTGTTTGTTTGTTTTTGCTCTTATTGTAGAAAATGCTGCTGCTGTAATAAGGAAATGTCCCCGCTGTGGAATGAATAAAGTATAATCTAATCTAATCTTACCACTACCCCTTAAAACCAAGTGTTAAGGGCTAGGGGTGAAAACATACCCTATGAAATGGGACACCACTTGGTTACATCACCATACAGTATTGATCACAAACTCCCAAGATGCCGTCTGCAAGTGAGTCTATGTCGATTGCATGGGTTTTGACAAGTTTCATATGCATTTATATATTTTAGTTATTTTATGTTCACTTTGAAGGTGCAGAGGCAGATGTTCTTATCTGTGTAGTACTTAGGTCTGTTTGCAATCCACGTGTATACACTGCATGGTGTTGTATGTCTTGTATTTTGTGTTTTGACCATTTTGAATATCATTGATGTTCAGAAAAAACAAAAATCTGTCTTTATTTCCCAATAAATTATAGATTATGTAAAATTAGATTATATTAAAGAATCATTATCAACTATTAGAACCACAAAGGCACTCAAATGTATAAAACTAAAAAAAGACACAATACCACAAAAAAACTACAGCTATTCTAATATTCCAGACTAGTCTGATGCCTGTTGGCCAGTAACCCTTCCCTCACATTTCTTTCATCAGTGTCCCATATCATAACCAACAATTATGATAATGTACATGTGCATGAACAGGAATTGCAAGTGATTACAATAATACGGGGCGGCTGTGGCTCAGCGGTAGAGCGGTTTCTTGCCAATTGGAAGGTTGGTGGTTCAATCCCTGGCCCTGCAGTCCCATGTCAAAGTGTCCTTGGGCAAGACACTGAACCCCGAGTTGCTGCGCATCGGAGTGTGAATGTGTGTGAGTTTTTATCTGATGAGCAGGTGGCACCTTGTCCACAGTGTATGAATGTGTGTGAATGGTGAATGTATCCTGTATGATGTAAAAAGCGCTTTGAGTAGTTGTTAAGACTAGAAAAGCGCTATATAATTACAGCACATTTACATTTACAGTACCAATACAATAATGTATGGTTACAACATGAACACATGATTTAAGAAACTTCTGCTCATTTCCAGCCCAAAAGTGGATCAGCTGCTGTGTCCTCCTGTGTGATACAGGACGATATATATAAAGCATGTATCAATGTCTATAAAGCAAGTAGTGTTGTGCAATGTTAAACGAAATTCTCTGCCAATTGTTAAAACTGTAGACATGCATGGAGTCCATTCAAGGCAGAGAAATGTGGGACTGCTGTGCAAATCAGCAATGTAACGATAACATAAGCGGTTAGTGTTAGCATAGCAAGCTAGCAATTTTTAAAAAGTTTCAATTAGCAAGACTGTCGTAACTTTTAAATCAATTCTTTAAGCCAAAAATGCTTACATTTATGGGTCTCTCTGGTCGATTTGGCAGCCATTGTTGCCTGTTGCAATGTATGTGGATAACACTTAGTTTTAAGTAATCTCACATCTTCCCTTGATTCTTTTCTTTAACCGTCTATGGTTTCCAGGGCCATACACCCCTACCCTTGGATCAAAATGAGTATTGGGAAAGCCCTTAGTCTCGCGTGAACTTGCAAAACCTAGGGGTAAGACAAATGAGATTCAGCCTTAGTTCATAGTGTTAATATTGTCAAAAAACATTAGCTGAGATTAGTCAGTAGCTCGGAGATGATCAGATAATGAATTTACTAATCTAGCAGAGGGGGTTAACACTTTTGGAAGGCACTTTATCCGTGTCACTTTCTCAATAGCGGCTGAGCCCCCCTAGAGGTCCGATCCTAGAATCGCCCCAGGCTGATCCACTGCAAAAAAAAAAAAAAAAAGATTTGCTGCTTCTAAGAGATCCACCTGCCTCTTTGGTAGCCATCACACTAGAGCTTGCTAACATATGCACATACATGCACACTCTGAACCAACCCCACATGCACAGAAACACAAGAAATGCTTGAATACAAACACAAAATATGAACACAAAAGACATGCATTCATGTCTGCGAGCACACACACACAAACAATAGCCCTCATTCATCAACCTAATGCAGAAACTAGTGCAGATATGAGCGCAAAAATTCTTACGACAGGCTTCACGTGACAGTCATGAAACATTTGTATCGCACCAATCAGAGCGTAAGATTGGTTGTACATTGATAAATGCAGCGGCTAAAAACGATCGTAATTTAAATATCCCGCCCCAATATAGTCTCGGTTTTGAGGCCTCGCTCCTACTATTTACATGACCAGACGTAATCTGGCTAAGAAGCGGCACTTTTCAGAGGTGGAGATGGAAACCCTGACATCTTAGTTTAATTTTCAGTAACGTCTGTCCTATGTGGCAGCCTAAAAATCGGTATTGAAGGCTATAGGAAGAATGCGGAATAGAAAGAGATCACTGATGTGGTCAACAGTGTTGCAGTAGTAAATCGGACTCCAGCTGAAGTTTAATTCATACATCTTTGACATATGTACAGTATGCTATACTCCTAATAGTAATATACAGGCTTATATTGCATCTCTTAGGCCTACATGTATAGGTGTACGTATATTTAAATAAACATACGATAGCAGAGTTTATGCAGTGTTTATATTATGTTTTTTTCATGAGTCAGAGCCAGGCAACAGCTGTGAGGGAGAGCGCGTGTCCTCCGCCTCCCCGTGCTGGACCACCACCACGACCCTGTCTGACAGAAGAGGGGTTGGAAAAACAGGCCAAAAGATGTTGCTCAATGGCAGAAAGAAATCGTCCACTTGTGGCCATTAACGACACTTAAGACAAGCGAAAACTGTCTCCTTCGTATAGCCCCTAGTTGAGGCTGTGTTGGACACTGCTCTCTGGGCAGTGGGTCAGCTGGCTCTGTCACTAGGCCTACATTTATGGCACGCTGTTTTCCTGCACAATGTTGTGCAGAATCCCAGAGGCTAAAACAATGTTGACTTTTTCTGGCATTTTCTGCCCTCCCTCCACCATGGAGGGTGTGTGTAGGCTATGTGTGCACTGATGCTTGTCTTCTAAAATAGCCAGATCTGCCATTGTCAATAAGTGATTGACCTATGACTTCTTCTCGTTACATGCTGCACCGCAAGTCCACACTGACGCAAACTTTTTGCAGCCTACGTTCACGTTCAAACTGATAAATGTCGAGCTCTGCGTAGGAATCAGCCTACACCCGTCCTACGCACGTTTCATAAATGATGGCCAATGTGATTAAAATGCCCATGTCTCCACCTGCAGCCATATTCTTCAGAGCAAATTTTCACAGTGAGTAGATTCATGTCTCTAAAAAACACTTTGATCACAGCAGGATTTTGCAGTAGCAAGGTGAGCAGCACATTTACATCTCAGTCACAGAGTACACAGCAAGGTGAGCCTGCTTGCCTCACTGCGCTTCCATTCCCTATAGGTCTCTTTTTTGTCTGTATGCGCGTCTGCACCAATCCCAACAGGTTTTTAGGAGCCATTTGTTTCACAATATTTTTATTTATGCAGATTTGTTAGGTATTGCCAGATAAAAGTTCCACTCCCAGCAGGCCTTATAGAATAGGATGCTGTTGTTTCTCTGCCATCGACTATCTTCCTTAAGTTTTAAAACCAGTTACTTTTGTGTGGAGTTGGCATTTTCTTCTACTGCAATGGTGCCAACATTTCCTTCCACTTCAGATTGCATACTCACTTGTTTTCTGATAAAAAAAAGTGCCCTGTAGAAAAAAAAGCACCAGATTATAAGTCTTAAATAATGACTTATCGGATGTAAATATTAACAGCTTAATGAATAATGTATGAACAAGGTGTAAGGGAAAAGAGCTAATTCATATTACATTTTACAGTATCTTACTCAAGGACATTTTTGTGCCCTTGTAATTTCTCACTGTTTAACTCCATGCATTTCACACAAAAAAAAACTTAATCTGACTCCACCTGTGTGCACGAGACCGCGTTGAAGTGTGCTATAAATCTGTCTGCCTAAATCTGTCTACAGAAATCTTCGACACGAGAGATGACAGAGGCCTTGAGTGTGTACTTCGAATGACATCATTTACAAGTCTACTAAACGCCGAGCAGGCAGCCACATAAGCAGCCGAGAATAGTTGATTGTGCCTAGGAGAGCAATGACTCGTAACACCTGATGGGGGGGACAGTAGGTGGAAGGACAAGTAGAGCTTGATTTACTTTTTGGCCAACAGCGGAGGCGCTTCCTCTGCTGCTCATGTCAGTCTCCAGTTCTCGCTTTGGTCTTGTTCGCATCAAAACAATTATTTTGCATTCATCTCCAGAAAATGCACACATTTGGAGAAAAATAAAAAGGTGAAATGATTTGAAGCCAAAAAGAGCGAAGAAAGATGGACAAACCAATCAGCTAACTAGCTAAATGAAAGTTAAGATGCATTTTCACTTGGCAGAAGAAGCAGGTGCAGAGCCCCGAGGTGGCTGTCTGCAGCCATCCAGGTCTAAATCAGAGCAGGTAATGATGCACTGCCCAGTTTGTCCAGTCCCAGACGGGGCCGAAAACAGGTGAGTCTGATTAATCAGGAAGCAGCTACACTGCTCTGATGAATACCAAACAGACACAATTCATATATCACTGCATGATTGTTCTCAGCTGGACCGGATGGAGCTCATTCACCCCTAATCATTTCTGAAATATGCCCCTGTTGGCATACTAAGATTCAGTACAGAACAATACATAATCTACAACGTGAGACAGGTGCGTTGGAGGGGGACAAGCATCTCACAGACTGCAAAGAACTCCCACACACTGTCTAACTTGCAAAAATATACAAAGTTTAATAGTAGGCAACGTTTCGGTACTAGACTATCTTCAGGAAAATTGCCTTTCTTCGCAGCATGCCAAGATTAAAATCCCTTCAAAGATTTCTGTGGTTGTGAAAAGGGATGTTGTCTGGTTTTGAAGCGTTGCTTTCAAAGCGTAACTTTAGAACATTCCGGATAATATTTTCCCATCACGCAAGTTGGTTCTCACAAAACTGCTTCAAAAGCCACTGACATCCGATACTGTCCCTGAAGGGCCAAGGTTATTTTTTCTATACTGTAAACGCATGTCTTCAAGGGCAACCCAGTCTCACTGCAGTTCGTGAGATGGTCACGTTATTTAATCTATTGATTCGTGTACACGGACACGTTAGTCTTTCGTGTCGTGAGCACAAATTTTAATCTAATGTATCTGAATGGGAAGCATGTTTCGTGTTCACAGCACAACTACGGTATTGAGTACTATGAAAATCCACGTGGGGAGGTTGGTTGGGGTAGAGGATGGGTCAAACACAGGACTTTCACCAACGTCCATATAGATGCTTCCCATTATGTGCTGAGCACCACAAAGAGAAATTGAAACACTAAAATTCCTGCTCACCAATTTCACGAATTGCCGTGAGTCCGTGTTGCCAAGTGTGACAGCCTACATGGCATATCAACAGTGCTTCATTTTTTTTTTTTTTAAATCTCAGTTTATCCATGAGCTGACAAGAGCCGAGCCCGTGCTCAATGGTCAAAGGCATATCTCATTACATTACGTTGATATGTTTAGGAGACGTGCTTTCTGATTGATTTTGTGCTGTATAAGAAAACAATTTCACATAGGCAGGCCAGGGTACAGTCAAATGACTGATTTGGACAATCGATTGGTGTGATAGAGAAAGGTGGAAAAATAGAGAATAGGTCAAAAATAACTGTTGGGCCAGCTCAGTATCACTCCATTTTCCAAGTTTAAGATTAGACACAGGAGTATAGTAAGCAACATGTCACATCTTATTTCATGGTGATGTACTGTGTCTGTTCATTTGGAATAAGGCTTTTTTTTTTAAAGGCATTTGACCATTGAAAGATCCCATACACTTATTCTGCAAAGCACCATCTCTTCATATTGACTACCTTGTAAAAGTATGTTGGCACACAGTTTACAAACCCATGGGAAAATGATAGTTTTTAGTTGTTTTCTTTTAATTATTATTATATATATTTTTTTTTAAAAAGGTACCCTGTGGAGTTTTTCCCTCCAGTAGCGCTATGGAGTAACGTTTTTCACAAATGGGCCCCTCCTTTCTTTTCTTGTTGGTAGAGCGTGTATATAAACACAATTACGGACACAAATGCATATATAGCCATACCTCTTCCTCCATTTGTGATAACTCTGCTGTGATACTTGGTGGTAGGGTCGGTCAAGTGCTGACAGCAGGTGAAGGAAAACAAGGAGCAGCAGCCCCTAAACCCATCACGTCTCTGGATGCAAAGCACATTTGTTTGGTTTGTATCCGTAGGTGCCTGAGAAAAAAAAAAAAAAAAGACAGGTAAGATAGAGAATATGAATAGTGTTATTTGAGAATGTATTTATTTTTCCCCGAAAAAAGAAACTTTATATGTTGCATCATCGGCAGTTAGTATTCCTGTAACTACAGTGGCAGTGAAATCTCTACATTACAGGATACTATACGTGTGTGAGCTGTGAGAAAAATGCACCGACTTTAGATGAAAGTGTCAAATGGCTTGTTGAGATCAAGATCAAGTCAAAAATCACATCAAAGTAGGATTTTGGGGGAAAAAAATTGCCATATAAGCCTTTAATGAATCCTCCCCACATTGTCCATACATGGTTATTATCCTTGTGCAGAAATGACTGCTCTCCATTTTCCAACGATTTTCTGTCCACGTTGGTGCATAACACGGCTTCCATTATCTGCTGAAACTCAAGAGCTCGACCATAAACGACAAATTCACTGATCAATGCGGTAATTTCATACCGGCATATACAAGGGGTTACAAATGGGGTTACAGAGAGGGATGTGTGGGGGGGGCAACGTCACATTTTATCCCCAAGACACAGGGGATGAAAGCAGACAGAGGATCTGTCTGGCGGCGGCCAGTTTTAGTAGGAAAATGGACAACTGGACGCTTTTATCTGCTGGCTTTGATGTTGAGGTGAGGAGGCTGATGGAAGTTCAAGGACAACTGCAACGCCTTGGGAGAGTGGGGGCCAAGGAGGGGAGGGGCTGATGCATGGGATAGATTGGAGGGAGGGGGAGGGAGGGGAGAGGGAATGTGAACGTATGCAAGAGAAGGGAGCAAGGACGGGATGAGATAAAAGAAAAATAACAAGAGTGAGAAAGGAAGAGACAGGTGCCTCAAAAGCGACCGTTCTTTAAACATTTACCTGTGCCTGGCTATGCTGAGGGGAGAAACGGCTGTTTGATTCCATTACACTTCTATTACAGCTGTAGTTAATGGCTGTGTCACAGTCTATTAACTGCATTCATCTTTGCCTCTGATATATAACAGGACATCAGCGTTGAACAAAGACAGATGACTGTGGCTCCCTGTTTTGCCAATTACAACTCATACCTTATTTTCTTGCACAGGATGAGGTGGACACACGCAGGACACTGAGCACAAACACAAGGGAAACACATTGCATACACGCATGTCACGTACATCTAATCTACTGTACAATGTACCAAAAAAAAACACAGTAACACAGACATTCATCTTTTTGTTTCCACATTAACGTAGGAGTGACAGCCAGTAGTCTGGTGCGATAAACGGGAACAGATCGAGATGGTTTAATCTAAATACCTCAGTATCTGAGATCAGTACACATGACAGTACGCATATATTCAGCTGACAGACGACAAACAGCAGGAAAGATACACAATGGAGTGTGAGTGTGTGTGTACACATTTGGCTACAGCTTCATTCAGACGGCTGCTTATATCTGACTGTTCTGAATGACTGATGTATTCAACAATGTAAGCTACTTCATTTATATGTTGAAAAGATGTAGGAAGCGGGTGCAGTAGATATCACAGGCTTTTACTTTATTCAAGCACTGAAACCTTTTCTATTCTCAAGTGCTAATATTGTTGTGGGTAAAAAAACAAAAAAGTATATTTAATCATATTTAATATATTAAGTAATAGATAAAATATTTAATTTCTCTGCGCTGCAATAATTTTAAAGATAGGGAGTCTACCCACAAGTCTAACAAAAAATATCCTACAGACTGAAGAAAAAATATTTTTGGTGAGTGGAACGTTAAAAAACTATCATTTTCATTTCTTTCAATGTTAATTTTCAATGAAAATTCCTTCCAATATTGTGAGTCATATGGCAATCTCAGTATCAGTCAAAATGATCGCAATTAGATATTTTCCCCATATCGTGCAGCCTTATAAGTTAAATTTTTTTAAATGTCTGGGTAACGTATTTTATTGTTAAACACTGCACAGCTGCAGGTACAGGGATTTCCATGCTAGTTACAAATCCTAGTAACAACAAAGCAAGCATACATGTGTTTTATGTATCTCTGCAGCTTGGACAGTAAGTGACATCCAGTTCATAATCACACACACTGAACAAAAAGTCCCAGTGTGAAATTGCTTATTGCTATGGTAACACTGCCAAAATTCAGTTTTAGTTATTAAATACTTGTGGGTGAAATTACTCGGCACTATATTTACAGTCTGCCATTTTAGTGCCATTAAAAGAATTCCACAAAGGTATGAATAAAGTACACAGCATAATACAGTACTGTTTAATAGATGAGTGATGACGCAAAAGGACAATCTGTAAATGTCTAAAATCTCATTTTACTGCACAATATAGATATCTGTCTATTGTATAGGGACTATAGTGAATCCATGAACAGGAGAGGGATTTAGGACACAGCCTAAATGTAGGCTAAATTTCCAACATGGAATTGAAAAACTACAACTCTGTGCATCTTTTTTCACTGATGTTAAAACATCCAACCTGCAGTAAATCTGGTGGTGGTGGGGGTGGGGGGGCTCTTAGATTGTCAGCAGTAGTGTGCACATATCTGTATTTGTATAACACAAAGGCAGACATTGATAAAGAGCTCCTTGTACGTTAATTTCATAAAGGGATTATACATGGTCTCAGCAGTGCCTTGAAATGAGCCGCTCTGAGATGAAGCTCTCGTTGTTGCTCTACTCCCTGCTGGCTCTCGCTACCCAGCATTAACCTATTTAGGGCAGCTTTTAGGCATCTCCATCGCTCTATACTCTTTCACAATTTATGAAGCCTAATCAATACAGAGTGGAGCACCTACATGAAAAATAGTTCAGGGGAAACTGCACAACAAAGAGAGGCACCCTTTCCCGGCAAGAGATACCACTTTCCAAATTCATATAAGGTAATACACAATGGGAGAGCCCAGACCCCACAATAAGACCACAGGGCCCAGAGGCTAATACCCTGTTAGAGCAGATTTATTTTACCCACTCTCTCCTGCCTTCATCTACACCCCTGTCATAAAGCTTTATCAAAAGCTAATTATGCTCAAAAACAATGAAATAACTCACAGGACGGCAGCCTGTACAGAGCTTATTGTAAAACCCTCTTGGCAAGAGTAACCCACACAAATGATATTGTCACTTACCTATTAATGAAGACAAGTTTGCAGGCACTCTTTGGTCCATTTTAATTTGTATTAATTCTCTGTCAGCCCTCGTTATGGACATTAATGAATTGCATCCGGAAGCAAAACAAGGCTTTTGACCTGAGCAGGAGTTAGAATAAATCTATCATTTTAGCGTTGGCTGTGAGCAGGCAAAAAACCTTAAACAACCTATCATAGGGAGGTACGGAAGAGGAATTCAACGAAGCTAGCAGAGTTTTGAATACTGTATATTTAAAAGTGCTAAATACTTTGTCGATTCAGTACCTACCCAAAGAACAGAACAAAGTAGAATTCAAAAGAGAACTTGGGTTGCATATTGCAGTGCTATTGTACTAACCTAGCCTGATAACGGACCTTTTCACATGAGACATTTTGACATCACATTAGGAAATAACAGGTGTAAATACAAATAATTAAGGCTGTATTCCATTTAGTCACACAGACATGGTTCACTGGTACACTTCCATATACATAGTGTTATTAGCAACACCTTTTTCTACATCAGGTTAAATTGTGCTGTAAAAAAAGTCAGACTGAAATGCTTTATTCACTAAAAGGATTGCTTAACAAATTGCACCAGGTTTGCACCGGCTGCTTGTAAATCCATTAAGTTTATGTTTAAAGCCCTTCTAAAGTTTGGAGTACAGATAAAGGTAGTGATTACCAAATCTGGTTACACCATTAGAATTTAAGATAGCAAAAAGATTTTAGTAGTAAAAATCTGCACTGCAGTAGCACAAGCTGTAAAATAACTGCTGAAAATAACAGTTTAACAGGGGCCAAAAGATAAACAGAATTGTCATTCCTTTGTAAATGTCGGTGCAACATGTTTACCTACATAACCTAAAGAAATGTACTTTAAAGTTAGTAGAAAGCCTAGTCATGCTGTGTAGAATGTGATTTGAGAAATAGTGTTATTTTTGAGACATGCAAATTCTAAATCTCAGTTTGTATCATAATTAAACAGCATTTTGATCAAGTGTCAGGTCAGATGTGTTTAACATTCCAATCTATTTTACTCTTCACTTTAATCCGTCACATCTACTAGCAAGCGAACGTTTGTTTTTGTCAGTTCACTAATTCAGTTACTTATCTACTAATAGCAACAGTAGTCTCGCTTTGCCAGACCATCCACACGCTGCGAAGCAGAGGAGGGTCTGGCTATTCCACATAGCATTCCGGGATGGGAGAAAACATGCTTGGGGTTATTATTAATCACAATCGCCAAAGGCAGTCGCTAAGATCTGCACAGTGCTGCTGCAAAATAGTTGGAGAAAACTCAGATTGGACAGACAGACTAGCTAGCCATCTCAATTTACCATGTAGAGATCTGATGAGCAGTTAACAGTCCTCATAAATCCACAGAAAAAGTGTAAGGAAACGGAAAATGCATGCATCTGGCCGAATTTCCAGCGGCACTGGTACAATCCCGCAAGTCAAATACCAGACTATAGACTAGCAGTTTCACCTGGCATTTTCTGGTGCAAATATTCAGTAACAACTTAATTTAAGCATGCATTTCTAATTAAACATTTATGTTATAAAGATAAGTTAGACCTTATGAGCAGGTGATGCAACAAGCTACAGACCATGGTTTTATTGAAACATCCACTGTAACGTCTTAGCTTTACAAAAAGCTACAGATAAAAATTCATCACAGAAGAGAAATATTAATTTCCCCATCCACAGTAGCCTTAGCCAAGCACAATGCAGTGCAACCACAGGTTATGTTGAATTTTTTGTTAAAGACATACAATAACCTTTTGCTCTTACTGTGCTGTCACAGTTTCCACCTATGCCTACTGCATTTAACATTAAGGGATCTATTATAAGAAAGCCAAATCTCTAATGTTGAAGAGACGGTCACGGATAATGTCCACTGCAGAAACTCTGCATCACAACAATGATTCTAATAAAATTAATGGCCAGCAATTGGCTAATGAGGCTGAAACTGCACCATTCCAGTCAATTTAACCAAACAGTCTGCCCTCAGTTGGCATTGTGATCACGTAAATTACAAAATATACCTCTTGCTGCTCGTCATGCATCCTCCAAAGCTCAAGGTTTTCACTGTGAAGTTCACTGGACAGTAACTGCAATTTAATCAGTAGAACCTGTGCCCCTAACCAAGACACACCTCGCCATGCTCAATCCTCCAGTGTTCACAGTTGTCTTTCTGGCAGCCATATCGGTCGTTATGGCCGCTCCAGGAAGAGGGACCTATTGTTAAATGATCCATTCATTCTATGTGGCTCCGTTGGCTCGTTCAGAGCAACTGGTCAGTGGAGAGTTGCTAATTTGCCATGCTGTCTGTGTGTGTAGGGCTGTTACAGCACTGACTGAATGTTAATTGCATTCCCACACAGCAACCTACCTACTGGTCTAATTGTCTACCTGTCTGACTGCTGGACTGACTGACCACCTGTCTGAACACCTGATTGTGTCTAACTGGCTGTCTGACTGCATCAATATCGAATTTCCGAAATATGCCAGTCTGCTTGACTCCCTGAACGCCAGAACATTTGAACACCTGACTGCACGCCTGTCTCTCTTCCCGTCTTCTGTCAATAGCCGTCTTCACTTTGAGTGTGAGTGACTCGCACGCAATCGCATCAAGTGACGTGAAAGGGAGATGTAATAGACATCCAATATTGACAGCGTTTTTCATTTTTGGAAAATGATTATCACAACCTGCCATCACCCATCAAATGGTGAAAATGAAACAGTACAAAGTAAAATCAGCATCTGGCAGAGCATCTCTAAACACGTAATGATGTGTTATTCACTGCAAATAATTACTTCCAAACTTTTTGTCCTTCAACTAAAGTTATTAACTACTTTAGGTTTACTGCAGGAATGACTGGACATTCAAGGTGAAAAGCTCAGTGCCACTGTGATAATCAGAGCCAGGGAATCTGGCCACAGCCAGCACCGAAATGGATCTCTCGCCAAGGGAAAAAATTGCATGTGGCGCATTATTATTTTATGTCAAATGCTTTGTAAAGCTTTTATTGCAGAAAGAGGGAATAGCAGATATATTTCTCACTGGGATAATGTGCACCAGAGCTTCTTCCTCTGCATGTCTCAATAAATATTCAGACCCACGGTCCAGGGGTCGTGTTGGCCGAAAGGAAAGCAGTGGTTATTCAAACAGTGTTTTTGCTGGCGTGTTGCAAAAGGTTGATATAGGTCATGTTGACTGAATGACCCCACACCCTGCCTCTTTTCTTCTGTACATAATATTTAAAAGTATCCTCTATTTTACTCTGTCCCTTCCTGTGTCTAGCTAAACCTTTTTCTCATTGTTCCCCATTTACCTGCATTTGTCCTTTCCTGTCATCCATCCATCCTACCTCTGCATCTCTTTAGGAGACAATACACAAACCAATACCACGTTTAAACTTAAATAATCTCCCTTAACACCCCAGCTCTCAGAGCCCCGTTTCCTATCTTTATGCTAAGCTAACCCCCTGCTGGCCTTATGTTTATTGTACAGGCATGAACATCCAACTCCCGGCAACAAGGCAGTGTATTTCAAAGTGTATTTCTCAAAATGTTAAGATAATTCTATTAATTTTGTTGGCCTATTTTAACAGTTTTGGCCATAACTTCTATTTGACATGATAACTTACCAAAGTACTAGCTGAGATCTGGGACAAGGCTATATTGCTAGAGTTCACACACGTAAACAATTCAGCCAATTTATCTATCTTGAAATAACCTAAAATATATCCAGAAAGGTTGGTAATAATCCATCATTGCAAAGTAAGACATTTATCTTTCTTAAAATAAGTTTAGCCAGCCTAAGGTTTATTTAAAGGAACAGTTAAATAGACTTTTTACATTTAAAGCTTCTATTAAGGTTATCGAATGTAGCTTTGAATGTCTATCCTCTCCGAGTGCTGAGTTTGTTACAATCCACAAGCTCGATTAGCTTTTTTTAATAAAGTCAAAACTCAGCTTACTGTGGTTGTACTTTGGTTCTACTTTACCCATAATTCATTGAATTAGATTTTTGTGAGAGCCAATGCTCAGCGCAACTCGCTCTTTGGAGGCAAACCATTAAATCAGCATCTGATTGATGAATATTGATTTACAATTTGAATGTCAACGTTATGAATGAAGCTTTGAAATATTCGGTACTATATTATGTTACCTGTTAAAACATCATCCAAAATTCAGCAAGAATGCAAAGTCAAAAAAGTCAATTCCATCCTCCACATTTTTACACATTTTCACTTCCTCCCTGCTTTAATACTTTACTTTCCTCTGTCCTTGTCCACACATTTCGATGTATTCACTCCCTCCAAGCAAGTATTTTTCAGACAGCAATGTGCAAAAAACCGAAGGTCCACATCATTCAAAAAAGCATCACATTTATCCAATATTAAGTTTGATACTAATAGTATTAAACTGATAAAGGTTTTGAAAGTCACAGCTCCACAACATGATGCTCAGTTTGGTGCCACGTTCAGATTCTCAGAATCTGCTTCTGAACGTATATCCCTCCCTCCATTCCTCCCTACCTTTGTCCCTCACTCAGCTTTTTTTCTCCCATCTCCATCTCTCTTCTGAATGCCTCGGCCCGTTCAATTAGCCATCTGCTGGCCTGGCCGGCAGCGGCAGAAACAGTGTGACCAGCCACTTTGGTAGTGCGACCCCTGGGGATCAGGACAGGCGAGTGGGTCACAATCAGCCACTTTGATTACTCCCTTAACCACTGCAGAGCAACCAATTTACCACAGGGTTACCACTGAACCCAATAACCTGTTAGCGTGCACAGCCACCCATAAGGAAATTGGAAGTTGGAGGAAGGATGCAACGTGGCGTTTTCTAATGGAAATCATGTCATGTGTGCCCTTTAGGTAGAGCAAAATAAGATCTAAAAGTGGAGTATGTGTATGGGACTCCATGGTTGCCAAAGTTTTTATCAGGAACATAAGAGAGGGACTACTGGCACTTCAGGCTCTTTGTCTCAGATCCTCACATTTTAATTAAGTTTCTGTTCACTGATAAGTGTTTTTTGTAATCCAAACTCATTAGATGATAGTCTCTTTTCAGCGCATTGGGAAACACATTAAGCCACATGGACTATATCTCAAACATGCATCAGTGTTTACCTCTGAGTGTGTGATAGCACGGTCAGCAAGAACAGGCAGCAATTAGCTGCTAGTATGCCCCACTGATTATGCTGTTAATTGTTTTTTTCCCCTGCACCTTTTTCATATAAATGTTTTTTTCACCAGTGGGGATTATTTGAATGTTCTTTAATATTATTGTAAGTCAGTTCACAAGTTTATATTCCTCTCTCCCCTTACAGATGTGTTGCTAGATGCATGCATTGAGTGGTTAGTGAACGTGACACGATCACGCATGTGAAACAGGAGAAGAGTTGGCTGTAAAGTGGTTGAACAGTGCTCACAGCTCATCGCAGCGACAGCTTGCTGTTCTGTGCCTGAGCTAGAGTCCACAACCCAGCATAACTGCCTTCACTGAAAATGGCTGTATGTTCAGTACTCACCTGCTGATGTAAAGTAGTGTTCACAGATGGCAGATCCCTTTTCGTGTGAAGTGATTTCCACCCAAGGACATCCAGGCGCAGTAGCCTGGCTTACTTCAGAAGCTGAAAAAGAACAACATTAACCCAATAGCGTTGCAATGATAATGTAGTTATTACGGTCACAAAAGCTGAGAAGTAGACTGATGTTATAGGAGAATCGTACAGGACAGACGGCGATAGCTCGCATGGTTATAGTAAAATAGTAGCAATATACACCAACCCTGTATAAAATATTCATCAGGAGTCAGAAATAGCACACATTAGGGCATGAAGCCGACCGCCCTGTAAATCCATACAATGATGCAAAAAGAGAAAACAAAGACTTTTCATGCCATTTGCCTGCTATAATGCTAGGAATTATGGAGCTACTGTGAACAATTTCCGCTCTACTTTGGAGTCTATTCCACTCAGCTACACTCCAATGGGATAAATGAGACCACAGGAGAAAAGGATGTGTGAATAGGGATGGATGAAAGAAGGGATGGATCTGTTGGTAGCAACAGAGACTTTCCTCATATCAGTGCACTGTGATATTTCTCTAAATACCAGATTAGTTTAGAATGTTGGTGTCCAGAAAAACAAAACCCTGCCTCTACACTGTTCTAACAAGTTCCTGAAGCTATGCAATACATATAGCTGATTGAGGACTACAATGTTGTGGTGTACCTCAGAAACTCATACAGCAACTTTTACAAACTTGCAAAGAGTGAGCAAGTGAAAAAGGGTTGATTAAATACATGCAGGGCTAATGAGGTGGGAACAGGTGTGTAGATGGGCGGGGCTGTCACATGATGGGGAAAGGAGAGAAAGAGGACATCTGGTGGACGTAAGTAAAATGGCAATCAATGGGCCTTGGGAATAGGAAATGGAGCTAGAGAGGAGGGACAGAGAGATAGACATTTACATTTCAAGTCAAACTAACTCAAACTGTTAAAGGATGACAGATGTGGGCAGGGGATGGACTTTGAAAAAAATGGCAATTATGTCCTTTAACGGCCCAATTTAAGACGGTGACATTATTTGCTTTATAATTGCAAAAACCAAGCTCACGTGAGATTATGGCACCAGCAACATTAGGCGCACTTACAGGCTTTCATGATGACACACTGAAGCAATTTCATAAAACCCTCCAAAAAATAGCACCATCTTGGAATAGAATGCTTACATATTAGTACATACTTAAACAACCAAAACACAAAAGTACAAAGACATAGGGGACCAGACACAAGCTTTTATTTTGATAAGTAGAAGTTCGACGGCACCAGAAGGAAGGCTCCAGGCTGTAGCCGTACAGTCTAGTCATATTTCTGTCAAACTGGTGTGATACGCCAGTGTTGCCACTTTTTTTTTCTTTTTTCCAGTGGCCCACATCGGCCCCAGAGTGCTCGGCTCTTCTGGCATTTGCCAGAACTGCCAGATTGCCAGTCCGCCTATAAATGTAGGTGTTCCTTAGGTAGATTTGGTCTAATGAAGAGAAAGGGAATGATCTTGGCCTGTACGATTTTGACCATTATTTTTCAAGGAATAGTCTGACATTTTGCAAAACGCTCTTATTTGCTTACTGAGAGTTGGATGAAAAGATGAACATCACTCTCATGTCTTAGCACAAAGACTGTAAACAGTAGGGAACAGCTAGCATTGCTCTGTCTGAAGGTAACCTAACAAAATCAGCCTACCAGCAATTCTAAAACTCACTGAATAACACTTTCTGTAATCCATCCCTCCATGCTGGACTATTTTACAAATCTGTCTTTTAAAAGCCCCTTTTTGAAAGTGCAATGCTAAACGACTAGAGTGCCTCTTTGATATCTGCATAAGTGCAAAAATAACCCAGAGCAAGCTCAAATACATGCAAGTTAACACAACTTAGGTCTCCTGAGGATAACTCTGTCTGTCTAACCTCTAACCTTCCACAGCACGGGAATAGATCAAGCTTGAGCACTCTGCTTCCCTAACATGCTCTCATACATATGATATGTTGGTGAGTATCACTTATTAACTATGAGCATATATTGGCATATAATTCCGAGTGACTCTATGCACTGTATGCATGTCATGAATCCATAAGTGTCTCTAAATTGGGGTGGAGAAGGGAAGGTTGGAGCAAGGTGACCCCGGCTGTGTTCTTAATCATCAGCTGGTCTGGATGGGGTTAAGAATGGAAATTGGTTTGGCTCTGTAGTGAATCTATTATCATATCTCCTGACCCCTCCTTCTTTGTTTTTCATCTCTGTTAGACACCATTTTACATCTCGCTCGCTCTCCTTGTCTATCCGTCTCCTATTTGTCATTCACTCTTTTTTCCTCACACTTACTTTTTCTCTTGTTCTCTGTGATGTAAAAACTGCCTCAGCAAATTGATAATGAGATTTATTCAAATAGCCCTCCTTAAAGCGAAGGACACTCTCTGTGACATCTGCAGTTATTATATTGAATCCTGTAGGTGTCTGCATTCTCCCACTGGTCTGTATAATCCTCATGACACTTGCTGATATAGAATTAGATGCTTCTGGATTTTGTTTTATCAGCATGGTCTCAATTATCTATAGGCTTTTCACTACAAACACTTGTTGGTTCATTAGGAGTCTGTTGAAGGAACTGACTGACTGTGGCTTGTTAGGCTGATTGAACAATCACGTCTAATTAGCGGTTGTATCATGGCTCAGTTCACTGCTGCTGTAGCATCAGAAAGACAGAGGACACACTGTAAGCATTATATTTACTATTACTCTGTCTGCCACCTGAGTACTGAGTCTGGTAGTGGCCATCACGACAGATAGTAAGCACCTATAGTGTTGGTAAAAGGTCCCATATTATGCTCATTTTCAGGTCCATATTTGTATTTTGGGTTTCTACTAGAACATGTTTGCATGCTTTAATGTACAATTTCAAAAAATAAAAAAAGTCTTATACTGTCAGAATGAACCTGTATTCACGAAAAAAGGCCAGTCTTCGCAGTGTTTCCAGGTCTTCCACATTTGCACTCTTGGCATTGCTGCACTCTCATTGCAGCCAGGGAATGACTGTAACGGCATCGTAGTGGTACTTTCTATCTACACATAGGATCACAACCGTACGGAGGTCTTGTTTAAAGGCTCAGTTTTAGTATTAGTATTTATATAGCGCCTGGATTATGGGATAGGATAGGCAAAAATAAAGCCTTGGCTTCAGCCTATTCCTTTTTTGGTTATATAAGGTGGCAAATTGTGGTAACTAATTTTTTTTGTTTCTGTCATGTATGTTAATCAAAATAAAATTATTCATCATCATCAAACTGCTTTATAATAAAAAAGACAAGGATAACTTACTTTTAACAATATGGGACCTTTAAAGTGTGCACACATTTACTGCAACAAAACATGTAGTTGTGCAAGATAATCACCAATATTCCCTCCAGCATGCTTATTGATGATAGATTATGGTTTAACTTATCACCCTGAGTTTATCATATCAGTGTATCAATTCATTCCCCTTTATATGTTAAGGAAACACTGGACAATGAAAAAAATCGATACACCAATGCAATCAAGCAAATGCAACTAATTAAAGGGAAGTATATAGAGAAATCAGAAAACTGCTGAAGGAAGCGAATAAAACACATTGGTTTAGAAAACATTTCTAACCCGCGGGCATTTGTTAATTTGTTCACATTGATTATGACAACATATGGAGCAAGAACTAACAAAATAAAACATTATATTAAGCAAATTCAACATCTTATGCATTTGATGTTTTAACCCGCGATTTGCAATAGAGGTTAAGCAGGGCCGCGACTATTATTTTCCTTTTTGATTGACCTGATTGTTATCCCGATACATCTATCAATCGTATGTCTATGAAACGTCAAACAATTGTGAAAATAAAATACCCATCACAACTTCTCAGAGCCCAAGGTGACACATTCACAGCTCAACAATAACAGAAGGACAGAGGATGAAAACCCTAAATGTTTTTTTGGCATATGCTGCAGATGTTGACTGAGGAATAGAAAACCTTGAGACTCATTGCGTTCAAACAGCACTAAAGCGTTTGTGCAGAGCCAGTTGCATCTGTAAGAGAAAAGAACAGCTCTGCCCAAACTGATGTTGTCACATTAAAACACACACATCTCAACAAGCAAAGATATTCTCACTTTCTTGAGAAGTTTGTTTTCACACAAAATCAGTAGCCCCTTCTCCACAAGGACTTATTTAGCGGCTTGGCACTCTTGGAGGTGATACTCGAGGACGTTTGATAAGTCTGTAGAGTCCACATCTATACTGCATCAGCAGTGTGGGGATTGCAAAAATTGGCAGTGAAGTAGCAGGGCAGGAAGTGGATGGAGTGCAGAGAAATGTTCAGTGTCAAAAGGCCGGAGAAAACATTAACCTTTCATTGCCTTAGGAAATGAGTTCTGCGAGGTGAAAGAGGTTACATTACAAATTGTAACCTAAATGTAGTTTGCATACAGTCAAAAGTGTGGGTGATGTTTCGCTTGGTAAAACCAATCATGTTTTGCTTTATTTTTGTTGGGCAGTAAGTTCATCTTGCGCCTCATCTCTGAACAACCAAAAACTGCTTATATTGTTCATAGTTCTAGCTGTTTATAACACAACTGCTAGAAATGTTTACCTTTCAAATGCAGTAGTGTGATTATAGCCAGTTAATCAATTACATAAACGGGTGTTAATTATTACATGAAAGCCTTTCATTTCGGTGGCAGTAACTGATTGTGGTAAACACAAAACCAACACAGGAGCAGAACTGACACAGAGTCTGAACAACAAAACATACTGTACACAGAGTAGATGTTTTTCATTCCCTGTAACTGTATGGAGAATAATAACTGTCCAATATCCCTGTAAGTTAATGCATCACTGTGATATTGATTGCAGAACAAAAGCAGAAACACAGAAACCTTTGCAAATCCGATTATGTTGTCTAAGATGCTGCCATATGTTCCAACTGTGAGCAACGTAGTCCCTAGAGGCCCATTCATTTCCTACAGAGCTCAGTGAGCAGTGAAACTCAGCCAACGCAATGACAACCAACAAGCATATTGGCCAAAAATAGTTGGCCGCAACAAGGGGAGCAACTAAAAAAAACAGAGTTGATGAAGATGTAAATGAACTGATACATTTGCTTCTAAAAATACAGTATTAGATGAAAATAAATAAAAACAGGCTTTATCTTATATAGTTTTCAACTTCTTCCTACACCTTTTGAGTTGCTTATTTGTATGCTGCTGAGGATCCCATTTGTTTTTTTCTTTTTATTGCTTTTTATGTTTTACTTTATGTTGGTATATTTTTAACATGTTCAATAAATTGACAAAAATAAATAAATCTATATCATGGCTCTGTTCTCTATCTTTAAATGTTTGTACTAGTGTGAATGTCTTCAAACGCAATGCTCTGCTTCTATTCTATTACTAAACAATGTGTCAGGGTGTAGGCTTGGACCCAAGTGCAGGAAGGCGAGGTGTGAGCAGCAGTTTGAATAAACAATAATTTAATGAAACAGAAAGAAACATGTAAGCAGGAGAAAATAATCCAAAAGAATCAGGAACACAGAAGGAACAGGAAAACATCCAGGAGCACAAAAACACAGTAACACGTAGGGGAGACCTTTTTACAAAAGACAGCCAATGTACAACAATATACAAACAACAGACACAGACACAAAAAGCACACAGATTAAATACACAAGTAAACGAGGGTGAAACAAGGGACAGGTGACACAAGAGCTGGGGAACAGGTGAAGTCATCAGGGCGGGGCAGACACACACACATGCAGGAAAGCAGAAGACAGGAAGTAAACCAAGACACAACATTAGGGGCGGCTGTGGCTCAGTAGTAGAGCGGTTGGTTCGATCCCTGTACCTACAGTCCCATGTCGAAGTGTCCTTGGGCCCCCAATGCTGCGCCTTCGGAGTGAAATGTGTGCGAGTGTTTATCTGATGATCAGGTGGCGCCTTGTACGGCAGCCTCGGCCACAGTGTATGAATGTGTGTAAAGGGTGAATGGTTCCTGTACTATGTAAAAGCACTTTGAGTAGTTGGTAAAACTAGAAAAGAGCTATATAAGAACAATAAATACATGATATGGTCCAAACCTGGAGCTAGCATGCAATCACAGCTTTCCCCCATTGGGCATTACATTGTAGCAGCACATTAGAAGAGGAAGTGTGAAGAAGTGTGAATGCACAGTTAGAAATGTTCACAATTAACCCATTCACAACTAAACTACATTAGAAATACTTCATTAGTGCTTTTTTTTCCTTTGAAGAGAGGACTTCCTTTTCCACTAGCTTGCTAGCATGATGGCTAACACGCCCTGCCAAATTAGCCATGGTTGGGGAAAAAGGCGTGAAAACATGTGGTCTCATAATACAAACAGATGCTACAAGAAAGGCGTCACATCCTAAACATCAGTTATACACAATTTACTTGATTTGCTACTCCTCCTGCAATTGAATGAGCTTCATCAACGAGAAGATATCAATAGCAGGAAATAACATGATTCACTGCACTGTAATTAGAGATTCAGCGAGATGAAAAGAGAAGATTTGCTCTTTGACACAGGTCACCCGCAGAGAAACACAAATGCTATCTAAATGTCATCAAGCATGATGTAGCTGCAGAGCCTCTTGTCAGTATGCGCACAGTGAATTCATTATTTTTCATCTATTTTCATCTCTGCGCCATTATAACTCTGTCATAGGGAACGTGACTCACAGGCGAAGAGAAATTGGCAAGCAAAGTTAAAAGTCCCAGCAAAGGAAAAACCTTTGATTTCTTTCCTCAAATAAGAACTGCTCTCCAGAACCAACAGAGTCCAATATTAATTTGTTTGAGCAATGTTCAAACGGGACAACCTCTTTATTATATGATGAACTAGTAGATTGAAAACTATCTGCTTCTTTATCTCTCCTCCTCGGACATGGTGGCTGAATTTATCAGAGCACAGATCAGTAATTACTGCAGGTTGTCAACAATTTATCCCGTGGACTCCTGCACGCAGGCTGGAGGTTATTGCAAAGCCCCAATGCTCGCGCCAAGAACTGAGAGGACACAAATGTACCAGGTTGGCACGCAACGTCACACACATGCACATGTGTCTCAAAGACACACAGGTGTCAGTGTGATAGTGCATCACCACTCTGTCCTCCGTGATAACACTGAGTGACTTGAGGAAGGTTATGTATGGCTCCTTTAAGACCCACACATGAACACAGGCAGCAACAGCCATTCATTTACTGAATCGCTTGTGGAGTGGCCAGCAAATTAGTTCCTGTAAATATAATGGTTTTTTATTTGATTAGTTTTCATTTTGCAGGTAAACAAACCTCTCAGTTCTTGGCGCTACGCAACATTAGCATAAAACACAATTAAACAAATTGTGTTTTACCCAACAATTTTTTTTTCTACAGATGCATATTTATCGAGTATACCATGGAGAGATTATTCCTGCTGCCATCAGTTCTCAGCAGCACATCAAAATAATTCTGTTATGAATGTTTAACAACAATCCATATTCATAAAGCTGAGGTCATGTTGTAAGTCATTTCCTGTCCGGTTCACACACAAACATCAAAGCGCACACAAACCCACCATCCTCATACTGTTAAATCTGATTTATGAAAAGTGACAACAGCATCAGTGTTTTTAATTATTAATAGTGGAGAGTCCATGGGAGTCATCTCGCAATCCTCCCACAAAGGTAATGGGGTTATTTGTTGTGGCTGAGGCCCTTAAACTTTGATTCATTTGACAACCGTCCCTTGTGTCAAGTGGAACAGCAACGGCAGGTAGATAAGAAGGCTATTCCCAGTGATACGGTGACCTTGACCCGCCTTACTGGAAGGTACATGCACTCACACACAATCACAAGCTGCACACCCACACCTACACATACACACACATTTAAACCCATTTAATCTCTCAGCCAGTGTTACAAGTCCTATTATTGAGATATTGACACTATTACAGGAGCTGTAGGTCAAGTGGTGACCCCTTTTAAATTGCACCTCAGTTGGACCGAATAAAAAACACATTAAGAGGTTAAATGAAAAGGTTTTGTGATCTCACTCACAGTGTAGTGTAGGACATATCCTTCCATAAAACTGAATGTCAACACTCTTCATATTTCATGTTTGTTCAGAATTTAAAATGTAACTGTAAATGCATTCTGTTCAGCTGACACACTGTGTTTATCATTCAAGGCATCTGTCACGCTTCACAGGGGTAGCTAAGGCACAGCGCTTCAATCTGTGCTAATTACAACCCTACTGTGAAAGTACACTGTACTCTGAAACCCTTTGCAGGACTGCAGGAGCCCAGAACAAATGAGTCTAATAGGAGGAAAACGCCTTCTAAGCAGCGGCAGAGGTCAACAAGCTGGAAACATGCTCAAGTACGCTGGACAAGGACAAAGCCAAATATGGCTCATGTCATTGACTGCTTGGAGCAGTGGCAAATGCAGAATCAGAGGCTATAAGCAAAAATATATAAATAATATTAATATATACATAGGAGCAACTTTTAAAATGACAACATTGGCAGACAAACCAACACAATTCTTAGTAATTTTTTGTCCAATGGGTCCTTAAGTTCTTGAGAAATGTAGATATTCGCCTGAAATGACAACTGTCAGTGGCAGATTTTTAGCAGCTAATGCTACAGCTAGCTAGCTAATTAAGCTAAAATTTACTCAGTTGGTTGAAAGGCTATTTGTTTTTTTTTTAAATCACTTTTTCTGAGATTTGGCATGTTATTTTGTGTCTCTGGTGCTTCCACACGCATACAAACTTTAAAAAAAAAAAACTATCCATGCTGTTTTGAGTGAGATACAGGTTTCTGAATGTCCTCTGCCTTCTGTCTCCGGGTGAGCTGTTCAAAATCTGCACGGCTTCTACGTCACTAGCTGAGATGAGGTGGCTAACCATAGCAAATGCTAGCGCTAGCATGCTAGCTTGTTCTCAATGGCAAAACACTGCTATAACACACACTAGTTCACCATAATCTACAAAAGAACTACTCACATGTTCCTGTTCTGCAGGTATTCCACAAATGTGCCCTCGTTTAGAAGAAGTCTCCCAGCAAATCCTGCCCTGTACAGACAAAAGCTGTAAAAAAAGTTATCTAGCTGATGTGAGCCTTACCTTGCTACTGCGCATGTGCGACTCCCAACAAAGATAGTCTAGAATCAGAATCAGCTTTATTCACCAGGTATGAGGACACATACGAGGAATTTGACTTAGGTTGGAGCAGGCCTCCGGGTGGCAGCTATGGAACAGCGCCACCACACGCTTTCTCGAAAAAGAAAAAATGCAATATAGAAGAATGCATATAGAAGTGAGATGTCTCACTGTGTAGCTAAAACAAGTGCGATGTCTCACTCTGTAGCTAAAACAGAGACCTAAACACAAAGGGTGAAAAGAGGATCTGCAGCAATGTGCGCTACAACACAAATATGGTATTTTTTGAAAATGAAATCATGTAAACCCATTCTGGTACAACCTCAAAATACAATTATGAACCTGAAAATGAGCATAATATGGGTGCATAAAAGAAGCCTGTAAAAGGTGTCCTAAATATGCACATTATGACTTGGCTAATTATTAACGTGATATTATACTACAAGACTGAACCTAAAGCTAGGCTACAAGTCCCAGACAAAAAGTCATCATCCTCACTTATATAGAATATATGGAAATAAAAAGCACAAAACACAATTGTTCTTGTATTGCAGCGGTAGTCAAGTATGGTAAACAAAATGTATCAAATTATTACTTTCTCACCTATATGTTTCTGAAGAACCAAAATGAGGGAAGCTCCCAGTAGCACCAGCCAGCGCCATTTTGACAGTGCCTGGTGTCATCTGGCTATCATTTTCATTTTTTCAGCACCAGAGATTGACCCTTTGGCCTTAACTCTTACATGACTGTCAACCATCTAGCGGGGAAATGCAAGCTAGTGCTTCTTTTTTAATGTACCCTGTACATGTAACACCACAAACTTAAGTACTAGTTAGTAATTTTGCTCTTTGGCTTTGGAAGAAATAGTTAATGCCCATACTGTTGTCAGTAGTAGCACGACATGCTAAAGATTTTAGCGCATGTTAGAGCATGAAAGCACACGCTTTAATTCATTCTTACACTTTTGCCCTTGTGTATTTGGTTTTGGGAAAGGCTACAAAAAACCAAAACATAAGCTATCCCACAATCATGGGTTTAATTAAATGTCAGTAGATGAACACTTTTCATCTTCTGTAGGTAGCTAAACTTAAACATACAGAACTGTAACTAACTTCAATATATTTATGAATATTCCCATCACATTAGCTTTCCTTACCTATCTTGATATGTACCAGTATTTGAATGTCATTTCAGCTTAAAAATCTCATTACCAGTGTGCTACTCTATGCTACACAAACAAAGTCAACCGTGAAAAAGTAACCAGGAAATCCATCTCTGCCTGTCGAAGATCACACCGCTATCTATTTGTTTATCCCTCAGAATGCATCAGCGAACCAAATTAAAACTCATATCTTTGTGCCCCAGGCTTCCCAATGTTATTTCCAATCAGGGAGTGAATTATTCAGCGTCGTATGAGTAGCAATCTGTTATATTTGTGAATGGTGAAGCTGCATCACCAGCATGCGAGGGTACAGTAAGGACAAGATTAAGTATGAATTGCGTAATTATTTACACTGCATATTCATATTTATCTTACCTGCTGAAATGCATGCACTTATTTTGGGTTCTGCAGCTATTAAGCCAATAAAAAAAAGCATTAAAAAAGCAATAAAATATATATGTCAGTCAAAACCAATAATCATTTCAAAGTATAAAGCTTAAGTTTAAAGTCTGCTGCTGCTGCTTTTTCTAGTATTATCATTGTCACATGATTTGAAAGGAGCAGGTGAAATGAAACCAGCTGCCTGTTGCACTTGCTGGATATTTAGTGATTGAAGAAGGTCAAATCTTGTTCGTTTGGAACAAAAATGGGTCTTCGTTTAGCTGCAGCAAGGAGTTTTGTACTTGGCTCATCAGGTCAGTAATCTAGTTTCAAGTTTCTCATGTAAATGTTACTGTAATCCTCCTCTGAGTCCTCTAGAAATGTTCCATTTCATTTGTGAAATCACCTGTTCAAATGTGCTCCACCCATAGCAACCATGAGGACACTGAGGTCATGTCCTTGGTAATATTTCTATTAAGTTGGGGTTTTGAGGAGGAGTTTACATTCTAAGATTACCCACATAATACATGATAATTATTTTAAACTGAATACCTTAAAATTTGATCAATTGAAAAAGTATTTAGACTATCATGTAGCACTTTTTTGGTCTCCACAAACTCCTGAGGGAAACATCTGGCTCTTTCAACAAAGTCATTTTCAGTTGCACAATGTCTCCTTTTGCACTCATTTGTAGAGGAAACTGTAAGCCAAATCCTTTACTTTACTTTTCTTAAATTTCATCACTTTGCTCCACATTCTGGACACGTGTTGTTTTAAATAACCTGCCATTTAGCTGCTTTAAGCATCATAATCAACAGCCAAACTTTGGTCAGTACATTTAAATCCCAGGCCGCTCAACAAATTAGATTTTTGTGTCTATGTACATTTAATCAATTCTAGTCCTGTCTGTAAAAACTTTTTAAAAAAGAATTTCAGTTACACCCTGGCACCATGGTTTTAGTTTTTTCTATCAACAATAACAAGTGTCAATGTCCCTCATTTTTACTGCAGGTCCATTAATTCTGGCAGTTTCTTATTATTTCCTCTTTTTCTTCTCACACTCTTCTTTCAGTGACTTGAAAGTCAGAAGGTCTCTTTTCATCTGCAAATGCCAACGTGAAGCAAAGTGTCACTAGCTGTTCTTTTTCTCTGCACTTCTCTATCACGTCTCTTTCTCTGCCTCTCACAGTGCAGCTTCGACAGGCTGCCAAGCCAGAATTATACACCAGGTCAGGACTAATGAGTGGGTTTGGAACATTTTCTCACATTTGTCTCGATGAACCTGCTGATCCCCTGTCTCTACAACCTTCTCTCTTATTCAGTTTGTTGTCTCAGGTTTTAAAGGATTTGTGGCTGCGCTTGCTCTCCCTCAAACTGACTTAGACTCAAACTGACACTCAGCCTTCCGACACAAACTTCAGACTTTACTTACTTTACATCATCACGGGAAAAGGACATTTTTAAAGAATATGTTTAGAGATAATGGGTATCCTGGAGCCTCAGTTCACCTATGACACCTGTTACATCCTGGCTATGAGTTCAGCCTCAGACCTTATTTGACATTTTTTAGTCTCTATTCTACATGCAGTTTAGTGATAGTCTATATCCTCGACGTTCCACTTCTGGGATTGCTCCGTTGGTGACGGAAACTCATTTAGGCTAGAGATGCCTTGGGCTTCCTCTGTGTTGGCATTTTAAACTCCGGTCGATTTACAAGGACCTTTCCTCAGATCTCTGCAGGGTAAATCCAGACAGCTAGCTAGACCATCTGTCCAATCTGAGTTTTATATGGCATGACTAAAACAACTTTTGAACATACACGTTCCACCAAAACAAGTTCCTTCCCGAGGCTATTTTGCAGATGTGCCATTGCTCCGTATGGTGCTTAGCACTACCCAAGGTGATAGTGATTGGTTTAAAAATGCCGGAATGCTGTGGGGACTCGCCGAACCATTCTTCGCAGCTCTGCGGTGGAGGAAGGTTTGACAAAGCGAGACTAAGTGACAAATAATAAATACGATTCAAGCTTCTCAGCCTGCCCCACTTGGTAAAGACCTACAAACCACTTTTTCCCATCAAATGAATCACACGATTGTCAGCCGGCTTGTGGAAGAGACATTCATTGACTTTCAATTACTAAATATGGGATATAACTGGCCTAACATGGAAATCTTGTAAAATGTTTCACCGGGGGGGCAGCAAAATGGGATTTGTTCTCGAAGTGAACATTGTTTCTTGCAATCTTAAGGTAATGGAGGATATATCCATCCACGTTGTAGGCAGACAATGGGATTTGCTTTCTGCCCTTGTTCCAAACCCATTTGGAGGTGTAAATTCACCACGCTTCACTCTCAGAAGTCAAATTTACCCCAACTCCCTTGATAATTTCTTCCGATCCATTACCCAGCATGCCAATGCATTGTGCTGTTTGTAGCTACAGTGCAGCTGCGTCTGCTGCAAAACATACAAACAACCGGAGGCAGACCTAACAGACACAGAAGAATTTATTTGGAAAACAGGCTTTAATTTGATTTCCTGTTGTGCTGCAGCTTACAGTAGAGAAGAGCTGTATTGTGTTCATTAGTTTATGTGCATTAGCAAAGGAATCTAATGGTTTATGCATACGAGGCCAACAGCGGAGGGCCTGGATGATTTAGGATGATGCTCATTTTATGGAAATCAAAGCAAGAAATAAGAATAGTTCTTGTAACGCACAGACGCTTCCCCTCCTCCTGGTTTTCCGTCCTGCAGTTGTCTCTGGTGAGACAGTTCTGTGCCTCGTTCTGCTCACCTTCTCTCTCCCTCCCTCGCCCTCTTTCTCCTTCGATTTTTCTCTTTTACCTTCTTTCCATCCCTCTCTCTTGTTGCTGTCAGAACACATTAGGACGTTGCTAACGAGTGACTTAAATTAGGATCCCCCGCAGTCCTATCCAGGTGTGGGTAATGAGGTGGGAACACAGGAGATTGGGGCTCCTCCTCCATTCTTTCACTCACTAAACAGGAATGGTAGATCATTCTGTCTGTACGCGCAACACATCAAGATATTCCCTCATGTTAAGGTGTAACAAGGTTATATGCTGGAAATATGACAGAAAAAATGAGTTTAGAGGAGTGAAAAAAACACATTTATGTACTGTACATAACCTATAAACAACACAGGACTGACACTGTTAAATTCATGACAACTGTTATTTGTTATGTATTGCTGTGGATTAATGGGAACTAGCACAGAAGCGCACTGACGCAGACAAGCTTAATGATATGGAAATTGAAGTCGTAAGTTCGTGAAATGCAGTCATGGGCTTTCTTCTCCATGCCATCAGTTAAATCTGAGCTCCGGCAACTGATGGGCTGTGATCTGTTATCGTCCCTGTGGCCTGGCCTCTCACAGACAGGCTAAATAGGTGGTCTCCCTCCACTGGAGGTGGAAATGAATCTGGCCTCAGATCCCTCCTCCTTTCTGCTCCCTCTAACACCCTGCCTGTCTCCCCATCTACCTATCTAGGCCATCTCACTTTTCGTTTGAGGTGACGGGTGTAAACAGCGGATATCAGTGTGTGTGTGTATGTGTGTGTGTGTGTTTTGTGTATATATCTGTGAGTCTCAAGTTTCCAAAAATACAGAATGATCAATTGCAGCAGGATTTTAAATCCAATTACCTTTGATTCTTTCTCCGGCTGATCCGAGGCTCTGAAGCAGCAGAGTCAGCTAAACACTCAGGGACTTGCATTTTTCCTGCTCTTTATCACTGTCCATCAAGCCGACAAGACTTATCAGGATCAACAGAAGCCTTGACAGAGTGACAAAGTCACAAATGATGGCCATTTTCTGACTTGCATGAAAGTTTAGAGAAAACTAATCTGATTACCATCTCTCCTTGCTTGCCTCAGCCTGTTTCTGGTCCAGGAGCTTTTACTGTTCGAGTTACAGTGGAGAAGCAGAGACACGGACCTGGACTTTCCATATATACATGTAATAGGGTTCACTGGTTGTCTTGTCTGTCTGCCTGGTTGTTAAGCTGTCACTCCAGACATATACACAGCTTCTACTCTCCGTCTCAGCATTTTATTAAAGCTTTTTTTCAGGAGGGTTGCTGTGTGAGGAGAATGATGTTAAGTCAACTTCAGTTGGTATTGCTGACAGTAGTGAACAACCCTCGATCTGAGGGCAATCTGCTGAGAATTGAAAAAAAAATAAACTGCCATTTAAACACAGCAACACATAAAGCATTAATTCATTATTATGTGAATTGTGAAGGTAATTGAAGGACTACATTTCTGATAATTTTCATCACTGTCCCATCAAACTACTTCATCTATTTTTTACATTTGGTGACTTTCAATGGTTCCTAGAATAGGTTCCTATAGACATTAACTTGCTACCATCAGTCAAATGTGTATTTACACAAAGCTAATTAGCCTAGCTACATACCTGGGTTCCTCACTGTATGATTACTGCTGAACCACAGGATCGTTGCTGTAAAAATGGTAAACAGATGCCCCTTTTGGTCTTATATTCAATATTATAACTTTAGTGCAACCAGACTCCAATGTAAATTTGCTGTAGCTGTTTTGATGTGACATCACATAATCTACGTTTGGCTACAGTAACGTTGCTAGTCTGAAGTTAGAGCCATTAGGTATTTAGCTTAGCGTTAAAGACTTGAAGCAGGGGGAAACATCCAGCCTAACATCCTCCAAAGTTCTAACTTAATGACACATGTTTTCTTCGTTTAAGCCAAGTGTTAGAAGATGTGTCAATTTGTCATGATCCCCTCGCCATGAATTCAGTTGTGTTAGCGCAGTTGCTCAGGTGTCCCCTCTCTCAGTAGCTAAATGCCGCTAGCTATGTATCTTTTTCTAGTTCATGTGAAATATGCCCAAGGTACATTTTTCAGCTCAGCTCTCCATAAAACTCATATCTAAACTTCTGTGCCATTGTTATTATGACGTATGAAATGCTAACGAGAAGTGTGAATGCAATACATTTTCCTGAGATAATGTACTCGTGTAACGTGAAACGACAAACAAACAAGCTAGCTGTTTTAGCGATAAAAGTTGCGCTATAATAAATGTTTTGCTTCGCAACCAGTGGCAAGCCAAATGTATAACCAACCAGTACACAGAGGTGAAAAGAGTACCAGTATATTGTACTTCGTAACGTTATGTATGTGAACGAGCCGATTCTTTTAAAAGGCTCTTTGGTATGAACGAAGAGAACAGTGTTAGAGTCATACTGGGTTAGAGCCTTTTTTTATCATTTTACATAACACTTATGATGAAATATAATACTATCGTTAAATTACATTATTAAATGTCAACAAATGAAACAAGTGAAACAACATCAGCAACAAGAGCCCTGGTTCACAGGAAATAAGACTACAGATAGATACATGTCATACTTTTATACTACAAAGAGAGTACCACGGAAAACATCTTTTGCCAATTAATAGCTATGTGGATTTTGAGAGGATTTGAAAAAGCTGGACATAAAAAAATAAACAGTTGTCCTGTCCGCATGTCTGTGATTTTTTTTTTACACTCAAATCCAGAGTTTGAAGATCTGAGCCGACAAAACAAAAGTGACAAATCCCAACGCACTAGAGGATGAGCTGTTTTGCCAGAGTCTCCCTGGAAGCTGATTGGACCGATTGAACGAGCTGTAGCACGTTGTTGTGAAGCAGACTGGTCCCCAGTAGCACCTGGTGCTTTGTCTCCACTTTAAACAGCTTCCTTCTACATAGCTGGCTCCCTTCCTGACACAAAACTCCCCTGTGGAAAAGAGAGAAGTGAATTGCTGTCTGCCTTCCTCTCAGGTACATCCTTCACCCCCACACACACACACACACACACACACACACCTCCTCCACTCTCCATTGCAATACGCTGCCCACTCAAGCAGCTGTCAAGGTGAGGCAGTTTTACATGGTGAGGCTCCAATGCCCTTGTCCAATTTCACTTTGGAGTGAAGCTGGGCTGAACATGCCAATCCTCATATTACCAAACAAATTAAATCACGCGGTTGGGCACAGAGGAGAAGGAGAGTGCTGAGGATGCTGGGATGGATGGGTGGGGGGCAGGGAGTGGGGGAGTGGGGTAGAACAGTTGTCAGCCTGGCTGAGCAGCTCTCTACCTGGTCTGATCAGGACATCCTGAGAGAATCATTAATTGGCTCGGGGTGGAGGGGAGCACTGGTGGGAGACGGCTCTGTTGCTGCTGGCCATGTCCATGACAAAGCCATGATGGCAGGCAATTAAAGGCCTTATTAGAGATGAAGTGGCTACAGGAGCTGCAAGCGAAGTAAGAACCCCAGCAGTCATGCTGCAAGAAAAACATCCACCAGGTTTAGCTGATGTTATTTTGCATTTGGCATCATTTGTTGTGCATTTAACCAAGGATTAGGCTGACAGTGACAATGCAGGTATTATTTACCATACTCACTAGCTTAGCATATTAGCATGCTAACATTTGCTAATCAACACTAAGCACAAAGTACACAGCTGATGTTCTGCAGGTATTTGGTCAGAAACCAAACTATATATATATATATATATATATATATATATATATATATATATATATACACACTACCGGTCAAAAGTTTGGGGTCACTTAGAAATTTCCATTGTACTCCATTAGAACCAGAATACCAGCTGAGATCAGTTACATTGTGTTTTAACCAGGGCAGCAGATTTCAGATTAAATTATGTGCTTACATAATTGCAAAAGGGTTCTCCAATGTTTTCTCAGTTAGTCTTTTAAAATGAAATCAGATTAGTGAACAGCATGTGCCTTTAGAACATTGGATGAATGGATTCAGTTTATATATATATATAACTTTAACATACTAACTATAACTTTTGGCATCAAAGCCTCATAATTATGTAACATCATTTTATTCTTGCCAACACTCCATTACCCTAGAAACAGAGCTGTCAATTACCCCAGCAACAATGTCTTTAATCAACCGTACTCCAGTCCTGCTGCTTTTGATTTGACAGATTTAATAAGGAATGATTTAAATCAGGGACACTCAGGTAAATGCAGCAACTTATTAGAGGACTAAAGTTAGGAAGCAATGTAACCCAGCGTTAGCTTAAGTCAGGCTGCATTTGAAATAACGAGGGCAGTACTTTATTATTTCTTGACTGAACAACATGCTCTTTTGACCAATCACCATCACTACTGCCTTTGCTGTTTCTTGCTCAATGCAACAAGTTAGGTGTGGTGGGTTTGCTTATCAAAGCGATTCTTGGAAACATGGGCTATTTCTAACTTCAGTAGAAGCAAATAAAGGGAAAACTGCTGCACCATAAAGTATATCAAAACATTTCATCACAGAAGATTTCCTGGAATGAATTGATCATATTTAGTATCAGAGGGTGGAACGTTCTTCAAATAAAACTGGTTTAGTGACTTATTCCCGGTGGCATATGTTATGTATTCTCTGTATTCATTTTTCACTAACCTCAAAAGGGTGTGAAATGTATCAAGACAAACCCAACCATCTTTTTAAAAGGATGATGCTGGTTAATTTTTATTAGAACACTGTTCATTGCTATAAAAAGCAAACTGGGAAAATATTATATGAATGTGGTATATAAAATATAATATGAATGTGGTCATGAGTCAGATAAGAGTTTATATCCTGGAGACAGGCACGTCTCTGGATTTACACTTTACAAATTGATTTATATGTAATGCAGAGATTATGTAATGATTTTTCATGAAATTCGGTATGAATATTCATGGTCCTCAAAGGATGAATCCTAATGACTTTGGTGATCCCCTGACTTTCCTATAGCCCCACTATGAGGTCTACATTTGTGGTTTTAAGCGAAACACCTCAACAATTATCGGATGGGCTGCCGTGACATTTGGTGACATCATTCATGGTCCCCTCAGGCTAAATTATTGAAGTGATAGCTCAATATTTTTCATCATCACTATCACCAGGTCAAAATATTTTGATTTATGACTAAATACTTTCAGAACTGTCTTCACCACAGCCTTAGCTCTGTGTTTAGTGCTAATTAGCAAAAAGTAGCATTCTAACATCCTCTAACATGTTAGCATGCTGACGTTAATATCGAAAACTGCAGCAGTGGTTCAGATAGCAGGTAGCAAGACTGTTCTTCTGCTGTAGACCTTCTTCTGCAGCATCTGCATTGTGTATAGCATTAAAGCCACCGACTTGTGATTATTTGTACTTTGAAGCCACACCACCTCATACTGGTCCCAGGAGTCATTTCAGGCTGAAGCACCATTATACCCTTCTGGCAGATCTCATTGTTCATTCAAATCCAAAACTCATCATTGGGAATTGACGTGACTGGCTGCAGACCCTCCTTGATCTTCTTATGCAGTAACATTGACAACAGCAGCCAGCCCATTTCCGGACCCTGAATCAATGTGTGCAGCAGGAGAAGAAAGGTTCTCACCAAGCCTTTCCGCACAAGAATTGATTTCTGGAAATCTGTGATGTGCTAAATTCTGTTTGTCATCAGGAATCATGTGAACACCACTCAGCCAGCCACGTTTGATTTAGGCAGGAAATAAGCGTGGAGACGGAGTTAGGAGAAACTGAAGAATGGAAGAAAAACAGTGGCTGATGTTACTGTGAAGTTAGCACAATCAAACTGCTACATCCTGAAACATAACTAAATCATTCATATTTCATGTATTTCTGTCCTAGTCAGTACTCTAAGCTCACTTTAATGTTCTTTTCCAAAGCTGGGCTCTTCTCTCTGTTCACCTGCAACCCACTTACATAGGATGAGATACTGCTCAATATGTTTGAGATGTACAGTAACTTACAGTAATGTGAATAAATACAACTAGAACAAACACATATTTGTTTGAGGGGAAAAGGCTTAGCAATAAAATGATGTAGTTACACTGAGTATGTGTCCCATGTTTAAAAATGCCATTGCGAATTACCTGTAACCAACACTTTATGCACACTTACACGAATACCACTTCAGCATGATGTTCAGTGCCAAGAGTACTCCATAATTAATCACGCTCTACTGCTCCACGCTCCAGTACAGCTGATGGTGACAAAGGCAATAAACACTAATAAAGAATATTGTCAACGTTGTCATTTCATACTCAGTACAGATTCACCATGTAAGGACATCATCAACCAAGGATGTTGCTATGAAGTTGCTAAGTGGGAGCAGCAAAGTGTTTCAAAATGTTTTCCTTCAATGATACTCTCAATAACCTCAGTTGGATAGTGGGTAGGTAAGTTAAAGAAATAGTTTGACATTTTTGATCAAGAAGAAGAAGACATGCTTTTATTTATCCAGCAAGAGTAAATACAATTTTTCACTCAGCTTGGTACAGTGATACACATGTTACACACAGGCCTGAAATACACAGGACCTACATAGGTGCTCTAATGGAGAGATGTCAGAGTGAAGGGGCAGCTCCCTGAGATGATTTGGTGCCTTGCTCAACTCCAACTTGGCAGTGCCCAGGAGATGATCTGGTACACTCCGTACTTTGGTCCTTACGGGTACTTGAACCTGCGACCCTCAGGTTCCAAAGCCCCTTCGAACTGAAATACTGCCACCAACAGATCAATAGCATTCTCTGTAAATAAAAGGTGACAGCCAGCAGCTGGTTAGCTTAGCTTAGCATAAAGACTGAAAATGGAAACAGCTAGCCTAGCTCTGTCTAAAAGGTCCCATGGCATGAAAATATCACTTTATGAGGTTTTTAACATTAATATGGGTTCTTCCAGCCTGCCTATGGTGCCCCAAACCGAGCCCTGGGTATCCTGCTCTGCCTTTGAGAAAATGAAAGCTCAGATCGGCCGATCTGGAATCATACCTCCCCTTCTTCTGCTTTGCCCCCCCAGAGAATTTGGCCCACCCATGAGAGAGAGACATCATGGCTTTCAAAGGAGCAAAGTGGCAGTTGGTCAAGCCCCCCTCACATTGTGGGACTGGCTCTAGTGGCTGTAATTCTACACCAAGGCTGAATTTCAGGAAAGAGGCTTCAGATATGGTAATAGGGGACCACTAAGGTCTATATAAAAGAATCTAAAAAGCACCATGTCATGGGACCTTTAAAGTAACAAAATTGCCTGTCTGCACGCCAGCTGACTTATTAAATTTCTTTTTTTTTTTTTTTTTTAAGGATTTAACAGACTTGTGCCTCTGGCTTCTTCTCCTAAGGCTCATGGATATTGCAGTTTTTTGAACCATTGCCATGTCAAAATGACTCAGAAATGATCAAATCTTTTGATAAACCAATGACTGTCACATTATCTAGGAGACTCCTGCGTTTCTATGTTAAGGTTGGAATTATAGCGTATTAAAGTTCCCTTCACTATAACTGGAGCATTCCAACCCAGGAAGTTACATTATGCTCATGACTTGTTTGATAGTACAGTACATACACTGGAAATATGTATGTTTAGTCATGAGATCTGTGGATGAAATACCGTTTAAATTAGGTTAGTTTTACAGAAAACCAGTAAAGGGTTCCATTACAGCTTTAACTGAATATCAAAGATTTTAAAGTTGAAATGATCACGTAAACCCCCTGTGCTCTCTGTCGATACAAAGTGTAGCTAATAGTACATATTTAAATCATTAAATTAAAAGTTACTGATGTGCCGCTGTTGCATCACTGTCAACCCAGAGAAAAAGAGTGACTTTGATTGCTTCCCGTACTGTTGTGTACAGCTTGGGCAATTAAAATCATAATGGCAGATTTTAGACACCAAACTAATGAGCTCAAATCCTCTGAGTGGAAATGCCATTAGAAGTCCTAATGGGGCTCCTTCACTGAGTAACAAAACAAATCCTCCGCTGCTACATATGAGATGTGTTGCTTCCCAGATCCACACACAATCATTATTTGATTAATACTGTTTGTTTACATGAGGATACAAAGAAGCGTCTTCCCCTACTGCGCTACGAGGTCTGATACAATGTGATGTATAATTGGATGCTGGCTGTGAAAACAGAAGAAAGGAGTTCCTGGTCTTGAATGATGAATTACGAAGCGAGGCGAGAAGTGGATCAGGATTTTTGTGAAATGCCCCCCCCCCGTTCTCTTTGCAGCGTTATCCACGTCTCTGTGAATCAGCAGTCTCGATGTCACAACCACTGATCTGTGTACTCACATGTCTGCTCTAAGTTTTCATTACACTGTATCTGAACGCGTCTTGTGAGAAATATGACAGCTTATTTGGCAAATACACCAAACAGTTTCTGAAAAAGTCTCCCTCCTCTCCTCCTTCCCCCTCAGCCATCCGCTACGGGGATGGGGATCATTGGAGGGGGAAGATTTCATCATCTGGTGCTGCCAGGATCTATTCCTGCTTTGGTGTGTCCTCTGAGATCTCTGCTCTGCGCTACTACTGATGATCATCCAGGCTCTACACCTCCACTCCCACCGGAGCACATCAATCACCTCTACTCCTCTCACGCTACTGGAGAGGGAGGGAGACGTGGGGGGGGTGGAGGGGGTGAAGCCTTTCGCATCCACTTCACTCATATCAAGCAGGTAGAAAAGAAAAGGAAGTGGAGGTCTTTGCTCCTGTTATATCTGTCCGCAGTCACAGGATGCCAACACAAGACCCCAGAAGGCGAGCTATGACTCATTTTATGGGAAGGAGGGCCGTGTGTGTGTGTGTGTGTGTGTGTGTGTGTGCTTTGTGGATTTCATATTTCACCTAATCTCTCTCAAATCGGAAGGGACACCTGAGGCATGAAATGGATGCCGGTCCCAACATTGGGCACTCAGAACTTCAAACACAAGCATTCAAAAAGACTTTGAACAAAACACACTGGATGCGTCTCCACTGAGAAACGTAATCCCTCCTTCATGCTTTGGTCTTATGACATGACAAGACTATTATCAGTTTCTGGACAGGCATTGGTTCCAGGTCACGGGGTCAGCCTGGCTTCTGTTGATACCAGAGGGACTCGGTTGGGCGATGTGATTGCATCCAGGAACCAACTGATCAGCCGAGACAGTACTATAAAACGATAAGGGTTCAACTCTGATGTTGAGTGTATTCTTTGTGTAGAAAGACATACTCAAGAAATGAGAACGTTTTTGTTTTTTCAGCCAATGGATCACAAAGTACTCCACGTATTTTTGTGTTTCCTGTGACTGCTGTGGAACTTTCTCCATTACTTTTGATGTTCTGTATCTGGAGGGTTACTCAGGATTTAAGTCATTTTGTGCATACCTTGTCCTTTGTCATGCTGGACATTCGCCTAATGACGATCCAGTAGGGTAGAAACATTGCCTTTTTTTTTTTTTTTTTAAGTTTCAATTAAGTTTTGGGAGTTTTAATATTTTGTGGAAACTCTCCACTTTTCTCCCCTGACAGCACAGATTATACTCTTCAACATAGAGTATCTTATAATGATGTCCAAACATGAAAATGAGTCAGACGTGTGCGTGACATGCCTCACCTTTTCAGGAAACCAGACAGCTTGAATTATCTTCTAAACATTTCCATTCAGAATGAAGAGAAATGTGAGATGAAAAAAAAAAATACATATCTTTCAAGCATTTGAGCAAAGTAAAAACACTGCAGCCTCTTAAAAATGTGAGCAAATATAAGAAAGAAGTATACGAAAGGTGGTTAATGTTGGAAACCACAAGCTGCTGAGACTGCTGAGAAAACGGTGTTTCCTTTTCATGTGTGGCTCAGAAAGGAAGAGAAATGTTAAGAGACGGTGTGTGAACATGCTGAGAGGCAGAGAGGCCCTGTATGTGGACTGTGAAGAGGCGAACAAAGATATAACCTTTGTTTACGAGTGCAGGCAGGCTGGCTGACAGTGTGTATAAGTCAAGCAAGGCCAGCCCACTCGGAGATCTACTGGCACGCATTAATCAAATACCAGCGGAGAAGAGAAACGCCTCAACACACCTCCACAGGACTTTCTAACCAGAGGGAGGGAATTGCCACAAGGTGATTGCACCTCCACGATCACGAGACAGAAGCAGCATTTTTAATTCAACACTGCTGCGCTGAAATGCCTCTCCATAAATGTCTACTAACTGTAAACCGCGAGGATGGCGGCAACAGAGAATGGTTCGTCTGGAGTCATTTCACAGCATGAGTTATTACGGCAATAAGATCCAAGAGTGCGTGCTTCGGGGTGATTATTGCTGTGACAGTGATGCAGTAGATGTGAGGCGCAGATGGATATTACTGGTTATTATTGCTGTTTTACAACTGATATTAAAAAACAACTCTGTAAGAAACCTAATTTTGCTTTATGGTAACTGTGAGCATAGTTGAAACTCATTTTTGAGATTGGAACAATCCTAAAATACTGTACATATTTCATTTATTTTTAAAGATGATCTTTTTGGGCATTTTGGGCCTTAATTTTTATAGGACAGCTGAAGACATGAAATGGGCCAGAGAGGTGGGATTGACATACATTGACAAACTTGGAGCCTTTGCCTCTATGGGAGCACATTACCAACTGAGCTACCCAGGCGCCCTACACTGTACATCTTAAAGAAGAAAGAAATACTCTGCTGTGTACTGTAAAAAAGCCAATAGCAACATCTGTATTATAAAAAAAGAGCATTTTATTAAAACAAAATGCTTATTTACAATGCAAGAGATAATAGTTCTGTTGAAAAAAGCACTGTACCGTTACATAAATGGGAGGAGAGATTTGCATTGCAGCTGTAGCTTATTACAGTGTCAATTCGCCCGGACGTTTTAGTTTGTGATATTACAACAGGGCTGATGGACAGAAATAAGAAATATAAAGTAAAATGGCTGTTGGATGAGTCAAACAGGTTACTAATAAAGTTTAGGCAGTGGGTCAAAAAAAATAATTAAAGAGCATCATCTGTTTCACAAGATTTGACAGGAATAGAAAAGAAGTTAGGTAATTTTTCAGGTTAAATAAAAAATACAAATTTGAGGAGGACAAATGGCTGTTTTAGAGGGGAAAAAATGTAAGTGTAAAAATAGTGGGCTCTTGTTGCAGGCAAAATACAACACAGACACAGCTAAAGCAAACAACAGAAGATTTTCTCATCTCTTAAATTAAAAATTAAAAAAAAAACTCCCATAAACATGAGTTTGGCTCATTATGATACCTACTCAAATATTTGTACTGTCTTCGTGTGAGACAGGGCAACTGGCATCACACATAGTCCCTGTCATTTAGTTATAAAAATAAATATAAGTTGAAAGAGAAATTGTGGTTTGATAAAAAGATTTTTGCAGTCCAGTTATAACTATTATGGATACTGGCAAGCCCTATTCAGACTATCAATGTGACAGTCAGGGCATTTGTTTCCACCTTATTCCTCTACGCAAACTATTTCAGCGTACTTTGATCAAGAGAGATTGAGTCCAACATGTCCATCAGGCTTCTGTAACACTGATGATTAACATACATTTAACACACTGTTTGTCAGACACGTAACAAAAACACATTTTCTTTCCCTGCATCTCATCCTTGTCATTCTCCTCCATTGTGTCCGATCTTTTCCTCCGGGTTGCCTCAGAGCCAGGGGTGCCAGGCTGGGTCCATGCGACACAGATTGTCCAGGCTGTTTGCTGCAGCCACCAGCGTGTTGACTTTACTCTCTCCACCCTCAAACTGAGCCAGGTTGTGGAGGCGGGTCATGATGGCCGTGACAGCCTTCTGGACCAATGACACTAACTGCTGGGAGTCCATGTTCTCTGGTTGGCCGGCCGGGGACAGAGGCATGGACGTGTCCTCCTGGGTCTTCTTGTGCCACGCAATGATCTCATCGCGGAGCACTGCCTTCAGGATGCCGTCTACCTATAGAGACAGAGGAGATGATGATGTAACATTTCAAGATTCAGTGGTGTAAGAAACATGTACATTTAGAGTCCAATGGTCTAATTAAGAGAAATTATTCAGATATCTGTATGGTTAGTTTCTTGTGGGTAAAAGGCATAAAATAACAGTACCTTCTTAGCTTTGACTCAAAGCAAAAATGTTCATGAGAAGGTGACTGTTTTGACTTTGCACTTGTAACATCCTGACATCCCCCCCCCCCAGAGCTTTCAACCACATCTTGCAGTCCTCCTCTGCAGATGGAGTTGATCTTTGGTGTCAATGATCTTCTTTGAACATTATTTGGGATTATGATGATGATGGTTTCAGGCTTCTTACGCTTCTGTTCCAACGTTTCAGCTAGCCTCCCTATGGTACCGTCTATTTGCTGGATGGTTTCAAGGTAACAGTTGTTCGCTAACGTTAGCAGATTAGCCCATTGACAGCAACGTTATTGTTCATATTTTGGCACAATGTTTCACCCCCAAAAAAGGCTGCAATGCGACTGCTATTTGTAATTGTTGCAAAGAAAAACTAATAGGTCAAAATCCTATATCTCAAACCAAATATGAAATATTTTAAAAGTTATATTCAATACCTATGTTCAGGGCTGTATGTAAGAATGTAATCATTTTAAGAGCAGACAAGTTACCTTAAAGTTTGGCTGCGCGAAGCATCGTGCCACGGCAATCATGGAGGCTGTGAGTGGGCCGGAGACACCAATGGTCGTCAGGAACTCAGAGATGTTTGGCGTCAGGCGGAATGGAACAGGCCGGTTAGCGTCCAGGTCGCCCGTGGCGTCGTTGATGTCAAAGCGAAAGTAGGAGACATTCAACTTTCCTGTGTCCTAAAAAACAGAGAACAGAGTAAAGGTAGAGTATGAGTCAGTTGACAAGTGTGTTTGAGGGCGGATTTTAAATAAAGCATTTTTCAGGGTACCCTACCAATTAAAGAAGACTTATCTATAAATATTCCTTTTTTGTTCTCCAGTCTTTAGACCACATGAGTTCTTCAAGAACATAAGTCTTCTCTGGAAAGGTGAGGGGAGTTACAAAACAAGCTCACACCAATGAAATGGCTGCTGTTATTGATCTGCGTGCCCCAGACACAGTAACACGTCAAACTATCATCAGGAGAACATCTATAATCCTCACCCTACTCCCACTCCCCTCTCCCCCTTTGCTACCCACTGACTTAAATATATACAGCCAAGTTTTCATCTTTAAGCCTGCATTTATGTGCAAGAGGACCGCTACCCGAGCAGCCATACCGGGGAAGATAAGCTTCCTTATACAAAAAGGTGAGCGGCTCTGACAGCTTTAAAGTGGAGCATTTCATTCCAGCTCGTGCTCCCTCTCCTCCTTTGTCTCGCCTCTTTCCCTCCCTTCCTCCTTCTGCTTAATTCCCTCCCCTCCTCTCTCTCTCTTACTGTCATTTGCTCCCCTAGGCCCCAGTGGAGGGCCTCAAGGCAGTGGGCTGAGACACCAGCAACCCCCAGGAGGCTCAGATAAGCCTGCAGACAGTTGGCTGTGGAGGCAGCACTCTGAATGCTAAATCACCTCACTAGAGGCCAGCGATGGCTTCATTTCAGGAGTTGGTGTGATTGGGATGACGCACCATTACTGTGGCACATGTAGTGACTTGGGGCTATGAACTTGAGTAATTTTCGGAGCAAATGGCAACGATATCAAAGGAGATGGAGAGATTTTTACAAAAGGAAATGCAAATTATTCTCAAGAGATGATGTGATGCCTTATAAAGACAGATGTTGAATGAATTAAATCTATGAGTGAATGACGGCCTGATGAACGACACAAAGCAGTGCCTTTTTTTGTTGATGCCTTGAAGCATCACTGAACTCTATAAGTGCCAACTTGGAGAAACATGAGGTCTCCACTTAGGCAGGGTGGGGCACAATGCTATGGCTGTGATGTCCTGTCCTTGCACTCTCTCTCTGTTTGTGTGTAATGTTTGTGTGTGCGTACACTCTCTGTACCGTAATCCTGCTGTGTCTAATGGGATCTGCGGAGTGGAACAGGCAGAGAGGGGGCTTAATACCAGCGCTTAGCTGCCCGGAGGAACGCCTGTCAGCAAAGGCCGATTAGGATCAGAGGGGTGGGGTGGCCGACTGACACAATCATCTTTAATAATGACTTTGAGAAAGCTGTCTATGGACCCTGATGTGTATGGACGGACACACACACACACACACACACACACACACACACACACACACACACACACACACACACACACACACACACACACACACACACACACACACACACACACACACACACACACACACACACACACACACACACACACACACACACACACACACACACACACACACACACACACACACACACACACACACCAAATTGAAACGTCTTTGATAGCTGTTCAGCAGAGGGACTGAATATAATGTTCTGTCAAAACATCCTTCGCATTCACATCGCCTGCATGACTGATAGCCTAGCGTGAATGTCATGGGGGAGAATGGCAATTCATGCGGCCAGATATGGAGACGGTAATGGTGATCTCTTAATGCATCTTTGAGAGTGTGTATCTATTGAATTAGCCCCACATCACATGAATGCCACTCGCCCTTGACAGAGTCTAGCCTGTTTCTGCTTGTGTAGGTTTGTATGCGTCTCCCACCTGTGCTATCTGCAGCATCTCGGGGTTGAGCCTGTTGAGGTGGAGCATAAACTCGGCCAGACCTATGAGGGCCAGCTGGATGGTGAACATCTTCCGGAAGGTCCAGTAATCGGTGGCGTTAGGGAAGGTGTGGAGCGCCCACTCCTTCAGCATGCTGCGAGGCACCATGTTCCCCTGCACCTCCTTCAGGATGTCCCGCAGGACCTGGTGGGAGACCGCAGGATGGAGTAGAGGTTAGGTAGGCGGCCGTTGTCCAGCAGATATTGGGCCTCACTTTCATGTTCTACTTTATTCAATACCATGGTGCCCTCTTTTTAACTGAACACAGACCTGACAATTATAATGGTTAGATATAATGTAATATTTAATATTTCAAATTAAGTGTTCCTATACAGGTTGAGAAAATTATCCTAGATATTACACTAATTAAACCATGAAAGCAATTTTTGGAAGTACATGGTTTTCACATGCTCAAATGCTTCCTAGGTGACATAGCAGCCTGAAGCTACCATTAAATTACAATCCAATCACCCAGGATGCACATCAATGCAGGACCAATAAGGTGTACCAGGCCGCACACCTGTATAATGCATATTTTTATGCAGATGTGTTTATATGGTGGCCAGGTTGGATCTGTGTTAGAGCAGGCGCACATGTCCTGAGACGTTTATGCCTTGAGGCAGAGGTCCAGGGTTCGAATCCGACCTGTGACGATTTCTTGCAGCTCCTCACCCCTTTCTCAACTAACTGTCCGGTCAAAAATTAAAGGCGGAAAAGCCCGAAAAATAATCTTTAAAAAAAAAAAAAAAAAAGATGTGTTTATATGATCATCTCCATACCTGGTGGCTGGCCTGTGTGCCTCTGGCCTGCACAGTGGCCAGACGATCATAATATCTGGAAATGGGGTTGTCATGTTCGATGCCCTTCTTGGCGCAGCGTTGTTTGTAGATTTCCACCAATGACAGAGAAGAAGGGTTGTCCTCTACCAGCCGCATCTGAGGTGACACTGCCACCACTCGGGGCACTGGAGAGATAAACGGTGGGAGAGACAGAAGACAGGAAAGAGATGGGGGAGGGGAAAGCAGAGGGAAGAAATAGATGGAGGGAGGCCCAAGAGAGAAAAAAAAGGAGAGTAGTTGGAGAAGTATGGAAAAAGGGAGAGGGGAAAACAACCAAGTCAGTGACACACAAACTGTAAACATTTGGTTGCACTTGCTAGAAACCCATCACTGTTTCACCACAGTGTAAACCAAAGATATAAACCTACAACTAAAATACTCAAAAGTTTGGAAACAGCTGCACTGAAGGCGTGCCAATGCTCAACACCAAGAAGGGTCAAAAGAGGTAAAAGACTGTGTATGGGTCGCCCAGTGGAAACTACTACTAAACCTTTACATACACTGGCATCCCAAATCAAATCAATACCAGCCATTGCAGTTGGGAGGAAATGGGTTGGAAGGGACTGTTGAATTCCCTGTCCATATTTCCTGTTAAACAAACCAATCAGGGGCATTCATGGTGAATGGGCAAACATCTGGGTGGAGGGAAACCACAAGGGGATAACAGGAGAGGAAATTGCAGCTTGAAAGCCAATTGAAATTGTTTGTGTGGGTGAGACAGTGACAGAGAAAAATGAGTTAGTCAGAAGATGACCATTAGTTGTGATCTCCAAAAACAAGAAGAACTGTGTATAACAAATATGTATGAAAGAATAAAGAGATGTTCCTATTTGATTGATCAAAACCTCACATGGTCATAGAGGTGACAACTCATTAGAAAAATTAAATGAACAACGTAACCCCCATGACTATAAATCCTGCCTGTTACCAATCTGGGCAGACGACATCCAAGGGGACGGACAGCTAGCTAGCTAGCAAGCTAGCAAGCTAGCAAGCAACAGCAGTGGCACCGATTGTGACAGCCTGGCTCTGTGCCAACGCAGCATAGGAATGTTACAAGCTACATGAAGATGAACAGAGCTGCTGCTGAATGATGGCGGCCAGGTGAGCAGGTGGAATGAAGGCAGACGTTAATCTGCCTGTATCGTTACTGCAGGTGCTGAAGTGACAGAGCCCTTTTAAAAAAAAAAACAGCAAAGCTCCCCATTTCCTTCGTCCTCCTTGTGATAGAACAGAAACTAAAGTTTTGGGAAGTTTGTGTTGGGCCATTGTCAACAGTCCAAACTTGTTTAGTGGTCCAACCAAATGCAACGTGTTTGATGTACCGCTCAAAAATTTAATTTCACTTGGAAATATATCAAGAGGACAGAAGCTAAAGGTGCTCCAACGTCCGTTTCATGAGGCCTTTAATCTCATGCACACAGGCACCCATCTCGCTTATCCCGGACCCTACCAGTGAAGAAGAGGTGTCTCTTGGTGGTCTCCTTTCTCTTCTCCAGACAGGGGTTGAGGAGGCGGAGAAGTTGCAGGACCCTCTCCTCTCGGCGTGACTCGGTCAGGCAAGCATCGTTCATCACCAGGTAAGGGTAGATCTTGCCATTGTGGCCGCGGATATAGAGACGGCGTGCTGCTGTATTGTGTTTCTGAACAATTTCCACTCTGGGCATGAACCTGGAGAGAGGTGCAGGGAGACAGAACTGAAGTGATCAATGATGAGGGAGGAATGATAAATCTTACAATTCTCCTATGAGATTCCATTGGTGTTTGTTGTCAGTTTTCTATTTTATCAACTGGGAAAAGAAGTTTAACCTTTAAATGTATAACCTTTTCACTAAGTATTTTTTAAGAATAGAGAAGGGGTAGAAAGAGTCCTTTACCTGGCAATCTTGATGTAATAATGCGTAGGTTTGGGCATGAGGAATTCCCCGGGGATCTCCACCTCGGCCGTCTGTGCAGAGAAGTTGCTGAGGAAGCGACACTTTTCTTCAATGAGGAAGAACTTGGGCAGCTGCTTGGTCTTGGCCTCCAGGATCTTGATCCACTTCTTCAGCTTGGAGATCAAATTGTGAAGCTTCATGGAGCCCGGCACGCTAAAGTCAAAGTCTGGTAGGGGCAAAGAGAAAAGCTTTTCTTACAACAAGAATTTTCCTAGCACTGGCCTTTTCATCATTTCCACAACTCTTTCCAATGTATCCCATCCATGATTTGGCATCAGTGACTGAAAACAGAATGGGATATTAAAATTCACAAAATAGGAGAAAACAACAACTATACAAAAGCAGCTGTTGGCTGCCAGGGAGTCAAAAGTGGCCAGATAAAATTCTCAAGCTAGCTGAGAAAGTCTGAAAGGGGGAGTCAATGCGATACACTTTCTCCTCCTTTAGCAACTATCCTTAAAAATGCCCTTCAGCAAGACACTAACCCCTATAACTGTTCCAGTGGAGCTGCTCTTGGCTGCCAAAATTACAAGACTGGTAATCGTAGTGGGCAGCTCCCAGGTGTGTTCTTTGTGTGTTAGACCTTTAACCTCCACTGCAGCAATACACTCCCAAACCTGTGCTATAAATACCAATGTGTCTCTAAGTAACCTTGCCAAATTAAATACTATAAGGGGCTAAAAGTTAAACATATGCAAGAAGTGTACACACACAGGACGGTACTCAAAAATGAAAAATAGAATCACGATAATAAAAAAAATAACAATTGAAAGTGCACTGGTGAGATGACATTTTAACAGTGAAGATGAATTAAATTGAGATCTGGGTATTTGCAACACCATTATTTACACAGTAACATGGACTAAGAACACTGTGATGGCCTTGGGGAGGGCAGTGGTTACACAAACTTACACCTGGGAAATGTCAAATCTAAATATTGTGTTGCACTGTTGGCCACTCCGCTCCCAGCAGTGCGGTGAAGTGCCTTGCTTAAGGGAACTTCATGGATAAGTTATTCACTGCATGCAGGCAGCAAAAGGAGAAATGTTTGCTCTATCGACTTAAATCTCCCTGGTGGAGGCTGGGAGCTGATTAAATTAGAGCTATAAAAATGAGAGTCTTAAAGTATTAAATTCCTGTTTCAAGTCACAACTCATATTGCACATAACATATTGTGATGAGCTGCAGCAATAACAACGGAAGGAGGGGAAGTGAGCCAGACAGGTTTTCCATTTTAGAGCAAAGCCCCCAGGACATCTCTGTACACACACACACACACACACACACACACACACACACACACACACACACACACACACACACACACACACACACACACACACACACACACACACACACACACACACACACACACACACATCTGTACACCCTGTTGTGCCGCCTGTTATAATGAATCTATGAAACTGCAAGGCCTTGCCATTTCAAACCCATTCAATCTCTCCCAGAGTGAAACCTCCTAATACTTTAAATAAGCCCTTTAAAACAGCCAATGTTCTTTTCCGAGTTGCCCTATTTCTGCCTGCAATTCACCTGCCTCGGTAGCAGAGGTAAAATTGAAACAGTCCTGAGGAATTGCAACCCGACAACAATTCAGCACCATAAAAGTGTATAATGCTTACAAATAGAAGAAGCAAGGCATGCTCGATTCCTTCGAAGCCACTAAGCAATAACGTAATGTCATTCCATCTTTATCAGATATAAAACATTTTACCGATTCACATCTGGAGACAGCTGCACATAAGACCTAGGCATTATGTTTTTACAACTCATTAATACCTGCATATTTAAAGTAGTAAAGATATTGTCAGACTTGAGCAACAAAAGCCTTTCCTGAAACAATTAGTAACCAATACTTCACCTCGTTTTGAGCTCTAATTACAGCTAATAGTGCCATTATGGTGTGCCAGGTTGCTCTCTAACCTGTGCGTAGAAACCAGGGCTGGTATTATGCCTTACCTAGTCTATATCTATGACTTTCCACTTTCTCGATTGCGCGTTGCCGGCGGAAACAGCGCTGGATTTCACTTCTTTTAGCTGGATGTCCGTTACTTTCTGTTTTGTTTGTGTTGGAATTTTATACTCTGGTCGATTTCTGAAGACTATGGTTAACTGCTCCTGGAATCTCTGTAGGGTAAATCCAAACAGCTAGCTTGACTATCTGTCCAATTTGAATTTTCTGTTGCACAACTAAAAACCACTTTTGAATGTACATGTTCCACCAAAACAAATTCCTTCCCGAGGCTATTTTGCAGCGGCACCTCGGCTTTTCCCGTTGCTTAGCGCTGCCCATGACGATTGTAAATTGGTTTAAAGAAATACTAGTAAACCAGAGCACGTTTTTCTCCCATCCCGGGATGCTGTGCTGACTAGCCAGACCCTCCTTTGCAGCGCTGCAGAGGGTCTGCCAAAGCGAGACTATACCCTACAATAACCCAGTAATCACTGTCTCTACAGCACCTGTTTACTGGTTCCACTTATTATTCCACTTATTTAGTATTATTCATCATTCTCACATCTCTCTTATTTGTTATTTATTCATCATTCTATTTCCTATTTTAGAACTGTCCATAATGTTCATACTGTTCATATAATAACATAATGCTATTTATCCCAGTATCCTTGCACTATGCTCCATATTTAAATAATTTTTATTGAACTCTTCGTTCACTCATGCTTCTATATTGTTCTGTTTAGAGTATGTATATATTGTGTATATAATAGTGTGTATATTTTTGTTTTGGTTGTTTTGTGTGTAAGCACAGTGTGAGCAACAATGCTCCAAAGAAAAATTCCTCGTATGTGTCCTCATACCTGGCAAATAAAGCTGATTCTGATTCTGACAGACTACAGCAGATGATCTGCACTTCTGCACCAAATTATGGCTAGAGAATCAATGAGGTGGGCCACATCTGTATAGAGAACCATGTACTGCCCTGTTCCTGACTCAATGTGGGATTGTAGTAATGCATATTTTGGGATGGAGTCAAGTCAACTTTATTATGTCTGATTGGGGAGCTGTAAGTGGCCATCACAGCAGCATGTATGGGCGTAAAGGGCTCTCTAGAAATAATATTTAAAGCTTATGACTAACAACAAACTGAAGGTACATAGGTGCTAAGCCAAATCGCTATACATTGAGTAAAATTTAACAATTCTAAATGTCATTTCAGCATGACAAATGACTAGTCAATAGGTACAGAATTAAAAAGACAACTTGTGCATTTTTTCAGAAAACAACTCTTCTGACAAAAGTATCTGGAACAGATCCACTGCAAAAACAGTTACTCATGCAAATAGCATTCACCGTAATTGGATGTGGATGCCTCCCTGCTGCCAAATGTTATATGTGCACACATAAACCCATATTTTCCAGCCCACAAACCCTGTGAAAGCGAGTGAGCCACTAACGTGGTTCGGGAATGGGAGCTTGGCTGCTCAGCAGCTTTGTAAACCCTGTTTGTTCCGCTCTGGAAGGCTTGTGTGGTTTCAGTCTCTGTCGACCCTGCTCCCACGTCGCTGTGGGGACAGCTGGGTAGTGATGGTCGGCAGGCACCCTGCGACGCAGAAGCCCCGGTGATGCCTGGCTGCGTGAGCACAGCTGGCACTGCAACATCTGGTAAGATTCATCAGCCTGGCGCTCGCTCCGGGTCTCGCTCACTCTTGTTTGTGTTGTTCATTCAGTCAGTCCATGTGCCGTTCCCATGCTTTTGCTCACTAATGCCATCCCACCTGTCTTCATGTTTCCTCTTAGACTCTCATTCACAATATTTGTATTTACTAATGCCCTGTCTTCCATCTTTCATGCTCCTCTCTGTAATTTTATAAGCTCATCAGCTCTAGCTTACCCTTATTTTTCCTCTCTGAGTAAGTTGATTATTTTTTCCCTAGCTGCTTTTCATTTACTCGTAGTCCTTGTCTTCCACTATCCCAGGGCCAAACACATTAGCTCTATTGGCCACTCTGTGGACCAGTGGAGGGGAAAAGCACAGGAGAGACTAAAGAGCAGTGAGGAGGAAGTGGAAGGAGAGGGAGAAGTGGCTGGGGAGACTGGGCAGTTTACTGCGAATGTAATTCAGCGAGCATGTATGTGCAGTCGGTCCGCAGGAGTGAGAAGTCCGTTTATTTAAATGCTGAAAGCTGGGAAGGCTGCAAACAGTCCCCGCTTAAACCCGGTCCAGTGAACTGCAGTTCAACTCCCTTATGTAATGTAGGAAAACATGTCTTCCAAAAACAGGGAAATGATTGAGAAAAATGTCTCAGAGGGGGCCTTGGCTAAACAAGAACAGCACCTGTTAGATTCCTCAGCTTGCGTATGAACCTGAACATGCAGGCCACAATGACTGGAGACTTCATCATTGCCTTACAAGCATACACATGAATACCACAGAATATATGGGGATGGATCCTTGTGTGTGTGTGTGTGTGTATATATATATATATATATATATATATATATATATATATATATATGCGCGCACACGCACACACACACACACACACACACAGTATATACACATAAACAGCTGGAAAGAAATAAAACAATCCCATTACAGTATCAGTGAAGAGATGTGCTGTAACAAATAGTGTTTTACAGACTTTTAAACCCTACTAAGACTAAAGACAGAACTCTAACAAAAGAGTCAGTGGGGGCAGAGCCCTCAGAGTCTTCTGCTGCATTTCATTAAACCTGTGACAGGCTCTGTGCTTGTTGAGATCATCACCACAGTGCTGCACCAGCTTAGATTAGAAATGCAGCAGACTGGTGTATAATCAAAACCAGTGAGGGTGTGTGCACACACAGTGTAATAAAGACATAAACTGACACACGCACACACCTATTTCTGACCAGTCACCAACCCCACCCTGAATCAAATCATCTGGTTGGAAACCTTAATAACATCGCAGAACATCAATGCTCCAACTGCTCCAAGCGACAGTGCAGTCTGCCCGGACAGCACGGATAAGAACAGCACAAATGTCAGAGCACATATAATATAATCGGTTTAATATATCGGTACAGTGGCCAGTTGGGGACCTGTCTTGTCATTTAAACTAGCATAGACATAGTAGCACAAATGCAACTCTTGTTTGCTGAAAGGTGGCTGATGTCAAGCTTCAGGGTAAAGAGCTAGGTGCAGCTGGTCTTACCTGAAGAACTGCACTTCATTTTTGTCTCTTCTAATTTCCAAGCTTTATGACAAAGTTGTAAAAGAAGCAATGTCAAAAATTAACATGGCTGACAGCCATTAAACTAAAAGTAAAAGGACAACTAAGTTTGAAAAGTAAAACACAGAAGGCAAAGAGACAAGTGTCCGTAAAGAACAAGTGCAAAATGAAAGAGCTCTACGACGCTGGTTTTTCTTTTTGTCTGTTCTGTACGATTCTATATCTATACAGTCTGATGTGAGTTTATTCTGAAAGCCAACCAACCTGTTGTGAACTGTCCCTTCATCTTCTGGAAAACAGGGTCCTGTGCTGTGGCCTGGGCCCGGCGGGCTAGCGATTCAGAAGCAGCACTGGAGAACAGGTTGGAAACATTAGAGACGTTCTCCAAGCCAACACCAAAGGTGCTAACCAGCTTCTTGACAAAGTTCAGTGTGTGCGGTGTGATCTTGGCGTCGGACACGGCACCACTCTTCTCAAAGGCCACTGAGTAGCATTTAGCCAGGCCCTGTTGCAGCTGTCTCAAGACCTGCAGAAAGAAGAGGAAGGAAGAGAAATAGTCAGAAAATATTATACATGTGATAATACTAATAAGATACCAACATTTTTCTCCAATCCAAATCATTTCATTTTAAAGTATCAGTTGAGTCAGACATCTGCAACAAATGGATGTACTCTATAACTTAAAGTCCTCAATGAACACAGGAGTAGGAGCAGAGACCAACACGTTTCTTAAAGAACAAAAGGTGCAGCAATGCAATGTCATACATTAACCAAAGAACGGGAGAGAGGGAAGGTGATGATGGCATAGCATGTCTCTGCCTCTGTGTGCCCAGTGGAATGAAGCATAGAGCCTGCAGCTGCTGCTGAGTGCCCCAAACTATCACAGGTAATCAAACAGACAGACACACACAGACACACACCAACAAACGTCTGGCCGTACATCCCTTTGCCCATCCTGCACGCTCACTGCACCCATCCATCACCTGTCTCAGACTTTTCTCCTGCTGCCTCTTTCCCCCAGTGTTCCCCTCCGCCCACAGACCGGCTACCATTCCGTGGATTCTGCCTCGCGTGGCTAAAAGATGTTTTTAGCAATTGTGATCATGTCAGGATTACCGGACATCCACACATTTAACGGGGGAAAACTACTGACTGAATGGGTGATTTAAGTTGACAAAAAAATAAATAAAAATAAAAAGGATTTGGGGCTCCCTGGTTGAGTGTGCACCCATGTAACAAGGCTCAGCTCAGTCCCACGGCCCTTTGCTGCATGTCGTCCCCCCCTCTTTCCTGTCTACAGCTGTCCTATTTAAAAAAAAAAAAAAAAAAAATCTTATAGCAACACAACACACTAGTTCAGTCAGGAAATGGGAGACAGTAAGGACCAATTCACAGACACAAGTCACCTTGGACAAAACAGATGTGTAAGCTTACCAGAGAGAATAAGGTCATCTGGTTGACCAGGTGGCATGACACACACATACACAAGACGTGCACTCCAACTTACTTTCACACATATACACGGACGTATTTACATTCTCCAAATCATCTGATCCACTAAAAAAAAAAAAAAAAAAAAAAACACGTAGCAACACACATTAAACAAGCACCTTTGTTCTTCTTACCTCTTCATGCCAGTTCTCCCTGAACCACACCATCTGGTCCACGATGCCCTCCAGGGAGGAGAGCAAAGTAGGGTGTAGCTCACGCTGCATGTGCATGATGCGGCTGCAGCGCCACATCGGGGCAGTGGCCCGGATAGGCCCCGGGTCAGATGCCGCTGAGTGAGGCTGGGCCCCCACTGAACTGGGCTGCTGTTGTCCAGATGCATCTGGGGAAGAAGAGTGTTGTAAGAGAAAAGGATGAGTGGTGAAGTGGGAGATAGAAGTGACAGAAAGAAAACAGGAGACAGTAAGAAAAGCGAAGAAAGAAAAACAAAAAGAGGGTAATCAGGATCTGAAAAGCAAACAAGCTAATTCTACAGTTTTCTTAACAGAAGAACAGTGGTGCGGTCCAGAGTAACACTGGGGGAAATTATCTATCACTGGGAATATGCTAAAAAACATTTTCGTCCCTATACATTCATTTACATTTAATAACTGGAAGAAGTAGAACAGAGCTTTTAATGTTATGTGTGTGGACATACAAAAGTGGTCACTTACCACTTTTGTAGCGCTCCCTCTGCTCGATCTTGAGTGTCAGGTAAAGGGTGCGGATAGGGAAGTAGACCGCCTGGGGGTACACTCGTCCGACCTAGCAGATAAAAAAAGGGTCACAGATTACATTTCAAAGACTCCCCCTCAGGATGGCAAAGGAGAGAGACTGAGAGAGAGAGAGAGAGAGAGAGAGAGAGAGAGAGAGCAGACAGAGAGAGAGAGGAAGGAGGTGAAGAGATAAAGCAGGACAGAGAGATATTGTTTGTGCATACGTATGTGTCAGATTGAGATCATACGATATGAGATGATACAACCAGAGACCTCTACTGTAACAGAGGGTGTGATTGAAGCTTTGAGTCAGGGAGGTTAAAAACACGTCCTATCTGAATTACAAACCCAAATGTAACTGATGATGAAATTGCCCTCAAGACTTTCAAGAAAAGTCACTGACAACATTTGCCAGACAATAAGATATTGCAATCTTGTGAAAACATTGCAAAAATCAACCAAAACTTGGTGGAGTAGGGTTCCTTTGATAAGTGAATTCAGTGTGGTATATAATGTACTAGATATTAGACATTTCTTGAAGTATTGGTATCAGCATTTATAATGTCTGATAAAAAAAGATATATATTTTTTAAATATTCATTAATCAGAATCATTTATAATGACAATTAAATGATGAAAATAAAATTAAAAACAGATGGTCAATCATGTTATGTATGTTGGCGTTGCATAGTTCATCCAGAGGGCACTCTACAACGTCCCTGTTGGCAACACGGATTACTTTTTTGTTGATGTGTTTTTCTTCAGAAGGACTTTAAGTTTCATATCTTAAGTTTCTATTTTTAAACATTTTATTTATCAGAACTTTAATATACTTTGATGTTCCTCTGTTCTGTTGAGACAAAACAGTTTACTGAGACGGTAGGATTAGTTACTGTAGCCATAAAGCACGTTGAACAGCATCCAAGATAGATCATTTTCGGAAATCAAAATTCTGTATTCACTAAAAATGTCTTTCTAAATCAAGAAAAGAACTGAAAATCAATGTTTAAAAAAAGTTTGCACGCTACCTTACCAGCATACTTGGTAGATGTTTTCTCTTCTTTTTATTATGGTTTTGTCTGAACGACACTTGGACCATTAGCCAATAAATCTGCAGTTGGCTAAGTACATTGCCAGTTTTTTTGGGCTGCTTTTTGTCATTTTATTTTGCTTATTTAATGGTCTGCCTGCCAAGAACAAGTGAGTTCAGAGAGCTAACCCTGGAGCACAAAGAGGCCAACAACTGCAGCGAGACAGCAAGGAAAAACAGCATGTAGAGTTGACATATTTTTGAATTAAGGTTTTATTTTGACCAAACCAGAGTTGTTGATTGTTGAACAAGTGGAAGGAATAACTAAGACGGTTTTGGTGAGTTTTACTTTGTTTCTGTTGAGTCTAAATGAGGTGTGTTTTATGATGCGTTAACAAGTCAATTAAGCTAGTCTTATTTTGGTGAAAGAGATAAACCTGAATTCAGAAGGTAAATAGGTGGAAGAATATTTCCTTTCTTGACATTTTTTAAGTTTATTTGGTTTATTTATTAACCTAAAACAACTAAGAGTTTGTGGAACTTAGCTGTACACACACAATCATGAATGTAGATATCAAAGAACCATACTGGGCACAAAACATGGTCTAAGTATACAGTTTACTTCATAATGTGACAGCATAAGGCTCTTTAGAGAGTGATGCACAAACCAATACACTTGATACAGCACCCTCTGTAGGTATTTTTCAGTTGTCATTTATTCATGTTGTGCTTCAAGTTCAGATTGGATTATGTTAAGCGTCTTGAACAGACAATAGAAGCTCTGAGCTGATTCTCAAACACCCCCTTTATGTAGCTACAGTACATATTCCACACTTTTCACCAAATTATATTCTGATACACAAGGGCAACCACTGCAACACATCACACACAGAAATTGTAAATCACCCTTTGAATGAGAGAGGTAGACTTAACTCGACAGTGATATATTTGTGTGTGACATTTGGCTGTCACTTTGACTGCACAAAGCGTGTGCCTAGAACATGAGCTGTGACAAAGCTCCCTAAAATCCTACAGAGGCGAGAATAGAAATCTGCAGTTTTTGTAACTATAAGCAGAAGTAAAACACACTTTTCTTTTTTTTAGAGTTTTCCAATGTTGGTGGTCTCAAAGAACAGTTTTTTTTTTTTAACATTTATATAATCTGAGAGTAACATCTATTAATAAATGACAGCTTACAGTCAACATTTTCTTACTCTTAGTCTCATCTGCATATATGTGGTTTAGAAATTATGTCTAACTAGGTTGTTTGTTCATAGCATGCGGGATTGTCTGACAACTCGCGTTGCTTTTCGCCATGGTATATCCTGTTGTAATGATGTAAAATGCAATCAAAAATAAATGATCTGCTGTACTTTTTATCATGATAAAGACTAAAGAACAAACAATAGCAGGCTGTGAAAAAAAAAAAAATTGTAATTCTAGGTGGGCAAGATCTGTGAGCCTGGCTCAAGGCTTACTGGATATTGGTGGAAGACCAAACCTCAGGGTTATTTCAGGTCACAGAGCACAATTTCATAGGCTGCAATTTCAGAGCTACTTGATCCCTTTAGACCCTCTATATGGCTGCAGGGCAGAAAGAGATACCTCTACATTTCAACAACAAAACTTTGTTCAATATGACTAAAAGTGGGTCCTACCATGGTGGAGGGGGAAACAGGGAGAGAGATAGAGAAAGACAAGAAGCTTTTTTTCATAATTCAGCCTCAAGGCTAAATTGATTTTGGAACCTCTAATCTTTCTCTGCCTCTAACCTCTAATCTACGATCCACGTTTCTCTGACATCTAGCCCAGGTCTTCAGAGGGATTCTCAAACTGCACAAATCAAGATTAGACAAGAAGTAGCTCAAGTTTAAAGCTGCCGAGGGTGAGAATGGACTGGCCCACAGCTAACTACAACATACTATAATTCTCAAGAGTCAGTGGAAAACTGAAAGAGCTGTTCCAGATCTCAGCAGGTCTCAAATTCTTCAAGACACTCACGCTCTCTTAATCCACATAACTCACGACTCTACATGGAGAGTCAGTCAGTGGTGGTGTGCTGTAAAGGCAGCACTGAGGCAGGGGAGACAGATAGGCTTAACTAACTGGTGAAAGAGGGTGCTGCTGTTGTAGCTCTAAGCCTGAACAGCCTGGAGACGATACAAAAGGAAAGAGCAAAAACTATTATCAAATTGAAGTACATCTTGGATAATACTTTCCACTTCCTCAGTGGTGAGCTAATGCAGCTATGGAGCACATTCAGCCACCACCAAATAGTTTTAAATGCTCTTTGGTGGCTAAAGCACAGCAATATGTACAATGCTTCCAGTGCAAAAAGCCACAGTCATGAAAAACTCTAAATAAGTAATTGTCAGCTCCTCCTCCTGCAAATATGTATAAAACTACCTATATCTGTGAAGTGAATATGTGTATACCTGCTGTCATTAAACTCTATAACTCATCTGCCCCTATAGGATGACCACTATTAGTCTCTATATATATATTCAACCATTTTTGACTTTATAGTTTTGATATTTTATATTGTTATCTTATATTTTTGTGTCAACACTGTAAAGGGATTGCTTCAATTTGTGTGTACTTGTGTATAATGATACAATCAATCAATCAATCTATCTATCTATACTTACCGTGTGTCCTCTCTGCACCTTATCCATTATGTAGCCCCAATGTAGTTGTATTGTATACCTCCTTTTTAAGTGCATTTGTATTGTATTGTGACTTTGTGAATTTCTAATAGTGTTTTATGCTGTATTTAAGTACCTGGCTGTGAAGACACCTTAATTTCCCTGCGAGGATTAATAAAGTAATTAATCTATCTGTCTGTCTGTCTTTATGTGAAAATTGTGTACACAACACTGCAGATTTATTAAGTTGAATATAGGCACATGTGCACACCTTATACATATACAATTCTCTTTTTAATTTAATTGAATTTCAAAGTGCTGAAAAATATAGAAATTTAAAGTAAAAAATACACGTTTGATATTGAGAATTTAAGCACTAGAGACAGGAAAAATTGGAAGATGGAGCTGTGGGTGGCAGCTAACAGCAGCATTAAAGATACAAGAAGAAGGAAGGCAGAGAGGAAGAGAAGGTACAAGAGATCGGGCCATTAATGAACTTTGGCAAAACAGAGTTGGGCCGAGGGGGAAGAGGCCGAGTGGAAGACAGGGAGGAGGCAACCAGGGAGGAGTGGGAGCCAGTGTGTGGAGGGGTGTCGGGATAGTCTGTTAATTTCTGATTCATCTTTCCGCCTGCCCACAGGCGCTCTTCTCCTCACCTTCATCAATATTTCAACATACGTTTTTTAAACATCCCGCCGCCGCAGAGAAACTCTAAATAATTCAGTTGAGCGGCAGAGACAATGCCTGCCCCGCATTAAAATGTGTCTCTCTCTCTCTCAACATAAAAACAGGGATGAAGAAAAGGGTGTCAACCGTTTGCCTTTCAGTCATTACAGGGTGACGAGGCAGTCTGAAGGGAGGACTGGATCTCCATACGTGGCAAATTTCTACAGTCAACCATTAACATCTATTCATTTACATGTAAAAAGCAGGTACTAGTTTATGTGACTCAACTGTAACTAAAAGGTCACAACTTTAAACCAGATGTTCCATTTAAATGTCCTCTAGAGGGATAAAACAGGGATCTAAAATGTCAAAACATAACTGCAAATGATTCAGTATATTTATAGCGCTATGTTCATTTATTTAAAAGCTGACTTGCATTAAACCAGTTTGTTAATAAGCCTAACAAACCATCAGTGAGATGTTTCCTCTTTATGCTACAAAAGTGAGGAGGATGAGAGGAAAATAATCATCACTTTATCACACGTTCTGGCTTTCCATGATACTACATCATTCTATTACACTGCCCACTTCTAAAATCCTGCCTCTCCTCTTTATCCTCCATCACACTCTCCCTCATATCCTCTATACAATATTCCTTCTCTGCTGAGAGGAAGGTTTGTTATAGCTCTTATAGCTCTCTAAACTCTTTGAAGATCATCCTCTTCAAATTGTGCGGAAATAATACTCCATTAAGCAAAGCAAATTAGTCCTCGGTTTAATTACTAGCTCTGTTCCTGCAGTGCGGATGCGTACGACATTAACTTTATAATCATTTCTTGAACAAATAATTTTAAAACCAATTCACCAGGGACTGGTGAAAGCCAATAAATCGCTGTAAACGGGACAGTGAAAGAATCTGAATGCTTAATTTGGTAAATAGGAAGCAGGAGAGAGGCCACTTTGGCGTGAATGCAGTTAATTTATTTTGATTAGGAAGACATGCATGAGCAATAATTTACACACACAGCCAGATGTGCCGTCACAAATGGATAAAGAAAGCCAGGAGAAAAAAAATGAATGAGTGGAGCGGACATCCAGACATAAAACTGAAGAAGACAAGTAAAAATGAAACAAGGGTAGGGAAGAGATGGTTTTCAAAGATATTCTCAATGGTAAAATTATTTGACAAAGCTGTTGTTGCTGACATATGTTTTACAGGGTGAAAACCGGCCAAGAGCTTTTTGGCTTAAGCTCAGTGGGGATCAAGGTCTGCCTATAGGATAGGGAGTTTTGTAAAGGCCTCACCTGGCTGATTAGGTTGAGCAGAGGTTTTCCTTCTGAACCGACCAGGCAGGTCAGAAGCTGCGGTATCCATGCCAACCACTGAATAGGCGGGACTCCAATGCAGTACTTGTCCACAGCATCTGCCAGGGTGTTCTTGTCATCAAAGCTGAGTAGCCACAACACCTACAGATGCAACAAGAACACAAAAAATGTGAGAAAAAGGTGGGAGGAAGGTGAAGACAAGTAAGGGAAAGGGGGGGGGGGAAGAAACACTAAATGCAACACTTAAGGCAGTCATGTTAAAATGTTCCATAAATTTCACAATAAAGTAACTACTGTAAGACACTAAGTAGCAAGAGGTAAGGTCTCTATCATTAATCAGACCCTTGCTGCTTCCCTGGCTCTGTTCACAGCATGAGTGGGGCTACAGAGTACATCTTGGCAAATGTTACCATGATCATAGCTGAGCCAATGTTGAGGTGATCTCTCCTCCAATGGTGTGCTTGAGTGTGCATCTACATCATGATGAAGACATTAGCCCCAATCAGCCCCCCCCCAGGATCTCTCTCCAACCCTGGTACACAGATTGTGTATAATTACAGATAACGACTGGTCATCTCACTTCACCTATCAGGACTAAGCACTGCCAACTAGGCTATCCAACAATGCCGGTGATGACAGATGACGAAAGCAACACTGAATGTGGCAAAACCATATTTATTGTTTATCCAGCCTGACACACAGAGGTAGCTGGTCTTTTGCTCTCTTTTTGGATCTGTCTCTCTAATCCCACTCTCCTGTGGCTCTTCAAATGCAGAGACCCAGCAGGCAGTTTAGTAAATTTTCACAATCTCTCAGCCCCTCCCCTTGAAGTTGTTAATTAATGAAGGAAAAAAAAACATCTAGTTTGCACAAGTGTTCAAATTAAACAAAAATGTTTCAAGAATTGCCCTAAATTTGCCATTATTTTCATTCATCGTTTTTTTTCATGATCATCTTAGTTGATGGTGCCGCTTTTCTTTATATTGAGAATCACCTCAAGTGAGTACAGTATGACACAGCATGGCTCAGTGCTTTACCTACTATAAGAGAAAATAGAGGTCTCTCTTAGCCAACCTCTGGGGGTTGTATTGAATGAGGTGTGTGCCTGCGTACGAAGATGGGATGTTATTAGCAAAGAGTCCACCTCGTTACCTCCTGGACAAGGCTTACTCAACTGGTGAGTATGGTAGCATTGCTCTGACTGTTAGAGAAAGGTCAATCCATGTAGAGGGTCATGAGATTGGAGCATCAGGGGAGGCCATTAGTTTGTTAACCCCCCTGTGCTAGATGATGGCCTTCACTCCACCATCGATCTGGCCGTGGGAACCCATTCCCACTGTCTACCACTGGACTGTAATCAATCAAATTACTACTCTCTGCTTGTACCTGTGCCAGAGACTGAGAGGGGTGAAAAAGTCATGTCTTTTTTTCTCATCAGCAACACTAATGTGATGGGGTCGGTGAACTAGGGAATTTAAAGGGACCCTACCTGAAATAAGGCCTAAATGAGGCTACTGGTTCTATAGAAACATGGGTTGGGTGCAGAAGTGGTTGTTGACATGACAGTTTTAAAGCAAACAAAAATTATTAGCATTTTATTATAAGTCTTCACATGTTGCCTACCAAACATTGAACATGGATAATCACACAAAAGGGCCCCTTCCCAGCTCCTTTTTCACCTTTGCTAGGTATTTGCGAGACTTGCTCTCATTTTGATGGCGGCAGGCGTGAAGGTAGCAGGTAATTGCGGACACTCCCAAGTGGAGCTGGCGGTCCTTGACAAAAATGTTCTCCAGGTAGTCACCCCACATGGCCCAGGCCTTCACCAGGACATCGTGCATCTGCACTGCTGCCGAAAAGGCCTTATTGGCCTCCTCTGACCTGGAACAAGAAGGGAAGGAAGGTGAAAAGCATTAGAGAGTGATGGACAGACAAGGGAAAGAGAGCAAAGGGTGGTAGCTGGCGGTAAAGGAGACAAAGTAGGATTGAGTGAAAGGGAAGTAGAAAAAAGAGATACAAAGTTGTGAGGAACACTGAAGGGGGGGTGAAAGAGATGGATGCAATACTTGCAGAAAAGGGGGTGAAGGAACGCAAGAAAAGGAGAAAGATGAAGTGTGCGAGAAACAGATTATGATGATCACATTCTTAATGATGTCCTATACATCAATAAGCACCATATTTCACTTGCTGTAATCTTCAAGGCCTTTCCCCTCTGGATTTACGGAGTAAGCGTTTAACCCAGCATGAATTAATGTCACCAAGGGTTCAGGCGTGTTGCTATCTATGTAATATGAAGTGTACCCAACCTCATCGTACTGTGCAGATCAATCCATGTAATATTTGGTGACATATGAGCTCAACATCTTCCTATTTTATCAGAAATGACAGAGCCGCAGTTTAGTAAGAACCCTTAGTGTAATGGCTATATTTATCTGTATACAAATTATTCACGTGAAGAACAACAATCTCCAGGTTGATAAACTTGAGACTCCTTGGGATTTTTAATCCTGGCACAGCTAGAAGCCCCACTTCGAGTATTCGATTCAGAAACTGTTAAGTAGCGGGCAAAGAAATAGACAGGGTGAAATGTGGCAGGAGACCTAAGTTTTGAACGCACCATTTATGCTGACAGGGAAATATATTTCGAATCATCAGCCGTTTTCACCACGCCAAGCAGCTTCTAACCTCACGTTGGCACGCAGTCTGAATAATTGTTATATACCTTTCAGCCTCTGATTAATAAATAAGATGCAAGAGGCGCCGTGAGACACACTACCCTGCAGTCAAAACAAGGAGAGGGGCTTGTCAGTGGAAAGGTCTTACTGAGCCATAGTTGGTAAATGGACCTCCATTTTAGGAGTGCTTCCAAAACTACTCTCTTACTTACTGATAGTGACATGTCTCCCAAGCCAATCAATTAAAATGTGTTATTATAAAAGGCATTTTGGCATATGATTAAGAAATGGGAGCTTGATTGCTATGGGAGTCAGAGCCGAAGACCCTCCAGTAATACTTAATGGGGTTGCCTCAGTCACTTTGCCAGTGTTAAAAGTACATTAACAATTTCTACTACCCGACTCAACAGGAGCGCAGGCACCCAACAGACTGTCAAATCTCTGACACCCGTTTAATTGAATGATCCCAAAATCCTTAGCACATGTGGTTGCACACACATACACACTCTTCCAACCCCTAACCCCCACTCTGCTGTTAATTCTCCCCCTGGTGTAGGGGAAACTTAATGATTGCAATAAAGCCTGCTGAGGTAGAGGCAAGTTCTGCTGATCCCATAGATTCCTATAAATTGCGTTGAGTTAATTATTGAGCTGCATATACTTTTAATAAGCCTTCCTCAATTTGTCTTTCACCCCTCAGGATGCCATGTCACGTCAAAGATGACGGGTGAAAAGGGGGGTGCTGAAGGGGAAAGGGTGTTAAAGAGTGAGGCTGTGGGTTTGCACAGCTCAGCAGAGCAGTCGTGCGCTCCACAGGCAACCCCTGTAGCCAAAAACACATTTCGTTACTGACACTGTCACTAACTTAAGACACCAAATGTACTTTAACATCTAAACCATGTCACATAGGTTACCTAGTAACCACATCTCAGAGGTGCGTCAGTTTGAAGCGAGAAGTGCAGATTAAATATGACTGCCATGACCTGACAGGATAAGACACCCACGCAGAGTTCAGGGACCACTGACACAGTTTGAGGACAATGTGAGAATTAACAAAAGGATGACAATGACAGGCAGAACAGTAGAAAGAAACAAAAAAAAAAAAAAAAGGTGAAAGAAGCAAATCTAAAAGTGGCTACAAAGTGACTATGCTGATGCATATATGGAAAGGTAGTCAATGAACAGACAACTGATAGACATACTTGTTGATTTGAGCCAAGAACATGCCCTTCAGAGCGTAGAACTCAGCCGTCATCTCCTTGGTGAAGTACTTCAGGTTGGTCGACTCTATCACTTCCAAACCCTAAGAGTCAAAGACGTACACAACAGAGGTTTAACTTCAAACCAAACTTTCGTCGTTGTCCAGGGAGAGAAATCGCAAAAAAAAAGAAAGAAATTCTGTTTAAGACAGGGCCATAATCACAGATGAAAAACAAACAAACTGCTCGTTGTTCATTAAGAAGTACGAAAAGAGGTGTTAGGGGAACTAAACTTCCATTATGGTGAGCCTCTGATTAGGTGTCCCCTATGTACTGCTGTGACAAACGATGTGTAGCAGGAGAGAGAGACAGAGAGAACCAGAGGAGATGAGATAGAAGAGAGAAAGAAGAGTGTCTACTGGCACTTTTAATGACTTGTGGTGTGCTGAACTGCTTCTATTAATCAGAGCACTCCATGGGCTTAAGCGCAAGCTCCTGAGTTACACTCTCTTATAAGTCTCCCTGCTATAACTTGTCACCTAGAGCCACCCAAACACTTCTTGCTCTTTCTACTTTTCACCCTCAAAGAACCGCTAACTACGCCTCCGGTTACTGCGGAAAAAAATCAACCCAAGTGCTTGAATTGCATCAAATGTGTTGTTCTTCAGTAGAGGTTTTATATTTCAAATTCGAGCAAGCATGACCATAGTCCAGATGATGGTGCAATAGATTCATCATATTTTCACATCACACATAATTCCATTGTACAAACTAATTGACTTGGGCTCCTTCTAGAGAGTGATATTTCTAATACAATTTCATGACTTACTTACAAGATAATGAAACCAAGAGTGACTTTGAACATGACAAACACACTCGTTAACACACTGACATTTGTAATATATTGTTAATTATGGGCAGAGTTCTACAAAACAGTCCTGAGGCTCAAAGATATTGATATCGTACAGTTTACTTGCAAATGATTTTTTTTTCATCAGTAAAATGTCATGTGCTCAAATTAGACAGGGACGGAGTAAGAGCCAGGTAGGTTTGCATATGCATCCATACTTAACACATAGGTCAAATAAATAAATAAATAAATGAATAAATAGGAAATACTGATTCTCTAATTTGAAATATAGTATAAAGAAGTTCACATTCCATCTTACCTGCATGCACTCATTCTTGCCCATGACACCGGCCAGCTGCAAATAACATTTGACCTGCTGTCGGATCTTCTGGAAGCAGTCAACAATGGGCACTGTGGGGATGGTATGGATACGACTCAGAATATCCAGAGCCACATTCACCAAACCCTGGGGAGACAACAGTGTGCTGTGGTTTTACAAACAATTAAAAAGGTTGAAGGGATCAAAGGAAATCAAAATTAGAGCTTATTGATTCATTTATCTGTCTAAAAAGGCTCATAAACTTAAACCAGTACCTGTTTGCGTCCTATCTTTCCATACTGAATGATAGCGGAAGCCGAGGCATGAACTCCCAACATCGCATTGTTGTTGTTTGGATCATGCTGTGTGTTTGTCTCATATGCCGTCACTATGGCTGTGAACAGAGACAAAACAGTAATGAACATGTTTTTCCCTACATATAAATGTCATATTTGAAAAAGTAAACAAAAAGAGTGGAACTTAGAGCAGTATGAAAGCTCTGGTGTCATATTGCAGAGGAGGGCACTGGGGACACTAAACGTATTGAACAGTAAATGGGCCATGGCGATGAATTTCATCAAGAAAATTCCATTTCACTTCAACATAAGTTTGAAGGCTGTCAAGTATAAATGAAGTGGATTTCATTGGCATGGTGCTGCAGAACCAGTGGCATCATTATTTCAGCGCCTCACAGTGCAAGTTGGAGCTCAAGTTGCTTGAGACATCACATTTTGCAGTGGCTGCCTCTCTGAATGGTTTCAAAGTCACCGCGGGAGAGAGCACTGAGCAAGGTAAATATACTGTATGTGTATGTGTGTGTCTGTGTGTGTGTGTCCTGCAGCGATAGAGAGAGTGCTTTAACGAGCTGACATTTGGAAATGTACAGAGACCCTGAGGGGGTTCTGTAACTTATGGCCTTTTAAAGGAGACACCTTCCTGGAACTAGCAGAAACCTGAGCAGCAATCTCAGTGTCTGCATGAGAGCAGAACCCAGTAATACACATACTATGTGTTAAGAGTCAAGCACGTAAAGATAAACATGTGTTTCAATATCACTGGTCTCGAGCTTAGAGGCAGTACTGGGTGTGTCAGAGTGTGTGTCGTACCTTGGTAATGGTGCTGGCGCCACATGAAGATGCTGCTCCAGTGGGACAGGTCATCAGAAACGATGGGCAGTCGGTTCCTCCAGGTTTTCACCACTGTCTTCATGTCGTGGAGGCTGGTGTTGCGGCCTAGGTTAGCTGGCTGAAGCCCTGCATTAATTTGGGCTGCTTCTTGCAGCTCAATGATTTGTTGTGCTGCCTGGGGGGGAATTAGAAGTAAAAATATGAGTGAGTATCTTGACCACATGGCACAAGATGCATGCAAGGTGTCAGATCTATAGCAGCAGCCAAATGCTTCTCATGCTTGCAATTGCTTACTTTTTTGTTTATAGTTAACATCTTGTGTCCCCAGGCCTGCTTTAAAGATTTGGTCCAGACAGTGTACCAGCTGCACTTAATCGTGTTAATATTCTGTCTACACATCTCAACAAATGTATGCCGCTAGCCAAATGTCCCGCTTAGTTTGCACTGCATTACACACATGGTTTCCATCTGCTGTCAATCAGTGACTGTTCAAGTTTAAGATATCTCACGTCAATTGTTTGTTTTCTGTCTTTGCTTTAGGGTGTTTTGACATGTGGCATACCAAGTTTTTTGTGTGCAGTGAGCCATTAAAAATATCTTGTGCCTTTCTGCCTCATCTCTCTCCCATTATTTCTTGTTGTCTTCAGTGTGTGGTGTACTGCACAATGAAGCTGAACTTCATTAAAAATCCTAAACAAGTTTAATCAATAGAAATGTAAAGGTGTAAAGGAGGAGAATAAGAAAAATAGTGGTTAAAAAGGTAGATATGGAGTGTTTGTAGATCAGTTAAGACATTTCGTTAAGAGGTGGAGTGAGGGTTAGGGTTAGGGTAGATGTGGAGAACAAATATCAGGCTATGGATGAAAAGGTGATGGCAAGACATTAGACTGCTGCATTAGTGGAAAAAATGACTATACGGTAGAAGTACCAAGAATTAAAAACATAAAAGATGAAATGATAAGAAAAAGAAGACTGTTAGGGTATTGACAGATATGATGACAAAATACAATGCTACGGCTGTCCTCTTTTAGGTCATTGGCTTAAGACTCATACTCAAAAATCCCGGGAAATATTGCAAACATTTTTGCATTAGAGATACAGTCAAGCAATATTTCTTTTACGCCACCAAAATAATTTTGAGGAGAAAATCATTACGTCTTCCTACATAACTTCAATGGCTAATCTGCTCCAATATGGCACAGAAACTAGGACAAGGAGATGGGAAAATGATAAGCTAGGGCTTCTATTTCATTCCGTGAAAAAGAGCCTCATTGATTGGCCCAAAGCCACTCTGTGAACATATAATCAATAAGTCCATTATAACTACTCATCAATCAATATTAATGCCAACCCTCATAATCGATAGTGTGGAAGATAATCCATTGATCGACGGTCACTGCTAAGAGCGGGGATTTGATGATAACTTGATTCAAATGGTATTTGAGCAGTTCTGTATTTGCAGAGTCTGGGCTTCTTATTCTTCGAGGCTCATGGAGTCGTGAATGTGAGATATAGAGTTTGGAATGGAGATTTACAACAGGCCGCTTGACTGGCTAGAGGAATAAATAGCTTGTTTTCCCTTGGCTGGGGTAAATAATTGGATTGCACATATGCATGCATGCGCACACACACACACACACACACACACACACACGGAATTTAGTCACCCAATTCAAATACCCATTTTGAAAAGATAAATGTAGTGAATCAGAGTTGTGCTGAAGACTTAACCCCCCCCCACTCCGAAGTAAAATCTCCCAAAACAAAATAAATTAGGCAATACAATATTTTTCACAATTATCTGTTAATATCAGCTGATGGCCCATTTCTAACCTTCATTCAGACCGTCCCATTCATCATGTAAATGTAATTCTGCTGCAGGTATTTAATCAAATATTATCTGATGGAAGGGAAGTAATTACAGCCATTCTAAACTAACTCTCTTCCCACCTCTTCTTCTCTTTGACTCTTTCTCCCCATGTCCCCCCATTCTGTTCACGCTTTACCTTTTTCAATTTTCTCCTTCTCCTTTTTCATCTTTGCCCTTGTCTATTGTAATCTCTCGTAGGGGAATCAAAGAGGCTTAAAGGTGTTTTTGGATTTACTTATTTTTAATCATCTATCTCAATTTTACAAAATGGAGTGAGAGAGAAAGATAGAGGCCCTTAACATCAAGAGCGTTTACATCATACGTCTCAGGGCTACTGTTGATTTCTTAAAATGGATCTCTTCAAGTGCTCATCAAAATAAACTGACTTCCCTTAACTACGCATCTCGGCTTCCTGACTGCTGTGTCAGTCTAACTGGAGCACTTCAACAGAAAAAAAAGGTCTCCATGTATTTTGTGCACTGACCTGCAGCAGCGGCGTGTGCACGTGGGAGACAATGTGAGGCAACCTCCTCCACTCGCGGATGGCCAGGCTGGAGGCCATCTCCACCAGCCGCTCTATGAAGTTAAGCTGCTGCTCCTCTGGGTGGCAGATGGCCAGGTAGCCACGGTGCATGTTCACCTTCCACGCCATCTCCTTAGGACAACTGAGCTCCACCTGGAGAATCATACAGAATATCAATGTGCATGTTTCTCCACATATTTACAGAAGCAGAAGACTGGCTACAACACTGAATTATTAACAATAAAAAGGACTATTGTTCTGAAAGGATAATAGGTTGGCAATGACAAACATTTTAAAGAGCAACATACAACTGTCAAATGAATAGGTGTACCTTGGTATAACCACAATAAAAAAGATCATGGTGAAGGCTCAGTCTCACAACAGCAGGGGTTTGAATATCTTGTCGTTCTCAAATGTTCCTTCACGTGTCAAGATGATTCACAAGAATCCTGCTGTTGGAAATGCGAGTTTTGCTTGTTTGCATTCATCTGTAATTTGTTTCTTTCAATAGTCTTTTACTTATTCTACCATCTGCCGTCTCCAGAAAAATCAAGCTTCACTTGTGTTTGCACTGGAAAACATCTTCATCTTTTATGTTGTAAAGCAATCCGTTTTGCCGCAAAATCCACACTGGTAGCGCACAGGGTCAAATGCTGAGAAGATTACATTTTGAGAAGACTGCCAATCTCCTCAACAAATATCTTGTTTAAGGTAATAATACAGATTTTTATTATTTTGTCTTTATTCCCTTTGCTCTTAAGTACAACAAAAATGTATACTTTTGGAAACAGCTGACTGACAGACAGTAAAAAAGGCTAAGAGTAAACACCTAAATCAATGTGGAATTGGTGACATACTCTCTAGAAACAAATGCCGTGTTTAGGTTTGTCCTTATGATTTCAGGCAGAATAGGGCGAACTCCTCATGGCGCTGAGAGTGTGGCAGTTTTAATTAAATGAAAACATCCAAGGGGTAAGGGGCTATGACACTTTCCTTGCATAATTCAATAAAAACACACAACAATACTGTACTGCAATTTATTTTCTGAAGGGTTTCAGCAGGACTTTTGTACTAATGACTAATCAACCTGACAAGTCAGAGACGGAGGCGAAGGACAGGAAAATGCTATTGATTAAACTGCTAAGTGCATTAACACTAAACAAAAACTAGCCCAGGGGAGCCTGCTACGTCAAACCTGTGGTTTTGCTGTTGTTTGTTTATTAAGTGAGTGAGAGAAAGACAGAATGTGAGAAGAAAAGAGCAAGAGAATGAGAAAGCATAGGTGTGTATTTGTGTACACTCTTCCGATGTTGGAGAAAATTACATTGATGGGTCAGAGCACACTTATCAGGGGTGACGCTTGATGAATATCCTGGAGACAGGGCCGCCCTTATCAAGAGCCAGCTTTAATTGAAAGCGGGGACATTTGGACTTTGCCTCTGAGCTGGTGAGCAGTGGGCAGGCAGGCAACTGAACGCCTTGCTCCTCTCCTCCACCATAAAACAAATCACCCTGCAGCAGATGCCGGTGTAATTATTCACACACACAGCTGTCGTAAATATTAGCCACTAAAACCAATGCTGCAGAGCGAGGGATGAAGACATGGAGGTGCAAGTAGAAATGGCAGCAATCAAAAAAAAAAAAAGTAAAGAAGAGAATTTGGAGACAAAAGAGAGAGAAATGGGTACACTGTGGAAGGAAGAAATGAAACACGGAGAAAGGGATATAGCGGAGTTGGTGCTGCTATCCAGACAATTTAATTAGGTGTCACCTTAGGACAGACCGGCTCAATGGATTGGTTCCAAGTCTCCTTGAAAGAGCAAAGCAGGAGTATTTGTTATGTGTCAGGTACTATCATGCGCTCGCCACCAATCTACACTTTGTTTTAGGAAACATGAAGCCAATAAATTAACAGAGCGAACAGCTGAACTGCATTTCCACAGCTTTTACGGCCAGCTCTCTCATTCTCCCCGGGGGTGAGAGGTTGTGCAGGGACCGGACGGTCCCAATATCAAGTTACTATACACTGACACGAGGTCTGTGCCTAATATACAGCACTGTACTGGGAAACCAGGAATAAAATGAAAAAAGGAAAGCCTCTGGTTCATTGGGTTCAAGTCTTGAGGCTCCACTGCGTCTGTCATTGTGTTAGCAAGAATTTGTGGTTGTAGTTTTTTTTTTTTCTGTCAAAACTGTTCAAGGTTATTGCAACCTTTGGGAGACAGTGAGAGCACTCCTGTGTGCAGATTGTGTGTTTTTGTGTGTAGAAGTTCATACATGAATACATTTTTACATAGGGACTGCACACTTCTCACCTGTACCAGAGCCTCCTTCATGGCAGCCCAATTGGAAACCCTCCAAGCACACTCGAGCATGAGATAAGGGTTTGAGTGGCCTTTCGATTGGCCGTATTCTGTCAGAGGTTCCCACTGGTTCAATTCCTTAGAACAGCTGGAAATAATGAAGACAAAGGCAATAAAAAGAGTAGGCAACATTAAAAAGTGGCTACTTTTAAATAGTGGTGGGAATCTCTGGGCCACTCACGATTCGATTCCAATTCAGAAGCTCAGTCATATTTAAAGGTGGAGAATTGGCTTTTTAGAACATGAAACATGAGGTGGTCAGATCTAATGTGATAAAGTAGATCAACAGCCTTTGTGTTTTGTCTAATTATTTTATGTTTGTCATATTAGATCATGTAACTTATTTTTTTCTCTCCTTTTGGCCATTTGTGTGTGTTGTCTAAGTTGATGTCCATTATCCCATCCTCTTTCAGTTCCTCTGTTTTCTGATTTGTACATGTCTAGACACAGTAACTATAAAAAAATATATATATATATATATATATATATATATATATATATATATATATATATATATATATATATATATATATATATATATATGTGTGTGTGTGTGTGTGTGTGTGTGTGTGTGTGTGTGTGTGTGTGTGTGTGTGTGTTAAAGTCAAAGTCAGCTTTTTCAATTTCTTCACATGTCAAGACATACAAAGTTTGTCTTTGTGTGTGTGTTTTAATAATCGATTATGAACTTCAGGATTGAAACGTTCTAGAGAGAATCGCGAGGCATCTAAGAATCAATTATTTTTTCCATCCCTACTTTTAAATGTGCTACAGCTAAGCTAAACAACATTTCAGCAGTGAAATGCATCCTTTTTGTTAGTCCAATTGCCAGTTCCTCTATGCATTTGGAGCAGTTAAAAAAATTCAAAGGTTATCATTTTAGCTTTTTTTCCATATTTGCTTAGGTCCCTTGCGGTTTCTTAGTCTCACACATAAAGCTGCGTGTCTTCTTTTTATTTTTTTAATTATTTGCATGGTAAAATAGACTTAACATTGGATCCTATGTTAAATAGGCAGGCATACTAGTGGGAGAGTCATTTGGTTCTGCAGGGAGGCATGGTGGTCATCCTAGACTGTGGCAAGTTATTAAGAATTTATTTCACACATATCACAAAGAAATAGGACGTGATGGATTTCCCTGCTCCTCCACATATGAACAAAAAGTAAAGGTAGGCCTGCAGGTTAATAAAGGAAACATATACTCATTGTACAGAAGTTCAGTTTGTTCATTATATTCTTCAAATGCCATCTGGATGCCCTGCTGTATGACTCATGTGATGAATGGAATATATGTTATCTGGTTTGAACAATCAATGGTGCACAATATATATGCATGTATTAATATGTGAAGGTATTGAAGTGAAAATCCACTAAGGTTTTGTGCTCTGCTGACTCTCTTGATTTGTAACACAAGACTGCCCTCTGGGATCCAGAAATCTTACCGTATCCAGTGGTCCTCCCAGAGCTGGTACTCGGGGAAGATTGCTGGCGAGACGTTGCTCCTCTCGTGCTCTTTTCTAGCCTTCTCCATTGCTTTCTCATAGCTCTCTTGGGCCTAAACAGACACATGACAGTTTTAATAACAAGCTTTTTGAGGCTAATAAAATGATTATTAGCCCAAAAATGTGCTGCAACATTTTTCCTATCCTTATTGATATAAATGGGAGGGACATAAGATTAGAAACAATACATAACACAAATAACACATTAATTTTAAAGCAGCCAGTGACTGCCTTTCAAGCTTTCTCTCACCTGTTCGAAGAAACCATGCTGCTCATAGGCAATGGCTGTGGCGGTCTCGGGAAACTTGCACCTCTTCTGCCACAGGCCGGCCCACATGTCCTCCTCTTGGAGCAGAGAGTAGAGCTCTGCTAGGGAGTCCAAAATCTCCTATAGACAAGTGTGAATTGCAACAGAACATATTGAAACATTTCCAGTTATCATTTTGTAAATTGAATGAGAGCAGTTTGGCTAATGGGTTTATTTCAAACAGGATAAGAGGCAGATTTTCCAACTTTAAATATGAGGCTGCAACACACAAATATATCTATTGATTCTCCACTGTTGAAGAGAAGGATAAAAAAATACAAAACAGTAGCACTTTTAAGAAAAAGCTTCTTTTGTCCTTACGACTAGGGTGTCATATTACTAACTAGTTTGTTACTGCTTTCCCAAGAAATAAAGTCCTGGAGGTAGTAACACAAAATTATGTGAAGATTGTCCATTGGCAAGTTATTAAAATATAAGTGGAAATAGCCAAAATAAAAAGTATTTGAGGGTCATACAAAATATGGCCAACTCCAAGCTTATATCAAAATGCATTACCTGTTGAGGTGGTGTGATGCTCTCTTGCTCGTAGAACTCTGTGCTCTGCTTGGGTTTGCTGTGCAGGCTGAGGCCCTTTTCAAAGGCCTGCTGCTCCAGCATTAGAGTGGAGCGTAGCCAAAGGTTGTGTGTCTTGCCCAAGTACTTCAGCACACAGGGGCGGATGGGAATAGGAGGCACACATTGGGACATAGCCTCAACAAAGCAGTTTAGGGCACTGGGCTGACAGTCCCTCTGGGCCTGGTGGCTGCCACTGCACAGGAAAGGACTCATTTCTCCTGACAAAGCCTGGAGAGGGGAGAGAGAAACAGCACATCAACTACCCAGTTTCACTTAAGCAGCAGTGCACTGATATAGCATATTGATAAAGGCATTTTGTTGCATGTATGGGATGCAACATGATGCTGTTTTCCAGTAACAGAGAGCTGTTAGGAAACAGGAAAAGAGAGGTAAGAGAAAACAGGTAAGATGACTGGGAAGGGACAAATGAGAAATTGTGTGTAGAAGAAAAATAACCAACATGTCGCTGGAAGTCCTTTCATTTTTTACAGAAGTGAGCCACATGAGATTTTTTTTAATTATTGTAATTTTATATACATATATTTATGTACAAATAGTCAATGTTAGAAAATATTATATATTATATATGTGATGCAAGTGATTACAACCATTTTACCCAGTGATTGTCACTAATTTTCAAATAATGCAGCCTATTTAGCACTTGTACTTTTATTATAAGGTAATGCCAAAAAAAAAAAAAAAAGTATTTGCTTTGTTGGAACTGCACAAGGCCAGTCTATGCAAAAGAGCCTCTCAGAACGGCCAGATTCAGACAGAACAGACTGAGTGTGACCGCGGAGTTAGTGCTCTGATAATCATGACTGACACAACCTCAGAAATAAATGATGCATTGGAAATGAATATAATTTCAACTGCCTGTTGACAGCATGGAATAATTAATGCCATGATGGTCACTTTAATTAGGCTGGTGGTGGAGAAGGCCAATATGTCATCAAATTCCTTCCGTAGCGAAAATGTGCTTTTATATCATTCCCATGTGATAATCCCCTCAGAGATAAAAGCCTGAGCACCAGTAATTGATATGGTGTAATACGGGCATTAAATGCAGAGCTGAGGCAGGCATCAGAATAACCATATGTGACCTATTTGTGACTTCATGCCTGTTACACAAAAAAGAAAATATCATCATTTCGAAGCTATATTTTTATTGATTGCATCTTTTAGATATTTAGAAGCTCAATCACTTAAAATCAAGGCCTTTCAACAACTCTAAAAATACTCTATATGCATCTGGTTCGTTAAACTCATTACAGCTTTCCACCCTCTGCTGTCTTGGTTCTATATTTGGCATAAATTAATGTGTCTTCATTAAATGGAATTGCACATTTGGGTAGGGCCAAGGTCAGAGTTACTGTCTGCTTGCATCATTGATAAGATACAGAAAAGAATATAGGGAGTAGATGGGTATACACAATGTCAACTAACAGGCAATGTGGAAGACAAAAATACTTGGGATAGTGAGAAGACGTAAGAGCCTGCATTTTGTCTTTTGATTCTGAAGGATAGTCCTTTGCCAACCAGGTGACATATTTTAGACTTTAAAAACATAGTGGCAACACTTTAATACTGTATGCCTTGCAAATGTTATCAATAACTAACATGAAAAATGTCATCAAATGTTTCCCCACAAAGCTGGATAGACACTCTGTTGTTGCTGATGCTTGATACATTCTCAGGCGAGTAAATTTCTTTCTCTTATTTAATATTCACAACATTTAAAAATATGGTTACATAACCTCAACCATCAGCATACTTCCACTGTACCCCAAGCAATACTAAAACATACTGTGTATACAACTGAAGTTAGTTAGCTCTGTGCTTCTCTGGTCGGGTTTAACTAGATAGTTAACTTACTCAGTGGCTTCTTAGTTAATGTTATACTCACATGCTGCTGCCTGTCAGAGAGGATCTTCCAAAGGCGAGGGAAGAGCTGAACCCAAGTCTTCTCAGCCAGCGGTGTGGAGATGTGACAAAGCTGGACAAGAGCGTTCAGAAGTGCCCCGGTCTAACACAGAGCAGAGAAAAAAATGACAGCTGCTGACTCAGCAAGGCAAGGGTTCAGAATCCTTTCCATCCGGGAGTGTACTGCTGATATACTATCCTACTGGGTGGTTGATTGCAGTGTTGTAGTCGAGACCACCTAAATCGAGACCAAGTCATTACCAAGACCAGAGTGTTTCTAGACTGAGACAACATGTCGACTTTGGTGGATTGAGACCGAGTCAAGACCAAGACCAGAATTGTGTTAGACAGCCAGAGCTTCTTCTCCTGTCTCACGGATTCCCTTTCTTGGGAGTGTGTGTAAAGGGGGCAGGGAGAGGGGGGTTTACAGCAATAAAAACTTTAGACATCAAGTTATTGGTTGCATTTGCAAGTTTAAACACATAGGCATAAATCAGACAATGCCAACGGGCAATTTAACTAAATCCATGCAGTATTGGTCTTGACCGGTCTTAAAATAAAATCCCGAGTGCGCTTTATTCGAGACCGAGACAAGACCAAGTAAAAATGTGGTCGATTCCGAGACGAGACCTTCAAAAATTGGTCTTGAGACTGAGATCGATCTTGAGTACTACAACACTGGTTAATTGTATTCGACTGATGTTCCATGTCCAAAATCAGTGTCTCATCTTATTGCTAAAATAAAATCAGCAGGGCTCTGGATCACAAACAACTCTACACAGGATAGAAGAGGGAAAATGTTTAAAAAGTTTTTTCTCTATACATTCTCTATAATATTGCTAGTAGTATCCCCTGGGCAATTAAGGCAATTCTAAAAATTCCTCAACAGTCACAAAATTTCCCCAATTTTGTCAAAATCCAATCAGTTTTAACAACCCCTAACTACACTGTAAGACAGACTACGTGCTGGTTCCAAAAAGGCCAAACTTACCTTGACCTCCCGTAGTGAGTCTAGAAACTTGTCATGACGGTTTGTCAGCATGTGCAGTTGGTTGCCTGCATCTCTCTCAGCCTGCTCCTTAGTCTTGGGGATGGCTGTCTGGTCACCTGGTGCTAACTCTATGTCTATCTCCACATCCTGCCAGAACAGAGAAGAAAACAATCATCTTTTGGGAGAGGCAAGAAGCAAGGCTTTCATCTTTTTTCAGCACCACAGTATGTAACGTGTGTGTTTTGGTTTTGTTTATTTATAGATATAGAAAGACAAAAAGGATCCAAGGGCTAACATGTAAAAGCGATCAACACTTTTTTCCAACACTGTGTGTGTGTGTGTGCACGTATCCCACCTCCTCCTTGGTCTCACTGTTCTCTCTCTCACGTGGCTCCTGCTTGACATGCGTTGCCATGGCGAAGGCGGCGCGGTCATGGCTGTCAGCCAGGTTGATGACGTTAGTGATGGAGGGCAGCATGGATCCCTGGCAGCTGGTGCCGATGATGGTGTTTCGCTCACACACTGCCAGCAGCAGCTAACAAGCACATATACACACAAACACGGACATAAAAACCAAGGGAAAAATGCAAAGATTAGCAATAGTAAATGACCTGACAACTTTCTGCGTAATAAGAGGGTAGAAACTAAACTAAACCAAAAATGTAATAAAAATGTATTAGTTTTTAATGTTGCATAAAAGGCTTGAAAGGCCTACTGAAAGATTAAAGGCAGCGCTGTTCACCTCTATGCACTGTTTGATCCAGAAGTGGCTGCCCATGGCTTCCCAGTTCTGAGAGCAACAGATGTAGAGCAGTCTCTCATAGACACGCCGCTTCATGGAGGCGTCAAACACCTCAAAGAACTTTGCTCTGATCAGTGGCTGAGTGCACCGGAGCCCCGAGAGGAAGGCTGGCTCCAACTTGGAGGTGATGTCACTTCCTGAAAGGCTCTCATCCCTGAACAATGTGAAGGACAAAACATTTATTTGACAGAGCTTGCATGCCAGCTCTTACCCACTGAACTGGCATTCATGAAGGCAGAAGACTGACATTTTGTTAATGATAAAACATGTTATTCACTTAGAGCATCTGCTGTTACTGAAAGCAGGCAAAGCAGTAAGACAGTTCTGAAAAACAAGAGACTATATCTAACAAAACAATACACTAAGTACACACTGAAATTACAGAAAATGGGAGCACAAGAAAAAAAAAGTATATTAATTTGAGTATATCAAGAATGTGCTGACTCTAAGGTCAGTTTGGAGGCCATCATCACTGAAACAACTCAGATATTTTGCAGCAATTTGAGGAGGCTTGAGACTTTATGACTTTTACTTTTGTTAACTGCAGTTTTAAATTAATTATCTTATCAATATAATATGTTTTTGTTATTTTACTTTTACATTTGTATTAATGTCTTAGGAAATGTTCAAAACAAATTGTCAAAATAATCCAAAGAATACAATGTCATTTATATATTTAGCTCATTTTGTCTGGTATTTTTGTGCAACTGTAGACACAATAATTACACATACTACTAAATAGTAGTGTATATAATCCTGTTTGTGATTGATGGATGATTTACAAATATGGCAGGCCAGGCAGGTAAGATTGCGAACATTTGATAAGCACAAAAAGTAATCTCATAGCAACATTCAAAAGCAAGGTCCCAGTCCGTTCAAACAGCCGTGCAATACTGAGGATCACTGAAGTGGAACTGAGGAGATGGCAGTTAAACCTGAATATTCTGTGAAATTAAGTATCTTTGATGTTGATACTCCACTGCTAGTAAAGCACCAACCGTTATGCATTAAACACTTACATAACAAATGTCATCATTTCTACATCATCCTGCTGCACTAAATGGGCCTCATGGGTATGATTCACATAACAGAAGGAGACAGGGAAGGTGGGATAAAAGGAACAACAAAGCCAAGGCTGCCCCAGCTGCATATTGCCCCTATTTGCGCCATTCTCTTAATCACACTGTTCAGGCACAGCTGCTTTATCATTCCATTATCATTACATGCTGTCCATCATGGCTTTACTGCTCGTTCTAAATCTTTTGACATAAAGAGCAGATGGGGTGGAGGGATACAGGGTACATTTGGCTTATTAAATGTGTATGTGGGAAAGGCAGAAAGACAAAGAGCCAGGTTTGATGAATAGCAGGGAGTAGGATAGTCTCTCCCCTCTGGCCCCCACCTACTGGGTGTCCTGTCAGGAGTTGGCTGAGTCCTGACACTACTTTAGCCCGGGAAACACCCTGGCATATTATCTATCTCTATCACTATGTGCTGTCTTTCTGATCCCTTCTACATAATGCAACCCTCCTATTCTCCACCTTTACTCTATTTACAGCTTTAATTTCTAATAATTAATTACTCTTTTTCCATGTACCACCAACTGACTCTAACCATTTCCATTTATCTACCATGATCTATTATTCCCTATCCTTACTTTGATCTTTAAAAAAAAAAAAAGATGAATGGTGTACTGCTCCTTCTTCAAACCCCCTCATCCTCATCTCTATTTTTTCTACTGGTCCTTGACCCAACCTCTTGTGTCTTTACCCGCCTCAACCTCTGGACCTTCATCCCTCCTTTTGAGATGGATGCAAGGGCGGCATGGCGGCAGCGGCACGGCCATTTGGCCATGTGATGAATGGCGGTAATTACCTGTAGACGTAATTAACGAGGTCCAGGAACTGGGCGTTTAACTCAAGTTCATCAGGGAAACGCTTCTCTATGTAGGTCATCATCTTCACCAGCAAGACGGACTTCTCACGTATGTTAGGCATCTAAAAAGGGAAAAGGAAAAGAGGCATGTCGGTTATAAAGGAGAGATAAAGTGAGGGAAGAAAATAAAAAAAAACAACAGATAATCTATTCAGTTTTATTCTTGTGACCACATCCCTCTGTCCAGATCACCCTTTTACTGTGTGCTGTCCTTCAACATCTTAAAACGCCAAAGCCACCTCTGTGGGTAATGTGCTTGTGTTAACTTTACTGGGTTTATAAAATGTGCTTTGCTTGTTGTTTGTCCAAAGGTTTCACACCTTTTAAGATGTAATGTGCTGATTCAGTTGAGTCACATCTGCTATTGTCAAAGAAATAATCCGATCTGCTGAATCACACATTTCTATTTGTTTGCACACATTATATTTTGTGTAATTTAATATTGGTTCAGAGTCGAACAATCTGTACTGTCTCGCAGAGGAAAGCCTCCTTCTTACCTGATTCGCAGCCATGGGAGAATTGTTTTTCACCCACTCTTCAACAATTTTGACAACAGCCCGGAGGATTTTGGGGTCAGGTGACTTTTCAATCAGCGACGTGAGGATGACCTGGATGAAGTTCTTCCTCATTTCAATGCTCATGACAGACAGTCGTGTCTTCACCAGGTCAAGACTCAGCATCACCAGCTCACTGGTCACTATGAGAATAGAGAGATTAAAGTTAGGCAGAACTGAGACAAACAAGCTACCAAGAAACAGGGTATACAGTATTATTATTGATGGAAAGTTTTTGTTGACATTTGCGAATAAATTATTGTGCATGCTTTTCCATAAATATGCATCAAAAGACACCAGTTGAGGTGAGTCCGTCTTCAAAATCATCTAAGTAAGCAACCAACATATAGAATTTCTTCATTGCTATTCCAGAATATAAGAGCTGTAACAGAAAATAAAGTACAGCTGTGTGTCTTTTTTTCCCTCTTTTTTTTTACTTTTTTTCAGTAGTCAGCCTGGTCTTGAACAATGTCAATCGTGCACTTGTTTATGTTTTCAATAGTGATAGCAGGCAAAATACAACTAAACAGTTCCAATACTTCAATAAAGTTTATTTGATTAGCAAGACATTTGCAATCCTTAGCGGCAAAAGCCTCACTGGTCAGATGGCTTTTTGTCTTAGTGACTCTAACTTTGAGGGTAAATGTCCGTTTCCCCCAGTATAGTCATTAGGGGCCAATTGAAAGCACTGATAGCATCTTTCAGCCATTACCGCCAATCTGGTATAGCCAAGCTCAGGAAGTCAGTGAACCTCAATGAATTTTGTAATTGTCATAAGAAAGCTAAACAACCTAACCCTTGTGAAAACTCTTATCTTTAATCTTGCTGCCTAACATACAGGACAAAGCAAGTTGTTAAAAGGTTCCGTGTCAAACTATGTCTACTCTTTAAACCCATAGCAAAACAGCACAAGGTGACCATCTGTCTGCTTTATTTTGAGAAATAGAGGAGACAATACAGCGTAGGAACCAGAGCTGTGAAATGCACACTAGACTTCCTGATAATGTCAGCCAGCTGAATAGCAGGCCTGCAGAATAAGTTCCACTGAAATGGTAATTGATGTCTGGTGGATCTCTGAGCTCTAATGGCGACTCAAGAACGGGGGGGGATCCATCTAATCTATTTTGTTTGTTTCTGTGGTGGACTACATAATGTATTTATCAAAATCTCAATTCAAAGCTATATTACACACTATAGTATGTGTGTGTGTGTTATCATTCTTTATGTTGTAATATATTGTATACTGTATATGTGTGTGCCTGTTATGTCTGTGCTCGGCATCCTCATTTATTTCCACTGAAGTCATATGCATGTACCCGTGCTGGTTTCAGTGACTCCTGGGTTGGCCTGCTGGGGGCTCAGATGTTCCCGCACCATCTTCTGTAGTGAGCGCATGAACACTGAGATGAGGCGGTCGATGTAACTGGCATTGTAACTGCAGGCGGACTTCAGGATCATCAGTGTTCCTGGAAGACAAATAAAGGTGTAGAGAGGAGGATGAAGGGAGGGGGGGGGAGAATGGGAAATGCAATAATATGACAAGAACCTCAACCTCTGCGGGGCAAAGTAACAGACACACACCTGCAGTCAGCTTGTGTTCAGCCACACAGCATGATAAGCACTTGGCGTTTTCTTTTTTTGAGAGAATCTAACAAAGGTTTATCACAGGGCAAGGATAGGCATGAGTAATGCCCCTTTCTGTGGCTGCTCCCTCGGGTGGAGACAAATGTCACTTCCCATCATATCAGCACCACCTCTCTGCGACAGCAGGATACCAAATGCATTTTATTGACCACAACTGCCATTTTGGGAAACCGTATAAAATAGCATTACCTTTGGACTGCTCTGCAATAGCCATTTGTCAACCTGAGGGGCCTTAATCTGTAACACTATTAGATATTTCAAACAAAAGAAGAACAATCTAATAATTGTCTCCTTGGAATAAGATTTAATGTAAGCCTTTTCTTTTAATGCTCTCTGACATCTGGGAGGATAAGAGTAATGGTCATACAGGAAGGGTGGCCAAAACCAGCAATCCTTCCCAAGACAACCTTTACCGACCCGCTGGACTGTGGCCTTCGTTTAAACACCAGATGTTAGCCCAAGCAGCAGGGCTCATCGGCTTGCATTTTAACGACCCACTCACTGGCTTAATTGCTAAAAGTGACTGAGGCAGCTTGGTTTTGTAGGGATGGAGTGGGAGTGTGAAACATTGTTTAAAAACCCACAGGTTTATGAGCAAAAAACAGAGTAACAGAGCACAAGGTAGAAGAAGAAGAAGAAGAAGAAGAAGAAGAAGAAGAAGAAGAAGAAGAAGAAGAACTACTACTACTTACCAAATAGCTGTGTGGGGTTTGTGTTACTTGTGGCTTTTTCATAGTTGGTAAGTCCTTCATAGATGACCTTGCCCACAGCAGCATACAGACACTCCAATTCCTCATACTTAGATGCCACTGTTGATGTGCCTAGAGGGAAAGAGAAGTGTTTGCTTTAAAGAAATAAAAGCTGAGAATCTAAATGAATGCCTTGCTTTTAGCATATGACTAAAACAAACTTAAAAATGTAGACATCAATCAACAGAGCAAAGGTCCATGTTTTTTGGCACATCTTCAAAGAACACAGAAGGGAGTTCACAATTACTCAGTCAACTCAAGACATGCAGTATTTTCCTGAGTCTGAGAATAGCTGGCCTGTTCCAGTAATACTACTGGCAACTTACTAGGCTCAGTGGGAAAGATGCTCATGAGGCGAGAAAGGAGAGAATGGACAGCCCGCAGGACTTTGGTGTTGCCGCAGGTCATGCATGCAGCGATGCCCCGCTGGAGGGGTTTGAAATGGGCCAGGATGGCTGGGGACTGCAGCACTGTCAGCAGGAAGCAGAGAATCTCCAGTCCAGTGCAGATGTTAGAGATGTTAGCCTGTGCTGTTTGCTCCTGAGAGGACACAGTGGAAAACAGAGAAACCAGGATGTCATTAGCATAAAAGAAGTATAAGCATAATTCAAGTAACCATGTTTAGTCTTTCTTACAAAAGACAGAAATATTAAGCACCTGCTTAATACATATCAGCAACATAGCCAGACCTATCTTTTTTAGACATAAAGATACAACCCTAAAACAAAGCAAGAAAAACTACTTCAGCAAATTCATCAGTAGATGCATTAATCATTCAGGTTTCAGAACAAATTCTACGACAACTCAGAAATCAATATCTACACACAGAGGTATTTCTCACACAAAAGAACCAAGGCAATGTGATCGCTGCTAAACCAAAGATCAATGGCTAACATTGGGTCCTAATTTTGTCTAAATTGCAATCAAAGTTTACAACGATGGCAGGGCCAAGAGGATAATCTGGGACAGCTCCATAGCACTAATCTTGGCTAATGAACAAGGTGACTCTTGTGATGAGGCTCCTGGTAGATATTAGGGTAGTATTGATTTGGCAATGTATTAAGAGAATGGGACCTCGCCTCTCATGCCATGCAGATAGGGCATATGCATGCATGTGCACGAGAGATTTGCGTGTGTCCCCTACCCCTCCGCATTTGCCCTCTTACGCCACTCCTCCTGACTCTTAATCACTGCCATTCCAGTACAAAGAGATGATAAAAGGTAATCCGATTTAGGGCATTGTTCATTAGTCTGAGCAAGATGGCTAGGCAGGTAGAGCATGCTCCCCAGGGGAAAGGGCCTGTGTACGTGCATCTGCATGCGAAGGACAGAAAGCCGTGTTTGTCAGATCTGCTGTGTGTGTGTGTGTGTGTGTGTGTGTGTGTGTGTGTGTGTGTGTGTGTGTGTGTGAGAGAGAGAGAGAAAGGAGTGGCTGTTGCAGTGATCCCCAAAAAGGGAAGTACGTGACAATTTCCGGCGCATGGCGATAACCTTGTCTGAACAGTGGCGCTGAATCAGACCGGAGAGATGAGTAGAGAAAGAGAGAAGCAATGGACAAAAAGAGAGAGAAAGAAGAGAGACCGCGATAAGAGGCTGAAAAGAAGGGATGAGAGGAGAAAGTGGTGCCAAAAGAGAGAAGGAAAGGCAAAGGGGAGATGCACAGTGGGGCGATAGAGAAGGCAGGGATGAGGAGCTTAGGATGGAGAGGGGTGGTGGTTGAAGAAGAAGGCACAGGCCAACCCGGATAGACTCCTGTTATCTCACCACTGTCATTATTTTGTCATTATGGTGGTTGGCGCCTCACTTCATGCATTACTGATAACAGACAAAGGACTTGGAAGCGTTGGAGAAAACACTAAGACAGCAGGGACAAGTTAACTTCTGCAGTGTCTGGGAAAGCGACCAGCAGAGACACATTAGTTAATCTTTACAGTTTGATGATTATTGCTTGAAGCTGTAATAACAAGCCTGAATATTTTACATTTTATTCAGACTTGTTTTCCTAAAACATTGTTGATGACATGCCCATGCACGAGCAATTTCAAATAAGAACAGCAATAATCCCCATCCCAAAATAGAAAAGATAAGCCAGGCACTTTAAGTGTCACTTTAAGTTAATATCCTCATCATCAATGGAAAATCCAAAAAGCAATCATTGACAAGTGATCTCTGAAAAAATGCAGCACATAAACACAGCTTAGCACCAAAAATGTGCATGAATATGGCTTTACGAAACATAAAGGCAGCCTCATAAGGTACATAATGATCAACTGAGTCACTCTGACTGAAGACATATGCCATCTTACCACTGTCATAAGCAGCTTGTCAAACCACTGTAGCTTGAGCTCAGCACGAGGCCACATGTCAGGCCTGAGGGCAGACTTCATGAGGCTAACACAGCGACGGGACAGCAGCTCTCCCGGTGACCCAGCCACATTGGTGCTGTCGTTCACCTAGACATGAGAGGGGGAGGAAGATCGGTATCATTATCAATGACAAAGTGAGTCTTCATCAATCAATATCACAATGATGACCTGAGAAATGAGACATCACACATGGCAAGACGAGACAAGGACTGGCACCATATATTGTAATTTCATGCGTGCTGCTTGAGTTCAACACGCAACACGTGACGCAGCAAGGGAGGAGATCATCCTTTAATCAGGAACCCCTGCACAAGCATTCACCCTGTGGAAGCACCCTTGGGCAAGAAAATTAATCCTTATGCGCTATAGGTGCAATATTCTTTGGTTAATTGTAATCCCTGGGGGCTGTGAAAAGATACCATTTTTCTACAGGGATCAATTCAGTATCACAAAACACTGTTATCAAGTAGAATACAAAGAGAAGATTATGTTTCTTTAGACTGTTCAGAGAACAGTGAGTGATCGCTAGTGGTTAAACAGAGGGTTATATTCAACAGAGATGGTTGGATGAACAGTGAAAATGGAGCTTGGCCCAAATAAGAAAGTAGGAAAAGTCAAGGTGAGCAAAATCTCAACAGTCTATTTCCAGCTTGTAACCACGGTCATCACTGCCACAAGACCAAGGGACAGCTGTGTGAGCAGACACAAAAGACTGTCTGTGTGTAGAGATGTGTTTAGGACAGCCACCAGGTGTATCCTACCTTTGCCACGGTGGGGTCAGAATAGATGTGTCCTTCCTGACAGGCACTATGGATAGCAGAACTTTGTGTGTGAGAGTGTGTGTGTGAGAGAGATAGTGTGTGTGAGAGAGAGATAGTGTGCTTGCGTGCATTACCTGGCATGCAATCCTGATGAGGAAGTTGACCACAGTGTCCGTATGTTGTTTCTCGACAGGCTTGGTGAGCATGGTCTCTGTACCTGGCATGGACTGACTGCGGCCAAACACCTGAAAATTACACATGCAAACATTATATTTATTAATATTTCAGATCTTTTTTGTTTGAATACAGAGAAAAGAAAGATTGTTATAACCAAAGATTTTAAACTTTCAGTAACTAAGAAACTTAACAGACTTCACAATAAAAGTCTGTGAAAACAGTTAGGAGAGAATATCAAAGAGGCTGCACAAAGTCAGGATTTGGTCTGCATTGCTTAAGCAGGCTGCAAATAGGATTTTCTGAAAATGATCTTGGCAATTTTATGAGCAATTAACATTTCCTTGTCCCAAGCAAAAACAAATGCTATTGCAATTCTCCTGACATCAGGTAAAACAAGCTGGAAATTAAACCATCATTAAGAAAGCAACTACTAAGAATTGTGCTAGTGTTTACAGGAATTAGAATAGCAATTAAGTATTAAATGGATTTTTAATACATCTTAATATGATTTGAGTTGCTCTGCAAGATGTTGTCTGGACAGTCAAAATGCTGCTATTTTGGTTATGTTGCCATAATGTTGCCAATGCTGAAGACCTTTCTTTTTGATGTTGCCTTTCTTTAAATTATGTTCATTTCTTTGTTTAATTTCTTATACTGCACTGTAACTTTGTAATTCCTGTTTTTATTTTTAAATGTTTCTTCTGTGTTTTATCTGTTTTTATTTATTTTTTTAACTGTTTTTGTGTAAAGCACTTTGAATTGCCCTGTTGCTGAAATGTGCTATACAAATAAAGCTGCCTTGCCTTAAATAAAAAGAAATATGTACGTTTTAGTAAAGGAGCACTTATTCTATAGGCTTTGAGCTCATATACTATGTATGTATGTATGTATGTATGTATACACACACACACACACACACACACACACACACAGTATATACTTGACTTATAGGGGAAAAAAAACATTTCAGAATCATCCGTAACAAAAGGCACAAATGGATGCGTTTTCAACATTAGGCAAATATATAAACTTCATATGTATCAGAGATTGACCATAGTGTAATTCAACAACTTCAATTTGGAATTTGAACAGGCACTTGAACAAAGGCCTCTCATCTAGTTTTTGTGACTGCAATGACAACAGATCACATTAACATTCAAGATTAAACAGATGTGAGGCTGAGATACAATTGTAAGGAAAAATGGATTAAGGCAGCAACCGTGCCGTCACCTCCTGTTGGCAATTTTTGTCTCCGACAGATGTGATATGGCTGTTTGATCAAAGTCTCTTTCAAACCATCCAGCAATCATTCAGAGAATTGCTGAGACAGCAAGAACTTTAAAAAGGTAAGAGGATGCAATTGGTAATTTTGAAGGGTGTTAACAGATAAAACTACTGGATAGCCAATTCCTGGCTAACATGACAGCCACATTCTCCTGGCAACCAAATGATGATAGATTAAGCTCACCGCAGAGGCAGCTCCGGATGCTGTGCGGAACCTCTTGGCGTCTTGTCCAGCAGCAGCAGCAGCTTCCAGCGATAGGCCTCTTTTCACAGCAGCACCGCTAGTCCCTTCACCGCCAGCCCCTACTTCTGCCTCGGACTCCGGCTGCCATACCAAAGAGATATAGGAGGGGAAATATAGGAGGGGAGAGATGAGCACGGGAGTGAAGATTAATCCATCCCTTAACATAAATAAAGTTTACAGAATGAAACGTATGTGTATATTTTATCAAGGTTTCTGATTACATAATGAGTCATGAGTATTTATGGAATATGACTCGGAAAATGTTTAAATCTTCATGACAAATGGCCTTATCTTGTGGAATAATAAACCTCCCCAATCTGCAGTAATGCATCAGCCATGTGTAAAATAAAACATCATGGGAAGTGAAGTACATAATTTGGTCACACAATAATGGGCACAACACTGCTGTTGTTAGTCACAAACTAATAAGGTTGATATGAATTTTGAGTTAATAAAAACTGTGTGAAGTTTAGACAGACTCTTCGCCTGGATTTTCTTGTGATTGTGTAATCCGTGAACACACCAGCTGGTCTTTGATCCTCTGTAACTCCCATTTGATGACCACCTCGGCCAGGTCCACAGCCAGTTTCCTTTGCTCTATGGTCACACTGGGGGTGAAGCCCAGACGCTGCATCGCACTGATCATGTGCTGCACCAGGTGGTGGCGCACAGGGTAGTACACCTGGAAAAAGACAGCAGTGCTTATAAAATAAAATAAATAAAATCAATCTAATACAATAATATAAAAATGAAGTGGTGACTCAACATACTAATTATTTAGTTTGTGAAAAGCTTTCATATTTGGTAATCTAAGCACAAAGGTGTCAGGTAGGACTGGCCTGCATTTTCTTTTCCTAAAGCACCAACAGCAGGTGGTGATGCCAATGGCATAAAATGCCATTGAAGCTTGGGGTCTGTTTTTTTCCTTTCTTTACTTAACACACAACTTGAGCCTCCACTCCGCAAAATTCTGATGCAGAATCCAAGTATGGAAGAGTGGGAAAAGATTGATATATTTTGCAAGGTTATAAGCTATTATGCAAAAAGAAAAAATCTTAGTGAGTCCATAAAAAACAATAATCCTCCCCACCTGCATGCCCACCAGAGGGCAAACCCAAACTTGTACAGATATGCTGCTGCATGAATTTCAGTGAGATAAAAAAAAATGTTTTTATATATATAAAATAGTTAATTATAGAATCATGAAAAATAGTTGTTCTCAAGAGCATCCACGACAGATAAGGAGAACCTCTGCCTTCCCTGAGCTTATGTTAAATGTACTTGGTATTGCCAGTATCATCACATATAATTGAGACTGGCTGTCATTGCCTTAGCAACCATCTAAAAGGAATTGCGAGACGGAGTTCTTGTGCAATTCTTCCCCTATCACCAAACTTAAGGTCTCCCAAAAAGACAGTTGGTCTAAATGCTTAAAAATTGCCCTAGGGTTAACCCTAACCCTTGCATTTAAGTGCCACCGAAGATGAGGCACTGTAGTCTGCATTGTCATTCGGTCGTTAGCCATATTGGCACCTGGCTTCAGTACCCACGGCAAATACTTTGCTCAAGATTTTGGGGTGATGACGCATGCAAAGTTTAACGTGGTGCTCAATCACTTTGAGACACTGAGTGAGAAGAGGCAAACTCTAAAGTCGTATTCCCACTTAGTCTCAAGGACAAGATGACACACACTTAGTCCCGAGAATTCACACTCTCAAGCGTCGCACTCAAGAGCTTCATCACAAACTGAACTGGGACTCTCAAACACGCAGAAAAAAGAGCAAGAGATGAGATGTCTATCTGAGGGCTGTTGCCAGTGTCAAAGAATATTAAAGCTTCTCATTTTGAGGGTAATTATAGTCGATAGAGCAGGGCTTCACAGCCCCTTAATGGCAGAGTGGCTAAGCCCTGTCCATCACGTGTGCACACAGACAAACACGCACACAATCTCTCAATTTTTTTCTTTTTTTTTTTTATCAAACACACGCACAAAGTCTCTCATCTGTCCATCATTATCTCTTCCCCAGCGTAATTATGCTGATGTGATTACATTAGATTAGTCATCTGGCCCAGTGAGTGCAGCCTGTCAGTGAGATAGAGAGTTGAGCTGAGGAAAATGTCAGTCGTCTGCTAAAAGACTGTCGCTCTCTGACCGGCGAGGCGGCGACTATCAGCTGAAGGAGCGAAAGGGCAAAAAGTGTCTTTAAAGTTTAAGGAGGAAGGCAAACATAAAGGCCACTGATCCTTTGCTGGTGTTGACTCATGAACAGACTAGGCGCCCTCTGACTGCTGATCATCACTGAGATGGGTGCGCCTGGGACTGTATCTGCTTTAAGGCGATTAAAGGCAGCAGGCGGTTACCATTAGCTCCACTGCCCAATGATGAATGATCCAGCTTTTGCTTTGAAAGCAACAGGGCACAGCACTGTTGTCAAGTCAACTGCCAATACGGAACTCAAATTCAGTAAATCAATTAGTATTATAAAAACTATAAATTGGGTCAGTCAAGATAATCCAACTTTTAATGATGATGCTCAATTTCCATTAGGATTGGTTAAGAGGCATTTAATTCAGGGCACTCAGATAATCAGTAAAAATAGCTTCTTAACTTCTCAACCCCCCCCCAGTGCTCAGACAAATCCCTCATGAGTATTGAACATACTGAGACAGAAAACAGATCTGTGTTGACTGTTTAGTCTGCCCCACCTGGCCCAGAGTACGGTGGAAATCAATACATCCAAAAGTGATGGGCTGACAGAAGGTGGTGCACTATTGACAAACTGTAACGTGTTCTTTTTTTTTTTTAAATCAGCTCACCCTGAAGTGCTGCACAATGAGATGAAGAATATGGACCAGCTGTGGTACAGTGTGTCCCTCCTCCACAATGATTTTGCGAGTCCAGTGGGTCAACATCTGGTGGCCGTCCTCCATGCGGGCGGGCACAGCTGGGGTCAGGATGGCCATGGCCTGCCGTACGATGGCCCGGGCCTCCATGGTGTGGGCCTTCAGCAGGCTATGGAAGACCTTTACAAAGTAAAGATTAGAGTTGATGAAAGTTGCAAAGCTTGATTGATTAGTTGTGAACTATTAAATTAATCGCTTACTATTTTTATTATCGATTAATCGGTTTGAGTCATTTTTGATGAAATATAAAAAGAAGATAAAAGTTATACGATTTCAGCTTCTTGAATGTGAACATTTTCTAGTTTCTTCACTCCTGCTTAGCTGAATATCTGGGTTGTAGACATTTGAGGACATCATGTTGGGCTTCGGAAAACACTGAGCGATATTTTCCCCAATTTTCTGACATTTTATAGATAAAACAACTAATCGATTAATTGATAAAGATAATTGACAGATTAACCAACAATTAGCTGCAGCCCTTCTTTTGATCATTCCTTTTCCTGTATTATCAATGCTTACCAATTTAGTTTTTTAATGATCGCTTCAACTACTTTATTTCTTTTCTGATATATTAATATTACATAAGATGAGGAATAAGGGGGCGGAATACAACTATGCTCTTAAACATGCACGCACATCCTCACTTTCATTTTACACCTGCTACACAAGTTGACCATGTTTTATCTCTAATGTGCATTTTAGCTCTGTTTTAGATTCAACCCACTGTCCACTGACCCGCTCTTCTCATTCCGAATTTAAGGCCATGTTAAAATGCCATGTAATTCAAAAATGCAAGTGCCACATGTGACCTGTTCCTTTCCTCTATGTGTGAGTTTGACTATGCTGTATTTCTATTTAAATTGTAACTGGTGTGCTGTCTTGGCCAGGTCTCCCTCGGAAAAGAGATTTCAATCTCAAGGGACTTCCTGGTTAAATAAAGGTTAAATAAATAAAAATAAAATTCATTCTCACCTGCAGCACAATCTTCTTGTGAATGGCAAACTTTGCAATGATGTGGGCCAGAAGTAAGTGGCCACTGTATTTGCAGGCAGGGTCCACGCAGGCTTTGGGCAGTAGGCATGGCCAGGCGAAGGTCATGAGGCGCCGCAGCTTGCTGTTGCGTGACTTGTTATTGTCATGAATGTGGTGGGGTGCGTGCTCCACCAGCAGGGTGGAGAACTGCAGCAGGCAGATTCGCAGTGAGTCCAGCAAATCGGCCTGCTTCTCTGGGTCCAGAACCTTAGAGAGGGATGGGAGAGATGTGGGGTTAAAGATTGCTGAGTGAGGGGGTAATAGGTACAGTCTTTTGCTGCCTATAGCACAGAGTGAGCGCAGTATACCTGCAGAGTCATTAAAAATCAACTATTATTTTGGTGTGATGAACACAAATGCCTGAGATCCAATAGCGCGGATGTAATTCTTACAAGGTGCCGACAGAGGACAACAGAAGTCTTAGATTATGTAATGCACCTCATGTGCATAAATAAGAAATAGAAACCCATTGTAATGGATATACTGTATGCCTGAATTACCCAAGTATACTGCAGTTCTGACTAATGTTCACTTTCAAAACTGCATTTGAATGACGTCGCACCACGACGACAATATACTGTACTTTTTCATATATTAAAAAGATCTCACAGAAAAACAGCCCCCCATTCAAAACACCCATCACAATCTAAATTCCCTGGAGAGGGGTACAGAGGAGAGGAGTGTTCAGAGAGAGGGAGGTGAATGAGGAAATGAGTTTTAACCAGACCGTAGAGGAGCCATTAGCAGCCATTAGGACTGGTGTTAGTCAGTGATGAGATCTGCCACAGCACAAACAAACATGCTGACCTTTAGTATGGTCACACGGCGACATTTACACCAGGAATTATAGTTTGGCCTGATGAATGAAACGTGATGGAAAGAGGGTGGGATGGTGGGTGGGTGAGAGAAAAACAAAAGACAGATGAAAGAGACAAAAAAAAAGAAAGAAGCGAAAGATGGAATGACAACAATTTAGTGATGAAGTAATGTGTGGAGGCCATGAGAGAAGAAGAAGAATCAGACTAAGTGGGATGTGGTTGATGATACCATACCATACCATACCAACTTTATTTGTTAAGCACTTTACAACAACCAAAGTTGACCAAAGTGCTGTACATAAAATAAACCTAAACATATGTACAATTAATAACAATACAATAAAAACACACAAAGTAACAAATAAAAACAAGTAAATGAAGTCGACATCTTACTGGGTGTCAAAAGCCAAAGAGAAAAGATGGGTTTTAAGAAGGGTTTTAAAAACAGATAAAGAAGAGGCCTGCTTTACATGCAAAGGCAGATCATTCCACAGTTTAGGGGCAGCCAGAGCAAAGGCACGGCCCCCTCTGAGCTTACGCTTAGTTTTAGGCACAGTCAGGAGCAGCTGATCATCTGACCTGAGAGCGCGGACGGGTTTATAAGAATGTAAAAGCTCAGAGAGGTATGGCGGGGCAAGACCATTTAGTGATTTAAAAGCAAATAACAAAATTTTAAAATTGATCCTAAATTGAATAGGCAGCCAGTGTAATGAGGCTAAAATAGGGGAGATGTGCTCATGTTTACGTGTACCCGTTAAAAGACGTGCTGCTGCATTTTGGATCATCTGGAGACGGGTGATGTAGGACCCACTAACCCCCACATATAATGAATTACAGTAGTCCAGCCGTGTAGTTATAAAGGCATGGATTACAGTTTCAAAATGTTGTCTCGACAGAATTGGCTTTATTTTGGCCAGCTGCCTCAAATGAAAGAAGCTTGATTTGACAACAGCTTTGATTTGACTGTCAAATTTAAGCTCAGGGTCCACTTTAACTCCTAGGTTTGTAATGCTAGGTTTAATATAGAGTGCCAAGGAGCCCAGATCTACAGGCGGGGTCCCAGTGGTGCCTCCAAAAACCATCACTTCTGTTTTGTTATCATTGAAATTTAAAAGGTTCAGAGCCATCCAGACCTTTATGTCGTCGAGACAATTGAGTAGTTGTCCAACAGAGTTATCATTTTTCTTTTTAAGAGGTACATAAATCTGACTGTCATCTGCGTAACAGTGGAAAGAAATGCCGTACTTTCTAAGTATGCAACCAAGTGGAAGCAAATACAAAGAGAAAAGTAGAGGGCCGAGGACTGAGCCCTGTGGGACCCCACACAAGAGAGGAGCAGAGGAGGATACATATTCACCTATGCTAACACAAAACGTTCGAGCTGCTAAGTATGACCTAAACCACTCCAGTGCTATGCCACTGATGCCCACCCACTGCCTTAACGTGAAATCAATATTTCGGTGCTGTGCAAGGTTTTAAAGCCTTGATAACAGATAACAGAGTATGGAGATGTGCAGGACTGATAAGATATTATGAGAGGAAATGCAGCAGGTAATGAAATCAGGAACACAGACGGGCGAAGCTGATGAGTAATGAAAGAAAGAAGTGAGCAGACTGAATGTGAAGATGTTGAGAGGAAAGAATACATGCAACCGTATGTGTACAAGTGTACCTTAGTGATGAAGACACTGGTAATACTTTCAGGATTGTCTCCTTCAGGGTTGGGCGGTCCAAGCAGCTGCTCACCTTCCCCCTTCTCAAAGCTGTGCAGGAAGGCTAGATTCAGGATGTGCTGCAACACCTACGGAACAAGAAAAACACACATTGATATGATTTTACTGATAGCACCTTTACTTCTTCTGGTTTTCTAAGAGCTACAATGGATAATTTCACTGATAGCACACCTTCAACAAATGAGAAAATCAGTGAAATTACCTTGTGTGGTCTTTCAAAAGCTGCATAAAAGACAACAGCTGCACACACTCAGCTCTTCATGTGCCACAATCAGGTGATGAAATAGTAATCAACTCTAAAATCAAAGGGGCACAGGTAGTTTTCAGATTGAAGACAACAGAGGAACAAAATGTAGATTTTCGAGAGCGAGAAATAACACAAAGAGACACAGCGATGTCAAATGTGACCCAAAACAATGGTAATAAACAATTTGACATTTCAAGAATAAGAGAAGAAAACCATTTCATTCCTTTTTTTTCTCCAATCATTTCATCTTAAGTTGTTCTCTTAATTAGTCAATACGTATTGGAAGCAAAAAAATATATCCAACCTTTTCACCAAGGCAATGCTTAAAATGCAATTTACAAACACCCTAAAAACTGCAAGGATTGTTACCACGGCTCAGCGAATGAAGACAAAGGCTCGATTAGCTTGTAAAATGCAGAATACCCCAACCACAATGCAGCTAACGACTGCATATATTAAAGAAGCTGCTATCGGTTAATGAACCCCCATATTCAATCCATCATTGGGGAGGATGGGGCATCGCTCAGTGGAGAACGAGCTGTGGCAGCATATGTTCAAGCTCCTCCATTAGCACATTAATCACACATGCTCTGCCCAATGTACATGCATGGTTGATAGACTCGCACACGCATGCAGAAACACGCGCAACCCCAAATGAAGATACAAAAAAAAAAAAAACATGGAGCACCAGTCTGTTCTTCAGTTTCACCTGTTCCTATTAATTCTAAGCTTCACGGATATCAATCACTGTAAGATCACAGCATATTTCTGTAATGCCATTAGATGGTGTGCTCCTGAAGAGTGTGTGTGTGTGTGTGTGTGTGTGTGTGTGTGTGTGTGTGTGTGTGTGTGTGTACGCACAACACCTCAGGGCAAGTAGCAGAGTCCTCTTTCTGCAGGTGTCTTAATTATCTTAAATCCTATTTCCATACCCTTAAAGAACAAGAGTCTGTGTTTGTGTTGCAGTGCCACTATGGTTCCTCTCCAACCACTAAAAGGAGGAAGATTGTGGCAAGGGGGGCCCAGGATATGTAAAATGGTCCCATACACACCAGTAATGATATGGAATTTATTGTGAAGTAGCCACAGTATGTCTTGAATAACAGCCACTACCAGTTGTATTGGTTAGTTCTCAGCTATGAATGCATTGGAGTCATTTGGATATTTTAAACACCTTTTCTTTTTACGTATTTTGTCAAAAGATCAGTTTTACGCACACATTAGGTGAGGAGCTGCAGGACCTCATTTCACTCTGAGCAAACCTCACATAATCAAGGTAAGCAGATTAAAAGAAGTCTGCATCAATAAGGGGTGATTTTATTTCATTGGTTTTGTTATTTGTCTCGATCTGACTGCTCCTTGGACAGGCCAACAAAAAGGCAATTTATCTTCATTCATAATAGAATTGCACTGCGGTGTAAATCCTTTTTAAACTTCTGTCATTATTAAAACATGTTTAAAAAAGTACTTTGGCGTTATTCTTCTTTGTTATTACTTCATTTGTAAACATCTGGTGAAAAATTAACAGAAATTAAATGGGAATGAAAACCTCTTTAAAAACATTTTTAAATCTTCGTCCACGGGCACAGCTGTTGGTTTCACATAGGTGAATGTTTTTGCTTGTAAATCTGGATTCCTCCTGTACAAATACATCAGGTACAAAAAAAAAATGTATTTGTTGAGTTCAATCTCCACTAAGGAGATGATACTAGCACAGCATGTTGACACATTCTGACATTGTAGAAAATGCTGCTACACTGTCATGTTGGGGAACATAAAGTGAAGTAACAGAATGTGAAATAGACGTGCTGTGCTTCATAAATTTAAAATACTTGTTTGTTTGCTTGTCTCCTTGAAATCTATTCCATGAATAGTCACACATTTTTTGAGCAAAAAAAGCAGCACAAAAGCAGTTTTCTGTAAGAATTGTTTGTATAAAACAAAAGAAACAATACACGAGCAGCATGAGGTCAGTCTGTACCATCGTAGATGATTCATTGCTGCTTTCCCACTATCTCTCTCCTAGACAATCCTCTCTGCGTCTCGCTCAGAGTGAAATATTCTCCGAGACCCCTGTGATGCGCGAATCTGAGCCCAGGCATAGTGAGAACGTGCACACACACACACTGCCCTGTGATATTACGCTTCCAGAAATATGTTACAGCAATTATTTAAATGTCAGATTGCCACCCTCATTCTCTTGCTCACGACTCGTACACCAATCAACACAAACATATTCACACACAAACATATCCTCTCTCTGTCTGTCCGCCTCTCCGCCACACGTGCACAGCATTTGCTGTGCACCAGAGGAGGACAATTATGGGAAAAACAACAATATGAGAAAAATACTGATTGGTGGTGGGGGTATATCAGCGCTGCTATTTGAGAGACTAAACTCTGCTCAAAATCTGAACGCAGCATTTGGGCCTGGAAAGAGGCAGCACAGTGATTCGGCTAAACTCTTTCTGCTGCCTTTATTTTGTATCTCTTCTTTTTTTTCCCAGTCCATATTCCGCTGAGACAATGCAAACTGAACATTATCAACAGCAGGCAGGGTGAAGTGATCAACACTAGTGTATGTCCTTGTATTTGGGAGTGTGGATATGTGTGTGTGTGTGTGTGTGTGTGTGTGTGTGTGTGTTTTCTTGCCACGCAGACATTTCACTATGTGCTGTAGTGTGCTAGCCAGGGCAGGACTTCCCCACTGACCCGTTTGTACTTAACAGCAATGCTGTTGCTCTTCTGTGCCAGGTTGTGTGCCTATTACAGCTGTGCAAAATGTGTGTTTGTGCGTCTGTGTGTGTATGTATGTGTGAGTGTGTGCTTAATTAAAAAACAGCCCGAATGATTGTAATGCTTGCAACAGCAGGTCAGGTAGAGAGGACAGAAGCATTCATCTGTGAGCCTCTGAGGGTCTAGAACCAGACAAAATGACCTTCGTGACTCTATCAAAGAACTTCTGGTACAAAACACATGAACCATAAAAGTCACACAGATCAGGTCCCACACTGAGGAAGCGGAGTAAGTAAGTTGAGGAGATGCTCATAGAATTTAGGAACATGATTTAGAATTCATCCTTAAGTCTCAGACTGGGAAATATGGCCAATTTCTTTGCTTATGGATGATCCAATGTTCTATTTTTACAGCAGAATGCATAACGCCTGATTGATTTAAATAAGCATATTCATTTAAATATGTATTTTTTTATCAGCCTATATAGACTAAAAATTTGTAATAACTGCTGTGCTAGAACAAAAGACAAACATAACAGCAAGCTGTAGAGAAAGTCCCTTAATCCCTTGAAACAATAGTATTTAACTGAAATTAAACAATTTTCCTCATGTTATAACAATTCCATTTTAACATTTTACAAATTGTATGACAGCAGACATTAAAATGTATCTATTAACTTAATCTTTCAACCAGTGGAGTGGTCTGCTGGTTTTGGTGTTTTAACACCTCCAGCCAGACAAATACTGTTTTCCCTGCGTGGTTAGTAAGACTGTTTTATATTTCAAAAAGACGGTTGGCAAAACTCATTGTCATTGCCAAAAGTCATAGGGAATTTCAGGTCCTTTTGGCATGTAGTCATAAATTGACTTTCCTGCTCTGACTGCCTGGGTACATACCTTAGCTTTAAGCTCGTCATTGAAGTGTGGGTCATTGAACTCCACGAAACGGAAGAACAGGGCCCGTTTTTGGGCAATGGAGTAGTTCTTGGGAATCTCCTCCTCCATATACTCCTTCAGGAAGGTCATGTTGCATAAGAAGCGACCGGTAAAGGCCCGCAGCAGCTGGAACAGCAGCTCAATCTCTGAGTAGTTGCGCCTATTGAGTAGACAGGGAGTCAATAAGGTTAGTTTTACACTTTTTGTTTATCATTAGATGATTGACTAAACACACACAAAATTCCTGGCTGGAGTGGTCAGAAGTTAAAGATGCAATAGGGAAGACTTAAACTAACTTTAATATTCGCTGAAACTGACCTTATTCAGATGCACCAATCAATCACTGCTCATACACATGCATTTCATAGTGTCCTCCCATACCCCTTTCCCGCACACAAGCTGCAGATAGGTTTTCTCCCCTTCACACCTGCTCTATGGTGCACTCCTCTCGCTTGTGGGGGGAGGGGTTTGGGAGATGGTTTTGGGCTTTAGTGGAAAGGGGGTAGGGACTGAAAAGCCGATATTCAAATTTTTTTTGTGAAGTCCAGGATCTTTACAATCCTACCTACAGCACCTTTAAGTGCAGGGTCTGAAATAAACATCTTCTGTGTCTAGCACTTTCTCTGTGTTAAGACGTAGAGGTGGGGTGAGCAGGGCATTCATGATTGGAAGAAAAAGGTAAAGAATGGCAGAACTGGCAGCAGCATTGCCGTCAATGCTTTGATTTGATTCGATAACCTGCTTCGTCAGATTAAGCCTTTCGTTCACCATGACAGACTTGCAGTCCCTCTAGAGAGTCCGGGCTTCCGGTTACCCTCAAGCTCGATCAGGTTTCCTGTTTCCGCTTTGTTGCTGAAAAATATCCTGGCACGTCAGCAAGATCTACGTCACTTTGACCTCACATTGGCAAACACATGCCTGGATGCGTTGACTGTAAAACGGCCATTAAACATTAAGTTTGACAATCTTAATTGTAGCATTGTTCATTTCAGAGTAACGGTTTGCACTAGAGGTGTGACGAGATCTCGTCCCTCGTCTAAAATAGAATAATAGAATATACAAATACAAGAATAAAGGTTACAGTGCAGTGAAAGGGGAGGGGAGATGTTTTATTTTGTGTTGTGTGTAAAATGTTCTCAAAACATTATTTTGAAAAAAATGATTACATAGAGAAAGTATTGGGAAAAAGGTACCGTTTGGTACCGGCACCAAATTTCAAATACCAGTACCAGTGAAAATGTGAACGTAGCCAACCCTACCGGCCACTTTTAAATGGTTTGTGTGGCAGCATTTTGGATTCCTGGTGGAATGTGTTTGTTTTTAATTTTGTGACTTTCAATTGAATAAAAGACAATTTTTCCAGTCATATTTCGTCATTTAAGTTTTCTTTAAAATAATGTTAAAAGTCTTGTCTCGTCCTTGTTAAGCTATTATCGTGTATTGTCTTGTCTCGGAAGCTGAGTGTCTCGTCACACTCCTAGTTCACAAAAGGCTCATCAGCAGTAGTTGAGAGAGGGTTTATTGCTTCTTACTTCCTAAGCCAGATTTTCCTTTTAAAAAGTAATGTAAATGGACTGTTCTTATATAGCGCTTTTCTAGTCTCGACTACTTAAAGCGCTTTTACATAGTACAGGAACCATTCACCATTAACACATGTTCATACACTGTGGCCGAGGCTGTCGTATAAGGTGCCACCTGATCATCAGATACAGTGGGGCTCGAAAAGTTTGGACACCCCAGGTAAAAAATTTTATTAATGTGCATAAAGAAGATGGAAAAATCTCCAAAAGGCAATAAATGACAGATTTGACATTCGTATAACATGTCACAAAAAGTTAGATTTTATTTCCATAATTTACACTTTCAAAATAACAGAAAACAAAAAATGGTGTCTGCAAAAGTCTGGGTACCTTGTACTGCCCCCTTTGTCAAGTATCACAGCTTGGAAACACTTCTTGTGGCCAGCCAAGAGTCTTTCAATTCTTGTTTGAGGTCTCTTCGCCCATTCTTACTTCCAAAAGTCTTCTGGTTCTTTGAGATTTCTGTCACACACTGCTCTTTTAAGGTCTATCATAGATTTTCAGTTATGTATGATTGTAAAGGCCATGGCAAAACCTTCAGTTCACGCCTCTTGATGTAATCCACCGTGAATTTTGATGTGTGTTTAGGATCATTATCCATTTGTAGAAGCCATCTTCTCTTTAACTTCAACTTTTTCACAGATGGCATCAAGTTAGCATCCAAAATTTGCTGAAATTTTATTGAATCCGCTTTTCCTTCTACTCGTTAAATGAACCCTGTGCCACAGGCTGCAATACAACCCCAAAGTATGATTGATCCACCCCCATGCTTAACAGTTGGACAGAGGTTCTTTTCATTCAATTCTGTGCCCTTTCTTCTCCAAACGTACCTTTGCTCATTGCGGCCAAAAAGTTCTATTTTAACCTCATCGGTCCACAGAACTTGTTTCCACAATGCATCAGGCTTGTCTATATGATCCTTTGCAAACATCAAACGCTGATTTTTGTAGTGAGGACATAGAAGAGTTTTCTTCTGATGACTCTTCCATGAAGACCATATTTGTACAAGTATCTCTTTATAGTGGAATTGTGTACAACTCCAGTGTCAGCCAGGTCTTTCTGGATGGATCGTGCAGTCAAACGTGGGTTTTGACTTGCTTTTCTCACACTCCTGCGAGCTGTTCTGTCTGATATTTTTCTTGGTCTTCCAGATCTTGCTTTGTGAGTGTCAACTATTTTCAGTTTCAGTTTTCTAACTGCTTAGAAGAACACATGGTGCTGATTGTTGGAGCAAGGTCAGATGAGTTTGGACATTTTCCATCTTTTCTTGGCTTCTTTATGCACATTAATAAAAAATTTTACCCGAGGTGCCCAAACTTTCGAGTCCCAATGTAAACACTCACACAGCATTGAGGGCAACTTGGGTTCAGTGTCTTGCCCAAAGACACTTCAACATGGGACTGTCTATTGTTTACTATGACAACTATGGCCGACATTTAGGCCGTATTCCATCCCCATTACAATTTGAATAAGTGTACATACTTGCAGTAGCTAAGCAGGCAGTAGGCCAGAAGCTTGGGCTCCTTCCAGTTGGTGGCAGCCATGTTGTCTTTGCGATGCCTCTCCTGGAAGGCCTCACTGACCCAGACTCGCCTCAGCTGGCTGACCAAGGAGTGCTGCCCTGCCAGCCAACCCTCATCATTCTTCACTATGATGCTGATAATCTAAGCAGAGTAGATAAATATAGAGAAGAAAAAATGGTTAGAGGTCATATGATGGAATTACCGAGAGTTATGTAGTAATCAGATTAGGATTCAGCACCACTGACTAACTTGAGGGTTAGCTTTACACATATAAATCTGATCTGTGTAATAAGTGTGTTTACAAGATATATAAACTGATGGAATTGTAACGAAAAAAAAAAATACAATATGTCTACCTTGATAGCTTGAAACTGCAGGTCCAATCTGGCTGTGGTGGTGGAGGGAGATCCAGGTCGAACAGTTGCTGCAGTGCCAGCGGGAACCAGCAGGGGGACGAAGCGGTTAGGATTAGAGGCCAGCACGTCTCTTAGGGGCTTGGCATCTTTGTGTTTCAGAAAACTCTGTATTTAAATAGATACACATATATACTGTAAATATAACACAAAACTACATACAGTAAGACTAGAGAGAACCGGGGTGACCTCTAGCGGCCCGTGTTTGAATCCAACCTGCGTCTCTCTCTCTCTAAAGTAAAGGGGAAAGCCCCCAAAACATAATCTAAAAAAATAAATTAAAAGACTAGAGAAAACTATGTTCACTGCATTGGATCAACAACTGTAAAACGCATTTAAAGAATTTTTACTGGGCGTAATCCGTCTCAATTTGGTGTTAACAGGACCACTGAGCCTCAAAACCCAATATATCCCTGATTATAGCCCATTACTGAGGCAGCCAAATGCACTTTTAATGGAAAATGTGTCAATAAAAACAATGAAGGGACTGCTACTTAGAGCTGCCAGAGTCTGACCATGAACATGCGGCTCCACTGGGGGTCGTTCAGCGTAGCCTCCATCATGAACAGCTCCACCGTCTGAGATGGGTGACGTGTCAGGAACTTGATCAAAGGCTCCCTGAATGGACTTCCGGCCTGGCACAGGAGGGAGGGATGAGAGGAGAAATAGGAAACAGGCAGAAATGGAAAAATTGTAACATTTCATAAAAGCAAAAGCACTTTCTTGGTAAGATCTGTGTTGAATTACTGAGTTTTAACCATTAACCCTATACATCAGCTATAGATCAAATAGGATTAAAAGGCTTAATGCAGGATGTAGGATGAAATTAATATCAGATTATCCAGGGTATTCTAGTATTCTATTTTACCTATTGATTAAGACCAAACTTTTGTTTTTTTACTTGCTTTAGTCAATTACACGACAACTACCCTCGTAATACCATAGAACCTTACAATGAACAGAACTAGAAGAGTTGGAGTGGAGTTGGTGTCCTACCTCTATGAGCATGGCCCTCTCGGTCTTCATGACCACCTCCAGCAGAGGTTTGACCAGAGTCTGAGGTGCGGCTGGGATCAGGTGGAAAAGGTTAATGATGGCAGAACAGATCTTCATCTCCTAGAGAAATAGTCGGAGAAAAAGAGCGGAGGGAAGAATGGAGAGTATTAAATTTTTTTGGAAAGATGATGAAATTTCATACGGACATCATTTCTGACACAGTCTTGATCGATAGCCACTGTGAAAAGACGAGGATGAATCGTAGTCAAACAACTGAAAATGCAATATGTGCTCAGTTAACGTCCCACGGAAAAGGTGCAGAGCCCCACACAAGACAAACAAATAGAGGACAGTATGAAACCTTGTATTATCGATATCTTAAGAGGTGCAAAAGTCAAAGGGAATGTGGGAGGATTAGACATTTTAGTCAAAATGTGAGGTTACAGGTTGAGATGACAGGAACATTTCTGAAGACGACCACAGACACGGACACAAAAATACGGGTCAACTCCACCAGCACCACTACTACGGCATTGGTTCAATTCACCAGCACAACATTGGTTCAACTACTGACAGAAAGTCACGAACAGAGGGCGCAACACCAGGTCACATCTCACCTCAACCCCCTCCAACGCAGGCTGTACCGGAACGGGAGACAATGATCAGAGTCAGCAGAGCAGTATGTGTTTTTTTGTGTGGCTGTGTGTTGTCTGTCTTTGTTCCATATGGAAGGTGAGCAGATAAGACAGGGTGATAATGAAATGAATGGGCAGACGGCAGCAACCTTTACAATTGACCTCAGGAACAACTTTTCTCAGCCCTTGGTGAATAACAGGGCAGTGGCCATGCTGGAATGTCAGTTGAGCAACACAGAATCCATGGAATAGGCATAGGACAGATATCAGGTCATGACATTTTGTTTTGGTTAAACCCTTTCCGTTTTCTTTTTATTTCATACAAGCTCTTTACTCCTCCTCATGCCTCTTTACTCCACTTCATACACTCTTCCTCCTGTCAAAACACGGTTTCATGCTGGATGTCTTCAGACCATCCTCCTCAGTCCTGCTCCATCTCCCTTTTCTCCATTTTTTGTCGTCTTTATCAGGCTTGGCTAATTGACCCCCGACCCTGGTTTTACTGTCACTGCCAGCCTTGCTGTCAACACGCACAAAGACCACTGGTTAAAGGGAGGAAAAGACAAAGGGCCAATTTGCATCTAATTAAACCAGATTGGGCAATATGAACTCGCTTAAAAAGCAGGGAGGAAAAAAGGGTCTTTATTTTTATGAGTGAAAGGCAGTGTTTTTTTCCACCCTCTTTCTAACTCACCTTTTCTCTGCCTTTACAAGGTTATCTGTCCGGGAGATAATGAGGAGACGCAGCGCTGGGCCCACCACAGCCTGCCTGGCGCCTAATTAATCATTGATTGTAATATGGCCACTCGCAAGTCATCTGGGAAGAGGCCACAATGAGGAGGTGTTGACTACATGCGACTATGGCTTTGTGTGTATAAGGGGCAATTTCTCTGTCCCTTCCAGTGTGTGCGGTTTGGTTTAAGTGAAAGAGTTTTAAAATATGCCAGTGAACAGCTCTATACTTACTTGCTGCTACAGACTATAGCCCCTTTTCATGCATGTACTGCAAACCTGAAATTATCTAGACATTACCCGGAGGAGCTATATGTGAGAACGCAAATGTCTGGAACAGTTGGACTGGACTTGGACATTAAACAGACTTTACACTGCCAGCTTCCAAGTACAAAGTCTGTGTAATGACCAACTGAGCCCCCGTTTGAATGAAGCAGCTCATTGTCATGTGTGAAAGGGCAACTATAAACAATGTCCGCACCTGATTTGTCAGACATTGTCCATCGCTCATATGATGAAACAGCTACTTGTAGGTGTGTGTATTGGACTGTCTGAACGTGTAATGTATACTTACACTGCCATCACCGCGCTGGCCTCCCTTGTGTGTTATTACAACCACTTCCATCCACTTCCTCAGGTGTTGCTGCGAGAGAGAGAGAGAGAGAGAGAGAGAGAGAGAGACAGATGAGATTGAGACTGCGTGTTGGTGAAGTACATGTGTGTGCACATTTGTCTACCTCAATTGGTATGTCAGCATGTGGCATACCAGTTTAAATACTTACTAGAATATGTCAAAGGAACAATACTCAAACATGTTGCAGCAAGAACAGTTTTGTTTTCATGATGATATACCGTTTAATGCGGTTGTAATTAATATTAATATTTTACTTAAGTAGTACAGCAGTATATATTATAGTAGTATATAAAAGTAATTTTAAAGAGAAATTGCATAGTTAATTTCTCACATATTTACACTTTTTCATACCTAAAAATACCTATTTGATTATACCTGCCGCGATATTCAGTTGAATTTTAGATAGATAGATAGATAGATAGATAGATAGATAGATAGATAGATAGATAGAGATAGATAGATAGATAGATAGATAGATAGATAGATAGATAGATAGATAGATAGATAAAAACAATTATCTACAGTTTCAAGCCTAGCACCAAGTGCCACAGTTGAAAGGTTTGGTTGTAATGTTGATGCTATAATGAACGGCATTATGTGCCGTCAAGAGTTTTGAATAAAAAAATGTGAGATGAGGAGGAAGACCGAGGTCGAGTTTTCTCACCATCATCTGATCACAGAACTTGTCATTGAAGGAGTTGGGGAAAAGTCGTGTGACCGAGGTTAGGCGGTTCACCACGTTGAGCGTCAGGCTGCGGTAGTCACCTAGCATCATCAGTAGGGGCCGCATGTGAGTGTGGATCTGGTCCACCTCAATGGTTGCGCCTTCCAGGAACTACAAAAGAGTACAGGGAAACATTTGTTTGCAATTTAAAAAACTTTTAAGTAAACTTTTTCGCTTAAATATTCCTCTACAGAAACTTTTGACATTATTATCCTAACTCAGAATACAGGCTTGTTTTGCTCTGATGTTGTCAAACCTTACATAAAACATATGTTGGCACTTTAAAGTATTAAGATTTGTGACCAAATTACATTGTGACCAATGCGTTAATTAGACCTGGCCTTGTCAGTTATTTTAGACCCATGAACTGCTCGCTACATCGCACGCGCACACACACACACACACACACACACACACACACACACACACACGAGAATGATGCATGGCAGCCACATTCATTTTCCTCTCACTGCTGGAAAAAAAAACTCCATCCTGTATCGATCGGGCCATGGCAACACTCATTAGTGCTAGCAGGGCAGAGATGAAAGAATGGAGGGAGCAGAGAACAGCCGTGCAGGAAAAAAAGAAGAAAAAAAAAGATTCACAGGATAGTGAAAAGGAGTGATGATGGTAAATACAGAAAATGAAGGACATAGAAATGGAAGGAAAAAGGGACAAAGAGCATGAGATAGATGGATAGAGGCTAGGATGGTATGGATATTTTGATGGATGGAGGCACGACTGGTTCATGGAGAGTGTGATAAAGCAGAGGGAGGTCCATATGAAGATAACTGGGTGGGGAAATGGTGTGAGGGGAGGATTACCAAAGGGCCTCTAAGATGGCAAATGATGACATGATGACATGAGTGATACAGATAAAAAGAACTAATGAAGCAGGGAGGAAGCAAAGAGAGAGAACCATGCAAAACAAGATAATAAAAAAAAAATTATACTTAGAAAACAAAACAGTCATAACAAGCACACAACTAACAAACTAACAGGCTCTACATTTATATAAGAACTAGATAATTAAGAGGGGAAAGCATAAGGGTGACAGAGTAGAAGGCCATTTTGGTGTAGAAAATGTGATTTCACTAGTCTGAATTGAACTTAAGTAGATTGCTTCATAGCTTAAGGGCACAGTCTTTAATCCAGATTTAGAAAGGGCATGTCTGTAGATCTCAGCCAGTGTTTTTTGCTCAAAGGGAGTTGCAGCTGAAGTGAGTGATGTAACACAGGTCTGAGCGTTCTAAGTAATCGATAAAGTCTTGAAATTAAATCAAAATCAATTGTTTTCAAAACAGGAGCCAACGTTAAGATGCTAAGATGGGCCAGAACGATTTCATGATTTCAAAATGCAGCCTCCTTGAACATGTAACAAATTCAAGCACAATATTTACTGTAATGTAGGGTTGCACAATATGAGGAAATAGGTGATAATGTTGTTGAATATTACAATAACGATATTACTCGCGAAAAATAAAAGATATTAAAGTGTACTCTGTTCTGCCTGTCTGCTGCTTTCCGTATTCAGCAAGAATACAATGATTCACATGTTGAATTTGAAACAAATTAAAGGAAATCATTTCCAACATTCTTTTAATTGAACTAGTTAAAAAAAGGCACCACTAAAAAAATGACAGTTAGATTTTAACATGCAGTTTTTACTGATATTTTCTTTTAACTAAGACAAACAATCCGAGTGTCTTTAGCGATATGTCCAGCTCAGTCTCATGGCAGTTCGTGAAATGGTCAGGTTATTTAATCTATTGAATCGTGTACAAGTCACGTTAATGTCGTTATTTTAGTGTGTTGATTACGAATTTTGAAGTAATGTATTTCAATGGGAAGCCTATTTCGTGATCACAGAACAATTACGGTGGAGAGTAGTGTCGGGTCGGGGTGGTGGATGGGTCACATAACACAGAAATTTCACCCCAGAGACTAGGGATTGCGTCGCACGTGTTGCAGTTTCTTTCCGCGTTATTTTCTTTCTAACTAAGGCATGGATACCCAACCCGAGCCCAACGGGGCTAGGTTTGGAGAGATATTTAGAAATTATAGTTGGGTTCGGGTCGGGCTCGGTCACATCAGCGCGATAAGGCATTTGTTGTAAAATGGTGCTGCGGTCCCTTTAAAAGAGCTGTGTGTGTGTGTGTGTGTGTGTGTGTGTGTGTGTGTGTGTGTGTGTGTGTGTGTGTGTGTGTGTGTGTGTGTGTGTGTGTGTGTGTGGAAAGTGGGAAGGAAAGAGAAAGCGGAAGTAGACGTGTTGTAGATGTGACCGGAGAATAAGTTTAAGTTTTGTACACAGTGTGTGCGGCGTCCGAAATAAACCCAGACTGAAAGCCCGTTGTTGTTGCCGGCATGTGGCGTTGTTTTGTCCCCCAGAGACCGCGGATCGTGTTCCGGCACGAGTTGTTATCACCGTCCCGTGTGTGGGGTTTCATTTCCCTGTTGTTGCGTCCCCAGAACAGCCCAATGTCATGGCAGTTTGTGAAATGCTCACGTTTGAAAATTGTGACCTGTACACGAAATAGAGCGACATTAACGTGACCTGTACACAAATTAATAAATCAAAATAACGTGACCATTTCACGAACTGGCGTGAGACCAGCTTGATATGTCGCAGCCTTTTGCAATGTGTTTATTGCACCAGTTGATATTGCAACGACAATTAAAAATGATATACTGTGCAGCCCTAATGCAATGTCCAAATCATTCACAAGTAACAAGAAAACAACGAAAGATGTTGCACTGACCTTTCTCATACATGCCTCACCCGCTTCCTGCAGTTCATTGTTGGTGGAGTTGAGGGCTTTAAAAAGGGCAGCAATGATCTTCTCTCTGGACTGTGGCAAGTAGTTACAAGCTGCAAGGGCATCTAAACAAGAAATAAAGTAACATTCAACACATGAGATGATCAAGTCGATACCATAATCCAAACAGAAGTCAAATTATTTAAATACTTTAAGTAGTAATTTTAGGACGATAGCTATTAATTAAATTTACACACACACACACACACACACACACACACACACACACACACACACACACACACACACACACACACACACACACACACACACACACACACACACACACACACACGTAAAACCAAGATAAAATCAGCAATAATTATCAAAACAGTCTCTGCTAACATGACAGAAGTAAGACCATTAACTTAAAATACAATCTGTCATATTTGGTTTCACAAAAACACAAAAGACGATTAAGCAAATATTGCAAAAATTCAACAATACTGGGGACCAATATTAAGTTTAGCAGGTCCTACTCACTAAGAGCAGCAATGCGGAGGGGAACCAGCGAGGGAAGGCTCTTATAACAGGGCAGCTTCATCAGAGCAGCATCCTCTGCCTCACACAGGTTCAACAGCTATAAAGAGGAGGGGGGGGAGGCAAAGGTTAGAGGTCAATAATCAGATTAAAGTAGTGATAGAAGATATGTATAATAGTGTCAACTGTTTGTAAAATATTTAAGCCAGATACACACACATTTCTCCTTTTATGTATTTTGTGAAAATATGCAAAATCTAAACCTGAGATGCCCTTGCACAACATATATATAGTATAAACATTAAAAAGAAACATTTGGGAAAAGTACATTTGATTAACGTCAATGACTTTCATACCTCTGTGTAGAAGACCTTGTGCTCTATGACATTGAGGTCCATTGTGAAGAGGCGGGGCTGCAGGGTGGTGCAGAAGGTGTTGCCCTCCATCAGGCCGATCTGGGCATTGGCAGGTTGATGGCGGAGAAGGTGTTTCTTTGGGGGAACCATATCTTGCAACACCTGAAATTAAGGAAACCCCAAGAAAACCATCAATTAATGTGAATTAAAAGACAGTCTGTATTTCACACTCCGGTTTTGTTTTAAAATGGAGAAATTCTCAGAAGGCATCAGCCCAGAGTGATCAAACACAGCCCTAATTACAGCCATTTAGTGTTTAAGCTGAAATGCTTTTTACATAAAAAAGTGTTGTCTAGCATAACATTTATAGAAAACTTTACAGTCCTTGGTTTCACCTCTTTGTGTGGTTCCATGATGACGGTTACACTCTTGCCGGTGACCTGGGCTAGCACCTGCAGGGAGTGCATGGCCTGCTTTCTGACGGTTGAGTTGGGGGAGGTGACCTCTCGGACCAGGTCATGCGTGACCATATGGAAAGACTTGTCCTGGGCAGCCAGAAGCTCTTCAGTCTTTTCTTCATCTTTCAGTGGAGTGGCACAGCGCACAAGTAACTGCTCCAGGGTAGTCTTAGCCATGGCTACTGCTCCATTTGACACCTTATTGCAAAAATCTATCAGTAAGTACAATGCCACAGCAGTAAGTGGTGCTACAAAAGAAGAAAGTTACAAAATGTTACATTGCACCTGCTGCAAGACGACGTGAACAGAAAAGTCGACAACAAACACAGGTAAGTCTTTGTTCTCAACTCCTAATCAATAAACATAGGTGTCACTTCTACTCATTTCTTTTCTAAATATTAGGTAATTCAGTAATTTCCTCTCACCTCTCCTGTGAGGTCCATCATGACAAAGAGCAGGGCCTTGAGAAAGGTGAGCTGGTTCTGTAGCACCCAGATCAGAGGCAGTCTCTCCATTAGGAACTTAATGGACACCACGCCACCGAGCTTGGCATACCAGGCCTGCTCATAGCAGCAGGCACACAGTCGCTCCACAATGTAGGAAAACAGGGGCAGCTGGCATGCCTGAAGATGTAGACAAGACGCTGGGATGATTAACTGATTCCCATTTAAAAACAATCACATATGAAAACTTACATCAAACACATAGAAGAATGATTATAAACTGGCAAAAAAGGTTTATTAGATGTTCACTTCAAACTTCAATATGTAAATGCAAGTAATCCGTTTGTCAGAATAAGGTTTTCTGGGTTGATCTAGCACAATATTGAGAGAAAAGTATTTCCTAAGTTATATTAATGTCCAGCACAGTTTACCAAAGTTACAAAACAATTGGTACAATGAGCAGAAGTGCTACTGTCTTCATTACATTTACAAATAACTGAACCCTCCAACACTCTCCTTCCAGAGACATACCCTCTCCTTGGAGCCAAGAATGATGCTGGCGACGTCGAAAATGACGGCCAGGGCCACTTCTCCAATCTTACACAGCTCCTTCTCCTCATAGGCCATGCATATAGCTATGGCATCAATCAGAACCAGCGGATCCATGCCCTTTGAGCCGTTCTCCTCACTGTGGAACATGGCTGTGCTTGGCTGGCTGCCCAGCTGGTAGCTCGGCAACAGGAACGGACCTGGGATCACAGGGGAGGACAAGAAGAAAGGAAACATGTTTAACGTGTGAATCTTAATATTGATTAAAAGATGTTAAAACTATGTGTTAAAGTGCAAGTAACTCATACATTTATACTATTCTTTTATTGGGTGTCAAATATAAAATGAAAAAGCCAAAATCTTAATATTCCAGAGAAAGGACAAAATTTGAAAGTGACTGATATTCTTGTGCAGCTGGGAAACAATGCCAATACAGGTGCAAAACAGAAAGCTAATATTAGATGTAGAGAATGGCAAGAGCCCTAGTCCCTCACCACACTGCTGAGCCACAGCGACCATGGTATAATGGCGAATCAGGCTGGCCACGAAGGGCAGCGCGCTGGGCCTCAGGTCCTTTATCACAGCAGACATGAATGCCCCAGTCAGGGCCTGTTCAAAAGTTCTGCGGGCAGGCGTGTCTTGTGCTTTGTAGCGGTGAGAGATGATGACATTGGGGATCCACTTCTCAGCAAAGCTAATGGGGAGACAACCACACAATGAATTAGAGGATTACATATTAACAAGGACAAAATAATATGTGGCAGTGCCACTGAAACCTTCTTTAAAAGGAGTTTGTGTTCAAGTCAATTTGCAAATATTTCAAAATAAAGATCCATGTCCTTCGCTTGTCTGCAGTCCATAAACCTGTAACTCTGATTTCCTCCGTCCTTACATTTTCTCTCTCCTCTAAACTCCTTCTGTCGTTCTATTCCTATGCTTCCCTCTTTGTCCCCTGTTGGTATCTTTTGTTATTTACTGCAGCTGAAGGCAACTGAGCCTTGGTGTGATTGAGCAGCTGTTTTCTCCATGCTTGAGCTTGTGTTTTATAATGCCACACGCCAGGGGCAGGCCTGATGGATCGCTTCATTTCATTATTGCCATTTAAAAGACTGCTCTTTGGAGGAGGAGAGAGAAGAAGTGGAGAGAGGGTGGGGTGAGAGGAGCCAAGGAAGCTGGAGAAAGTAAGGGGTGGCATGGCTGACAGAAAGTCTGATAGATTCCCCTTCATTCATCCAGGGGTCTGCCACTCCAACACTACTGTGTTGTCCCCAGTTGGCATTTCATGATTTTTTTTTTTTCTTTTAAAACTGAATGGGTATATTTACAGTAAAAAATTCTGAGGCAAGGACCGATGTGTAAAAAAGTTAAAGGGAGGCAGTGAGAGAGAAATTAAATATTTCAAGAGAGAGGACAAGAGGAGGGGGCATGCAGGCTCACTGATCATAACTAACACACTTCATTATCCCCGCAGAAATGGGCACACTGACATATTCATGTGCAAAGTGTATGTTAGCGCATAATGACAGGAGAGTGTAAGGGGCATGGTGTAGCAAAAAAAGACAGGGGAAAGTCAATAAGCCCCTGGCCCTGGGATCAATGATGGTAATGTGACTAACCCACCTAACAACCAACCCCCCTTCCTGTTTGTCTGTTCATGTATGTGTCTCTGCCTCGCAGTGAAGCCTGCCAGAGGGTGAGGGCTTGCGAGTGTGTAATTAGCAACACCCGCTCTTGAGACGGAATTGATGAGGCAGTGTGTGGTGGGGAGGGTGGTGAAGACGTGATGTGAGAGAATAAAAGGAGGGCATGTCAGCAGGTGGCGGGATAGGGGTGGAGGCAAGATGATACACACAGAGCAGCTGTAGTGAATGGGCTTAGGAAAGGGTAGACAGGAACGGTGGAGTAAGCAGTGGGCAGGGTTGGAGATCAAGATCAAGTTGAGTCAAGTAAAAGTTAAAGAGGGGGGTGATTGATCAAAGACTAGGCTGTGTATGGACTCAAACGTAGGGCTGGGTATTGTTCAAAGTTTTTACTATATCGGTACCAATAACCGTACTGTGACACGGAAACCGGTTCCTGAACTATACTTGTTTTTATATACCTGATTTTATAAAATACATTTTAAGAAAAAGAAGTTACAACATTGCACAGTCACCTGTAGCCAAGCCTTCAAAAGACAACAACATAGGTGAGCCCCGTCTCTGTGCATAATATCGTTTTTTCCTGCATGCGTCTTCAACGTCTTCAACATGTAAAGTTAGACAGCCAATCACAAGCATGATAAGATCTTGATACAAACGTACTGCATGGTTATTGGCTCACTTACACTGATGAGATTTATTCTTTAGGTATTGAAATTTGGTATTGAATGACAAGACATTTTTCGATACTTGATACTATCGAAGTTCGGTACTCGGCCCTACTCAAATACATGAGACTGTATCATCTCTCGCCAATTGTGTAGACGTAAGCGGACAGCTCACTGAAGAAATTCAATGTCATATTAAAACCACAATAACCAAAGTATCTAGGCGAAAGCCACAGTTAAAAGCAAATCTTGAATGTTTACTTACTTGGGATGAGACAGAAGCTGGTAGAGAGCGTGCTTGTTGTCATCCAGACTGGTCATGGCCACCAGGAAACACTTAATGACCTCCCAGGCCTGTCGCCTGTAGTAGGGCTCTGTGTTGGCACTCTTCAGACAGTCTAGAGCGGTCTCTATCGCCTTGAAAAGAATATACCAGACAAATCTTACTTTAAAATCTTCACCATTTTATATTCTGAAAACACAAGTTACTATCTTGCAAAATGTCAATATTCCATATTATTAATATGGGAATTAAAATGCGATATGCAACTATACATGTGATCCATTTGCAGGAAGTAACACAGGGCACCATCTGGCCGAGCAAAGGTCATTATGATTTCTAAATTATGGGCTGACAAGCCACAGCAGCCAGGCACTTAAAAAGGGAGAAAACGAACTAATTAATGCCACTCAGAACAGAGAGGAGAAGCTGAGGAAGATGCAAGAAGAGGGAGGGTGAGCAGAGAGATGAGGGCACCGCAGAATTGAATTGTAAACCTGTCAGTGTATTAGGATATGAGGATATTTCTGTCAGGACTGAGACTCTGACGAGTATTATATTACTTTAGATATGAAAATTAAGACAACTTTGAATGCAAATTTGAAGAAAAGACAGCTTTGTACTCAAGTCTTTTAAGAGTACAGACCTAATAAAAAAACATTTTTCAGATGTGGTCAGTAAAAACAATATTCAAAAGATAAAATGGAATTGGAAAAGAGCTTTTCAGGCAAATCAAATAGAAGATATTCAGAAATGCTGCTGAAATCCCTTTTGGTTGTTTACTCGTACAACCTTGAAGAGAATCAAGTTATTCAAATCACTGTTATTTGATCTCTCTGTTTTACCTTACAGCACTTTAAACTGCCTTTCCTTCAATGTGCCAACTATCCATATGGCTGTATGGTGAGCCTGCTAGAGATTTGTGCCTTCAGCCTGTGCGGCAAGTGAGTGTGAGACTGTGTTTGCTGCCTGCGCCCATGATGATGGCAAATACACAGATGGATAGCCAGAAAGAAGGAGCAGCCATTAGTGAGAGTAAATAATGCCGTCATGGTGGCCCAGCCTAGATTGATGATTACTGACTGGGGATGAGGAGGAGAAACAGGAGATGAATTTAATTACCTGGAGGACACAGACACAGACACACAGACACAGATACACACACACACGACAAGGATATATTGCTCTCAGAGGAGAACAATAATGTGGAATTTCAAGCTCTTTTACGTTTCATTATTTATTTCTAAAACTGAAATACAAAAAGGTAAAAAGGAAGACGGATTTCAGGAAATGTAACAAAGTGAAATCATCCAAAAACTTTCCTCCTTAGAGATCTGCAAACAACTTAAAGCAGAGAACATAATGCAAGCATTCTCTGCCAATGATGTGGTCTTACCTTCTCCATGGGTAGCTGTATGGACGCCTTGCAGTCAGTGAATTCGGCCTTGATGCTAGGTCCTTGGACCTCGGTCACCACATAATGCAGCCTCTGAGACTCCTTCAGCATCTTCCTGTTGCTGCCACCGAACTTTCCCAACACCCGGTAGGCTACATGAGAGATGCTCTCAGCCGGGTTACGGAGGGTACGCCACAAGGCCTGCGGTACAGGAAGAGAAGGAGCCAAATTTTAAGCTTTAGTGTTGACAGGAATTAACAGAAGAAGGGAATTATACTGTATGACTTAAAATGACAGATGCCGGTCAAAACTGTGATGACAAATTACAATCATTACTGCCACACTTAACTAAACAACAACAACAAAATACTGGGAAGGCTAAGAAGTCACTGTACGTTATTAGCTACTGAATATTGATAGCAATAAAGTCATAATTCAACTAAAACCACAACTATTTATTTGGCTCTATTTTTTTTACCAATGCTGAGCTAGCAGAATGAAAAACATGACTTGATGTTGCGGGCGGGAATCACCGTAACCGGTTCACCAATATTGTGCTGAAGATGTGTGTGACGCATTATTATGGATCCCACATAACTTCTAGGTAAGTCCTGCCCTACAAAGCAGCCCGACTGGTTGGTTTTAGGCATTGACCTCGAGTGGTTAAGGTTAGGATAGCCGACTGGTCAGAGGTTAGGACCTGGACAAATCGGGTTCCGTTACCTTGCGTAAGCATGGATGCCTGGCCAATAGGTGCATGTAAACCCTATTCAAGAGTGGGTCTTGCCTAGAAGTTGTGTGGGTTCCACAATAACGCATGTGGGACTGATCCTGGTTCAGTGGATATTGTGCAGATAAAGCCAAATCCTCTGTTGACCCCTAAAGGGCAGATATGCAAACTGATATAGAGAGAATGGTCTAATGATTGGATACATTGTAAATCAGTTACTTGTAGGATCTAAATGTGTGCTGCCGGGCAGCTCAGAAAAAATGGCATTGGGCACGATGATAAGAACAACCCCCCACCTGCATGAGCTCAGCCCTGACAGGCTGAATGTGGTCGTAGAGGAAGTCAGGCTGAAGGTTGTCCACACATAGCTCCAGGGTGCGAAGGCCCTGGCTGACCAGAGTCTGAGAGCCATTGAGGGCAGACACCAGCGGATCCATGAGCATGGGTAAGTACGGCAGCAAGGAGCTCAGACGCACTGGCACCGTCAAACACAATTCCACAAATAGATCCTTCATGTGCTGTTTGTGAAGGCCACTCTGCAGCATGTTCAGACCTAATAGCATGGGAAAGAGAGATTGAAAAAGGTGGGGTGTACTTTCTCACATTCAAATATGACTCATCTGCAATTCAGAGTAATGGTGTATGAGACTTTACCTTGCAGCAGGTTAGGTAGAAGAGGTAGAAACTCCTGGTAGAGCAGATCATGACTGCCTCCACCAATGGAGCGGAAGAGAGCCCGGAGAAGCAGGAAGTAGTTGTAGGGTTCCTTAGCGGATTGGGCCAGCTCCATGGAGCTGTTGACAATCTTGTGGAGGTGTGGCTGAGGAAAACAGGGAAAGCATTATTAAATTAAAAAAAGTGACAAAGATTTTTTTAAAATTAAAAAAAGAAACTAGTCTGAAAAAATTATCCACTTACCTTGAGCATCTGCTCATTTTCAGCAGCAAACAGTGACACTGAACCAAAAACTAGTTTGAAGAGTTTGAGGTAAAGGTTTGAGAGTTCAACATTGGAGCCCATCTCTGGTAGTCTCTCAAGAAGATACTCTACTAGGATGGTGGCAAATAAAGCAGACGTTGACAAGTTGGCTAGGAAAGAATTTGCCACAATCTGGGAAACAGAAAAACAAGAACAGACTTATGTGATGAATTATGACTGAAGAACTTAGCATCTGAATTGTTACATATTAACTTGAATTAATTGTGAGAAAAACATATTAGCTGGAATACAAAACTAATTCACACATTGTTTATATAGGAGACAGCATGTACCTGCAGTGCATAGTTCTTCGAGATCCTCTCCACCATGTATGGCACAGTTGTCTGAAAAATCTCCTTGAATGTAAGGGGGTTCATCATGGTGAAAACCCCGGCAAAGTGCTCTAGAACTTCCTTCTCCTCCTTCATGCGTACAGTCTGACAGTTGGCCACCCTGATGTATGTCTGCTGGTTATTGGCAACCTGAACCTGATCAGGAGAAACATCAGCTGTTTACTATTTCTGAGAGCCATGTCTTACTTACATATGCTTATTTGTTAAGAATTTTTATATGGGCAAACTTATCAAAAAATAGTGATGTAAAGTCAAGATTTTTGGTTGCACCTGGTAGATGTCTAAGGCCTGCATGGCGTATTTGACCAGCTTAATGTAGATCTGTGTCTCCTTTGGCTGAAGCTGCTTGTTAGGAATGAATTGAGCCTCTGGTTTAATAAAGAAAAACAGGAATTAGTGCATGTCAATAAAATCCAAATTTCATCAAAACAATCATCAATAGATGTGCATTTATATGCCATGCCTGTGTCATCTCACCTCCTGGGGCCTTGCAAGAGGTGATGCCCCAAGTAATTGTCTTTACGCCGCACACCAGAGTCTTGACTAAGCTGCGGCAGTCCGACACCTGAAAGGTCTGCTTGTCTTCCTTCTCACCAGTTCGGTCAAAGGACGTTGTTGGGGGTGGAGGTGGCGCGGCAACGGGCGTAGGAGGAGCGGGAGGTGGAAGGGCAGGGGTAGTGGATGGGGTGGGTGTGGCTGGTACCCCGGGTAACACCCCTGGGTCAACCACACCCATCTCTGACTGAGGCTTGCACTTTTTGAAGATGGAGACAAGCTGGTACCGTGCAATGGTGTGAAACTTCAGCACAAACACCTGATTTATTTGAGAGAGAGGGAAAATTGACTCAACATTTCTTTATGAATGTCATCAGTCATCATCAGTGTCTTGTCAACAGATCCAAGCTCTGGGCTGCCTACCTCCAGCATCCTCATCAGGATGTCTCGTCCATTGCCATTCTCTTGCTCTGACTTTGACCGGATGCAGTCTACCAGGTTGAGCAGCAGCTTGCAGGACATGGTCTGGATATTACTGGGAAGTGACTCGTCATCAATGTTCTTGGCGAAGAGTTGCACAGCTAGGGATAAATCTGTCAGGGGTAAGTTCTGACGAACATGGTGCACCAGGTCTGCTAGTGTGCTGTAGGCCAAGGGTCTGGAAAGTAATGGAAACATGTATTTGGTGCGTAACTATAATTATATTTTGAACTAACTAAATAGAGAAAACCGAAAAACACTCCAGCGAGCTGGCAGAAAAAGTAGTAATTAGGAAAGCAGAAGACAGGAAAAGTTATATACAGATATGGAAAGTAGCTTTGGGATGCAAATGGCACTGCGAGGGAGATGTGGAGGAGAAAGTGAGAGAGAAAGTGAGCTAATGAGTGACACTGGTAGCCCTGCCAGGTCTCAGCCAACTGCCTTGTTTCCTAAGTAGTACTAATGTGAAATGACAGCTATTTTGTTGATGAGGTGAGCTAGTTTGGCATTCTGAAGAGGGTAAACAACGTGGGAATGTGTGTGCAGCACGGCCTCGTGAGATGCAGGTGTACATGACAACTTGACAGTGCAATCTGTGCTGAAGTGTTGAAGTTAGCTTCTTTGAGAATTTCGGCAGCAGAGAACTGCCCGATTAATATGCTAGGACTTGTTAACATGCACCTGGCTGAGCCATCAACCACAAGAGAGAAAGAGTACTGACACAAAGGAGATCAAATGATAGTGAGCATGCACAAAACTCACCTAAGAGTCTCCCGGGCGGTGTAACCAGAACCAATAAGGATGGATTCATCAAAAAGTTTGTCCATACAAGGTATAAACTCTGAAACAAAACAGGATAATTTTATATTATATGATACAAAATATGGATATTTTCCTACGTGTATCAGACTGAATATGCAGATCTATGTAAGGTGAATTCATATTAGGGCTGCCCGATATCATTGGCATTATTTTGACTAATATTGTGATTGTGATGAGATTCACGATATTAGAGGGAATGATCATTTTTGTATCATTATTCTCATTTTCATTAAAAATTACAACAAAAAATGTTTTTCAATGATTATATTGTGATTTTTGCGAGGATCTGTACTAAATAGAGATTTATGCCTCCACACAGAGTTCCAAGGTTTGACTCAAACCTGTGACAATTTCCTGAATGTTTTCAACCCCTCTCCCCTTTCTTACCTGTCCTGTCCATTAAAGGCGGAAAAGCCGAAAAAAAATCTTTAAAAATCCTTGATGTACAGGAGGATATGAGATAAAACCGAATAAAGACTATTGTTATAATGTTTGTTTTATTAAATGTAATAATAACTGTCACTCTCCCTTCCCACGCTTTGGCAGGTAGAGAACTGTCACTAAAACACCTAGTTATTGTTAAAGTTTCTTCAGTTCTCTGCAACTCCACAATGTCAAATCTCTTGCAAAAAAATGTGCCGAATCACTGACAATGGTTTGAGCCACAGAAGCAACTCACAGTATAATGCAGAAAATCATCCAAAATGCGTATAGTTGTCTCAATATTTCACTGATGGGTGGTTGAGCTTTGATTCCATTTCATTCAGTCTCTCTCTTTTCACCGCACAGTCACCAAATCAAAATGAGGTATAAGCCAAAGTTTGACAGCTAAGAACTAGAATTACTGCCTTGCAGTTGTATGTCTCCATCAATCAGTCAAGTTGCAGTTAAAGGTTCCATGACATGGTGCTCTTTGGATGCTTTTATGTAGGACTTAGTGGCCCCCCTAATACTGTAACTGAAGTCGTTTTCCCAAAACTCAGCCTTGGTGCAGAATAACAGCTTCTACAGCTAGTCTCACAATAAGCTTTCCTGAGTATGTGCCATTTCTGAGTCTGTAGCTTTTTTTGGGGGGATGGGGGGGGGACAAGGTGGAGGCTGTCCACACTTATATAATATATGTAGAGAGAACTTTGAAGCAACTTAAAAAAAAAAAAGGTATTGGGTGTATTTTTTGGCGAAACATGGAAGCTTCACACGCATCATCAACCCGGCAGCAGAGATTAGTGTCACTAATTTAGTATCCAACCAAATGTCTCCCCTACTGTTCCTGAGTTATGGTCTTAAATAATGGCCAGAAATGTTTGTGATTATAATGTCACAGTGAAGTTGACCTTTGACCTTATGGATATACACTGTTATCGCTATCATTTTATCCTATTAAATATTTGTGTGAAATGTTGTCATAGTCAGTGTAGGAATTCTTGAGTTATGGCCAAAAACACATTTTGTGAGGTCATGGTGACTTTGACCTTTGCGCACCAAAATCCAATCAGTTCATCCTTGATTTGGTTGTGCCAAATTTGAAGAAATTCCCTCCAGGGGGTTGACAAGGGTGGGACAAACTAAGGCACAAAGAAATTAAAAACACTTAAAAGCAGTGAGTGAGTAAGTGAGTGCGTGTGTATCTGTGTGTACATACGGCTACGTAGGTCCGTTGTAAGGATGTGCTTGGCTGCAATGAGCAGTTCCTTGCGGAGGTGAGCAGTCTCAGAAGGGCAGTTGGTCAGCAGCTGCAGCATGCCCTTTACCATCTGCTGAGAGTACTTCCCTACCAGGTCCTGATAGGGTAGACACACACATACAACATATGCACAATTTATTCTAAAAATTATTGTATGCTGAAGCAACCAAATGTTTGGAAAAATAATTACCAAGTCAATACCAATACAAGCCAAATGTTTGAGCAAGTATTCAACATGATATCTTTTTTGGACAGGCAGGGTGTCTGTAACAGCACAAACAACAGTTCACTAAATCCCCTAATAGAATTTTTCTTGGTGGGTTAGAAGTTGGTATCATCAGTGTTTTTTATGTTTGTGCTGTGAAGTTTTTACTGTCTTTAACAATGTTCCTGATAATGTCTGCACACAGTCAGTGTAGTAGGAGATAGCTTTAGAGGAAGTTATTAGTGTCATTCATTCTTGTTCAGTGTGGACAAACTAAATATAAAGTAAACGTAGTTTTAATTTAATTTTTCAAATTGTGTTAGCTTTATTCTTCCAAGCTTCTGTGTCTTCATATCAGTGAGCACATTGTTATATTTTGCTTCCTGTCAATCACCTCACATCCATAAGAAGCAATAATATCCAGAAAACAAACATTAAAACATGTCTGTTGGATTTATTACATCTATATATGTATGTTCTGGGGATCTTTGACAGTGGCTAATATTAGGCCAAGTTTGACAAAAGAATAGGCATTTCCCAAAAAATAAAACACTTAAAGTATATACAGTATTTTACACTTTTCCAAATACTGGTGAGAAAAACCATACAATGATGAAAGTGAAAGGGCTTCAGCCATAAATGAACACTATTTTCCTTTAAGAATAGGGATGTAACAATTACCGGTGTAATGGGAAACCACGGTAAAAATGTTGATGGTAACAATTACCCTTTTTATTTAAAATGTCCTTATTTTTGCGGTGGATTACCACGGCGTGGAAACCCTGTTAATCCTTCCCAGCTTTACCCGAGGCTCTTGAAGTTGCCGCGCAGGCGCACTGTGCTCAGACAGGAGAAGGGGACACAATGTAGCAGCGGACTTTTTCTTTAAACTATTCTGTAGCTTGCTAAACTGTCATGGGTTTTACTGCAACATTATCAATAAGTGTCCTGCTACAATGTGGAAGTTTAGCCCGTGTTACAACATGACATTTATTTGGAGAGACAGACAGAGAGACAGAGAGACCGATAGATAGGTAGATAGATAGATAGTATTGCTGTGTTTCCTGTTGCATAGATTATAGATGTGCAGATTGTTTAATATTACTTGCGCAGCCAGCCACGTGTTGATATACAGGTTTGCTAGCAACATGCAATTGCCAGTAGACAGACCAGCGCTGTGGAGCCACGTGCTTAGCTATTACAGATGTATTACACTGCTCCGTTATGGATATATGTGCTGTAATAGATGTGCCTTATACTCAGTTTGTGTTACTGAGCAATATGTTACATTTATGTTTATTATTAGAGAAATAAATGTAATTCTTAGTATTGTTTCTCGTTATATGCTGGTGGCTTTACTATTTAGTTTGGGTCAATACTGTATACATTGTAAGTCAGATATTTATTAATGTGCATTATTATTTGCTTATATTTCAGAACCACATCCAACTTCACATGAGATGTAAGGTCAAATACAACTTCATAGTTAACTTCATGTTGGAGTTGTAAATAAATCTTCCTGGATCTCAAAGTCAGACATGTCTGGTTCACATTCTAACTTTACACCCTAGAGTGGGCCAGTGTTTCAGTAGCTAGTTTTTACAAGCCTATTGCCTATATTTTAGTAATATAATAAACACCGTTACACTTTTTGAAACTGTTTCAACTTGTTTCGGCCTATCAGTGCTTTCTGAACATATTGAACACACTTTTAAAAATACTGCGATAATATTGAAAACCATGATAATGTTGGTCACTATAACAGTGACGTTACATTTTCATACTCTTACATCCCTATTTAAGACACAATGACTTATTGAAGCTATTTAACAGAGAAAATTGATACAACATGAAGTCATCAAACAGGTGTACCTGGTAGATTCGGATGATGTAGGCTAGAAATGACAGAGTCTTGATCTGCGCAGCAATGAAGTCCGCATACAACTCCTTGTTATAAAGCTTGTGTTGCCTGCAAAAGAAGCCGCACAATTTACATATAAAAGCCATTTGGTCCCATTAAAGACATTAACGATGTCGTACACCTGCAGTAGGTGGCAATTAGAGGGGTTGAAATTGTGTGTCTACATATGGGACTCAATTCTACATGGGCGACTTGATTGTTTTGCATCACAGCGGTTACTGCATGTCAGGAAGACATTCTCTCTATACATGCAATAGACTGGTAGGAGTATTTTTATTTATTTTTTCAAAATTAGCTTTCCTCCATTTCCTTTCCTGCTCTGAATACTTAACACAAGTCTTTTCCTACCCGGAGAGGTTTCACCTCCTGCTAAGACAATTTCTACTATTTTAACCTCCCCAAATGGATTTTAACTCCAGATTTGGTAGACAAAGTGTCAGGAAAAAGTATCAACAAACTTACTACAAGAGAGAGGGAAGGTAGAAGAAAATAAATAAAACAAACAAACATTCTCTTAAACGTGCCTGAACGCCATTTGATGGATGTAAAGTGCAAATGAAATTTGTTGAAAAGGCAAATTCAAATCCTATCTGAGACACACTTAAACAGGACACACTCATACCCTCACTCTTTCTCTCACACTCTCACACACACACACCCACAACCCTCACCTGGCCTGCGGTGACACCTGGAGCATGATGGTGTTCATGATGAGGGGTACAAACTCTGACACCACATTGTGAATGTTCAGCTTATATAGCTATGGGGACAGAGCAAACACACAATCTTGGTTAATAAAAAACTAGCCTCATTTGAATACACGGTTTCCAAAACTCCATGTTTCTACATCTATTTTCATAGGCAAATGTGTTAAAACTGCCATGACTCCAATTATTATTAAAATGTGGAGGAGCCAATTCAGTTAGCGTAGTCAGCATGTTTGAAATAAAACGCAACTTAATGAAGTATGTTGTCCTAAATTTAAAATTATTTTCTTTGTAAAATGAATGTAGGCAAAAAGCAGATAACGCATTTTGAAATTTAAAAAAATCTGTTATTGGACCATGTTACCAAGGGTTACTGTGTGATGGTTATGTTTAGAGAAGTCGCAAACCTGATACATCAGCACCACTATGATAGGCAGCTCGGCCAGCACTTTGAGAGACAAGGACCCCCGTGGGATGATGGTGTGCTAGAGGCAGAAACAAAGTGAGAAACACAATGAGGATGACTGAAATAACAAGATAACGTAAATGCTGGACACACGCCACACCATTCTTCAGCTTAAGCCCTATCAAATTAAGTGATTCTCGCAAATATATCATTGTACACAGTAAACGAGATAAAACAAAGTCAGGTTCAATGAAGTGGACATCTGACCACAAGGTTGCGGGTTTAAATCTTTGTCAGTTCTTGTGCATTTCCCATTACAAAATGTCACACTTTTTCCCCCATGCTGTAAGAATGTTTTCAAAATTGTTCAAATAAAAACCAAAAAGTAATTTAAAAAGAAAACAATTAGAATAAGGCCTGTTAAACTGACCAAAAATCATGTGTTATAAAACATTTAGTTCAAAAATATATGCTGAAAGTGAGCATCAAGTACTTCATGTATTTTCTAGTTGAGGGTAAGTAAGATGGAAGTTGTGTGGGTTCCCCTGTTAGTGTGACAACACGGTGCACTACTACCATCCTGTGGTTACAGACAGTACTATAAAAGTATGCAGTATGGATTTTGAAACAGTGGAGACATAAACTCCTACAAGCGGTTGGTTAGCTAGCTTACTGTTCGTGTTTCGCTGTCTTCCCTCTCAGGTGCAGTCTTGACCAACACCGACGTGATCATCCCAACCATTTCTGGGGAGGGAACCGTGTTCTCTGCTATCACCTGCGGGTTCTCAAAGTACCTGGCCTGGTGGGAGCAGAAAGACACAGTGGTTAGAGGAAACACAGACAAGGGTGAAAAGGTAGCAAGGAGAAGAAAATAAGAAGTTTTTCAGTCCTCCCAGTAAAAATGTAATCAAGTCAGAACCAAACACTTGAAAAGCAAAGCCACTGCTATGAAGGTTGTACTTACAACAACTTTTGGAAGGTCTTTGTAAATCTGCTTCACGAAGTCTAGAAAGTGATGAATCTGAGAAGAGAGGATTATGGACAACATGTTAATCCAAAACTTCAAGAACATTTTTAAATGTATCTCTTCTTTTTCTTAAAGAATGAGAGGAAACCAATAATTTATAATCTCATCTCTGGCATAACATGAAGATTGAGAAATATGCTTTTGTCAGAACTAGACTACAAAAAAAAATTAAAAAAAAAAATCGCTCTGCATGTCTGCATTCAACAGAACAGGTACAAAACACAGGGAAACAATTCAATCAAATCAACAAATACTCAGCAGAGAATTTACTAAGTTGTGGACATAACTTTCAAAAAATATTTCACAATTCAATTATTGATAATATATTTCAACATAATTAATAAATGTCCAGGAATATTGCTAAGGTTCTCACCTCCTGAGAGATTGGAGGCCGGAACTGTTTGTGCAGCTCAATAATGATGCGAAGGCATATCAACACATTTTCCTCACTTTCAATCTGAAAAGAAAAAAAAGGGGAAAAACATAAATGTGACATGGCAACACAATAGCTCTTGTATCTATGGAATAACTCCCTAATATTCATTTGCCAAAAAACAAACGATTATTGCCACAGACATGTAGCAGCTTACTCTGTGTACAATATCTGAGCTTTGGAAACCGATTAGCTGATAAAAAGTAAGGCAACTCAACTACGAGTGGTAAAAATACAGTTGTATAATAAGGGAATGATGTAAAATGAAAAAACTTTAAATGTTCTGTTGTAAGAGAATAGGACTCATACCTCCAGGAAGCGGAACATCACAGACAAGATGTTCTTGGTGTGAGGACGAAGGTGTTCATTTGTTGGAATGCGGTGGATGATTTCCAGCACCAGCTTTCTCAATTGCTGAAACAATGGATACCACTTTAAGTTAAGACTTCAGCTTTGGTACAATTATACCGTTTGATATGATCGAATTGATTAAATCAAAAGTGGGTGTATGGGATTATTATCATAGCAAGCGAGTCAGCTCAATTGTGAACGTTGGACCATATCTATCACTGCAGTCATGCTACTTAATGTTATTAATGTTGATTTATTACTAAGACTAACGGCAGTGACCAAATCAGTATTTCTGCTAAACTTGTCTGTAGGTTTTGAACATTGCTGAATAGATTGAAGAAGCAACATACCTGTGTAGGTTTTTCTTGGAGGAATTGAACCTCTCCATCCTGAAGAAACGTGAGGAAGCGAGGGATTATGTGTTCCAAGAAGGTGGAGTACTGAGGTGAAGATGTCACATTCTGAAATTGAAAGTCCAAGACATGTTATGTCATGTAGTAACTCAGTATATCCTGCAGTCACATTTCAGTGCTGTGCAGGCGTATAGCAACTGCATCAAAAATGTAGGTACTATACATTTCCTAGGCTCAGTTACATCTCAAACAAATCCTTACAGAATTAAATTTTTCTGGAATATTTCAAACTTCTTAAATATCCATAATAATAAATCAAGAGACAATTAAAATGAATCCCCTTCAGCACACACTGAGCAGATTCATCAAAACGTACCTCAAAGTTCTCGCTGACCTCCTGCATCATCTTTAGCTTAGTTTCATCAGCTGGAAGTTGAAGGACAGAATGTCGCCATTACTCAAACTTGCTAATGATACGGTTTCACTTGTCATGGCCGTCTCCATGTGCTTAGCAGGGGCTCTCAGATCTTATCAGTTTTACTTTCAGCGTCCAGTTTGATCAAAAGGTACATCAACACTCACACTTCGAGACACACACACACACACACACACACACACACACACACACACACACACACACACACGCACGCACCTTTGACTGGACTAAAGCATATCGCTCTCATCACATTGCCCATGCAAAGCACAAGTGCCTTATCCGAACCATCATTTCTTTTATAGAAACTTAGCAGGAAAAACAGCAATCCAATAAATATGTATGAGAAATGTGTTCTTTGAATATGTAACTTTAATTACAAACAATATTATAAGACACTTTCTATTTTTAAACCTATACCTTTAATAGCTACATTAACTACAGCAACTCCTATCATACAAACCACTTCTTACTACTCTTAATAATTGCCAAATATAAAAAAATGATTTAAAGTAGTGTGATAAGTTGCGTCCACACTAATCAATACTTCATCTGATAACCTGTTGATGTTCTAAAAATTAAACCAGCCCAAAAGTTAGCATGAAATAAGCAAAAATAAAATGATGAAATGAAAAGCCTTTGGCTCTAAATTACTGCTGGGTATGACTTTTGAAGGGAACACCAAACTCATGAGTGCATCAATTTACTGACATTTACAGAAGCAAACAACTTAAGTAAAAGTGCGCTTGATACTTTAAATGGAATGAAATACAGATAGAAACTGCATCATTACGAACTTTCTTCTGACATGTCAGGCATCTGACAGAACTCCTGTCTAACGTTAGCAAAACACTGCGAGGTCCATGGACTTACGTGTGTTAGCGTCTGTGAGTGCTGCCACAAACTGCAGGTATTTCTTCATAAGTGTAGTCTGGTCGACCACAGTGGGGCTGGGCGCGGGTACAAAGGCCATGGTGGTAGATGAGACTGACCGGACTGTTGTGGTGGGGAAAGGGGGCAGACAGCAGTCTGCACAGATCTCACTGTGATCTCATGTGCACTGAAGAAATGAGAGGGGGGAAATTAAGTTGTTGCCGTTAATTTAAGTAAATATATAACTATAATATATATATTTGTAGAACATTTAGAGAAAATACAGTCTTTGTTGTTATGAATAAGTTACAGTCTTTGACCAAACAGGTTTGCCAAGCAAACCGGTAACAGATTCACAAACATGCCTCTTAGAGGGCGCACAGTGATGACATCGTAACAGGCATCAGCTAGCACAATTTTTGTATACTCCGATAGCATTTGTGAATTAAAAACATGAGGTTTTGGCGTCAAAGCGGTAGCCATTGTATTATTAACAGGAGTTACATGCTTATGCATCCGCTCAATAAAGGCACAACAGGCACATATAATATTACTTTTGCATAACACGTTAGCAACCGTTAGCTAATACGCTAGCTTTCCTAAAGAAAGAAAGCGCTCGCGCATCCCTTGACGTTTGACTCAAACTTGGAAGAGAAAATAAACACAGGCCACAGGGAGTAAACACCTTTTCTTAGACAAAAACCTGTTTAAAGGTTATTCCTTAACAGGGTGATGTGGAGAAAACCTACCATTTCGCCAACGTTTAGAAGAAAAATCGAAGCTTTTGCACTTACCCAGCGCCACAGACAGGAAACTGTCGCTCCGTATCCGCCGCGCTCTTGCTGCTGCTGCTGCTCCGGGTTTGCAACCAGCAAAGATGTGTGATATCCCTCCGCGTATTGTGTATCATATTTTCCCTATAAACATATATATACAGTATAATAATGTTTGATCGACAAGGATATATGCAGACAAGTGATAAAATTGAGGTAACTTTTTCAAAATACATTTTATTTGTCAAAACGTTTTTTCTAGTACCAGCGGAACGATACAAAGTCAAAAACAGTGGATAAAAGACCATCGTTTTCGATGGTCATCTAGCTCCCAAGATTGTTAGCAGAGGAAGTAAATTTGCGGGTAACTGCGCATGGTCTCGTCCATGGACAGTACCATTGCATAAATGTCTATGGGCAGTACCATCTGAGATTGGTGTAGGCCTACTGTATCTCGTCTAAATGCGATAGAGTATATAAAGCACTTCAACACCTATTGCAGTATTGGGTAGACTTTATTACTGTATTATAAATTAAAATAAAAGTTATTGGGTCTAACTCTTTTATTGTCAATGTCAATAAAGAAATTAATAGTGGTTCATGAGTTTTGCAATTCCTAATAAGCCAACAAGTCTGCAGTTATGAATTAATTAATTTAATGTTTTTACCACAATCCCCCATCTCTGTAATAAATGTGTATTAATCTGTAAATGTGAATTCATTTTGTTTAAGATAATCTGCGGTTCTTTTTCAGAACGACAGGGGTCAACTGGATTAGTGAAGGGATCTTCCCGATGCTTAAAATACGATGTAAGTGTCATGCCAGAGGAGAATTAAGACCAGCCGGAGGGAAATTTCACAATCTGGCAACCTAAAAGATCTCAACATTAATGGGAATTATGATGGATAATAACTGATGCATGAAGAATTATGAGGGGTGGGCCACAATATGGAATGTCTCAGAACAGAATTAAGTTCATTTATTCATTGTTTTAATTCATTTCTTACATAGTTAGCATGGTTTGTTTTTTTCACCACAAGATGGCAGCCCACTGAAGGAGAAAATGGAATTAAATTCTCCTTGTATGTGTGTTTTTGTCTTGAATCTTTACAGTTTAATGGCTCTCATTTTCATAATATATTGCTTGAAGATAGACGTGTGACATTAATAGAGGTCAGTCAGTAATCTGGAGTCAGGAGTTTTGTGGTTTTGTCAATTAATTTGTAGGAGAGATGGCTCATGAAACTATTTAAAAGGATGGGAGCCAAAAATGATTTTGCAATGGCTGTTCTGGTTTTCATTGATCCAGATAGTATTCTCTCTCTTCTTTCTTGCATTAGCTGCTGTCATGCACACAAATGAAAGTGTGTGTAGATAGCAACAAGGCTTGACATTTTTTCTTTTTCATAATGCTTGTTTCAATAGCTTTGGAAATAATTAAGTCGGGTTGAAAGATGCTTTACTAATGGGTTTAAATTCATAATTCTCTCCTTTATAGAATCCTCTTTCCATAGAGTGAACCCACTGGCAAAAGACTGCAGAAGCCTTTCACTTAATGTCATGTATAATGTAAGAGGTAATTTGACGTATAATGTGACATTCTCATTCTCTTTCTCGCTCTCTGTTCCCTAAGTAATGATGATCTGTTAAAAGATGTTTGTGTCATGCTTATTGCACTGTCCTGTTTGTTTCATTAGTGTGTTTTTTTGTGTGTGACAGGGGCTTTATCCTGAGAGTGGAGAGTGGATGACACACTGGTTCTCTGGCTTTCCAAAAACCACTCATGTGTCCATTAGATTTGTGTGTTTTCAGTGCACAGCTGCGGCTGCTGATGCCCTTATGATGAAGCCTGATCAGCCCTGCATTATTTCTCATGTAGAAAGAAGTGTGCTTTCTTTGAGGCTGAGGCTGAATTATCAACAATACCCTGAATATTATATTCATGCATGCATCTAAAGCTCCCATGCACATTCACTGTTTCAACCTACATGCACTCCTGGGGTCTGCAGGGAAAAAAGAAGATGATAAACAATTGTTTAAGGTTTAGAGCAGACACTCTTCCAGCTTTTGAATATAGTTGTTATTGGAAATTGTATAATGTAATTGTTGTCCCATTTCCCTGAGTTATTTTTAATTACCTGGAGTTTAAATTGGACTTGCTTTTGTCTTTGTCACCTGGTAAGCAGAAAATAGGTGTGATGTCAGAGTAAAACATTTTGGGTTTAACCGAGGGAGGCCAGGTCTGTCACTGATGATGGTAATTGGTTAGAAAGGCTTTGAAAAGCAACCAAACCCTGTGTACAGCAAACTGAAGGTGTTGATGGTCAATCACTGCTGCCAGATTCTGCTTCTTTCTTTCTTTCTTTCTTTCTTTCTTTCTTTCTTTCTTTCTTTCTTTCTTTCTTTCTTTCTTTCTTTCTTTCTTTCTTTCTTTCTTTCTTTCTCTGCTGTGAAATACTCAAAAAATAAAATAAGCCATGTATTTTTTTTAAGTCACATTTACATACAATTGTGTAGAAGTTGTCGTTCAAATGTTCAAAACCTACAGACAAACTATCGAATCAACTAAACTAAAATATTTGACAGCCAACTTTTTTAAATTAATATGTTCAAAGTATTGCATTGTCAGATTTGATACAATATATTTAGATACTTTATCAGCTAAATCAGCCACATCCTAAAAAAGGTTTCATATTTTTCTGTTTTTTGTTCTGTGCTTTCAAATCTAACAGTGTTGGAAAGTAACAGCGGCAGTAGTGGTGTGCTAGAGTACAATTTTGTTGTACATACTTGAGTATTCCTATTTTGTGCAATAGCCTACTTCTACTCATCTACATTTCAGAGGGAGGTTTATTTTCTTGATATAATTACTTTGAAGTGAATATTTTATATAAAAAAACACATTCTAAGCTTATAAAATATAATGCATTGTTTAGGATTAAACCAGTGGTTCCAATCATCAATCACCCTCTAATATTCTCAGATGGGTGTAGGTGTTTAAGGGCCAAAGAGGGGAGATCATCCAAATATTTCACATAAAGAACTTTGTTTTCTTCTTTCCTGCCTCATTAATCATCTCGCAATGCCCCAGGTTCATTTCATGAGCTTTTGGACGGGGCCAACTCCTACATTGTACATCTACACCTACAGAGTAGTCTCAATGTTTGGCTGACATCCACAGCTCCCTTAAAGGTTCCATATTACGCTCATTTTCAGGTTCATAGTTGTATTTGGGTTTTTTACTAGAACATGTTTACACACATTAATTACAACGCATTATATTTCTCATACTGTCTGTCTGAATATGCATGCTTCACGCACTGTGTGAATTGTCTCTTTAAGCTCCCCACCTAAAAAAGCCCAGTCTGCTCTGATTGGTCAGCAATTCCCGGATCTTCTGCACGTGCACTCTCCAAGGGGATAAGCGAGCGTCCACGAAGCGTAGCTCCTATGGCGCCATTTTAATGCTACGAAGCACTCACCCACCACTAGCATTCTATTGACTGCCATTCATTTTGGCGCCACTTTGACAGCGAATAACTTTACATCTGACACGTTTAAAAACTATAGTTGTCCATTGTTTATTTCTAATGTATAAAAGGCTCCATTACCTTGTATCTCACATTAAGACTCCATAGGAGGCATTTTTGTAAAAATAGGCTAACGATTGTGTCATAACCAAGCGACTTGCTGTCGCATAGTCGACAAATCACCGTACTGTCAGGAGAAGACAGTTTTGACTTACATTAGCTGTTTAGGTTTAATTACTAATGTTAACTAGCATTTTAGTTAGCAGTAATTAGCATGTGCCTATGTTATCTCCTTACATATACCTACGTTTTCCGTCTCTGCAAGACTGGGAATGATTGAGATTTCTCTTGGCACAGCTGCCAGAAGACTTGCAACGTTCAGACAAGTTGCCCACGTCACATCTACGTTCCTCCTCCTCTCAGTTGGAGGCTGCGCAGTAACGCTCAGCTATCACTGGAAAAGTGCTTCTAGGCCTCCATCCAGAGTAATGGGATCTGTTGGTCCATTTCTCACTGTCTCTGCACTGTCATTGCATAGCCTATTTACTGTATTGTGGCATCACAACATCACGGAAGTCCTGACGGCTCGTTTTGAAGACACAGTTTCTGAATACGGGCTGTGTGCTTATCTCTTCTACTTTCACAGTTAAGGAATGCTGTTTTATTCAATATTAAATAAATAAATAAATACACACACACACACACACACACACACACACACACACACACACACACACACACACACATATATATATATACATATGAATGCCTTTGAAATACATCATGAAATAAATAAATGAGGCAATAAGTAAATAATTAAATACATATAAATATTCATATAAAAATGAATTAATTAGTTAAATAAATGTATTAAAAGGTTTTACTTTTAATTATTTCATGGTACTTTTATTTCATAAGTCCATGTTTAATAGGTAACTGTGAGCTGGGTACAGAGCACCGCAAACTGCCAGTCGTGTCGCTCCGTCAGGTCAGCACAGTTGGTGGTTCAGTTCCACCAGAATAGGTGACTGAGCGCTGGGTGGAGCCCCACGAGCAGCCGGCTTTCAGCCTTTTTTTGTCCACGGCTGTGTTCTGAATGTGAGAGATAGCCACGCCCCCTGATTTGCATATTAGACTGGAAATACATAGAGAGGGAAATAAATAAATGTGGCATTAGGAAATAAAAGTCCACTGAAACAAATAAATATGGATTTATGAAATAAAAGTCTCTTGAAATAAATAAATGTAAACTTATGAAATAAAAGTAACATGAATATTTAATATATTTATTTAACTAATTGACTCATTGTTAGGAGAATATTTACATTTATTTAATTATTTATGTATTGATTGCCTCACTTATTTATTTCATGATGTATTTCAAAGGCATATTCATTTATTAACTGATGTATTTATTTATGTATTTATTTATTTAATATTGAATAAAACGGCCTTCCATAGACAGTGTTTCTATAGCACCTAAACCTGCTTTATAATCAATAAAAACATGGAAATCACTTAAAATATGAGACTTAAGTTAAGTGACGAAACCCTATTGAATAAGGCTTTCTATTTCAAATGGTACAAACTGGTAGAAGCCGGCGGATTTATAGTCTAATTGCCTGTAAGACTGGTTACTTAATAACACACAACTTGTTACATACTCACTTGAACAACAGTGTTTTTATTGATGCCTTGATCTGAGTGTTAATTACAGCACATTTCTAATTGCCACAGGTGAGTTGCTTTGCTGTTTTGAGACATCACAATTGAACAATGTGTATTTAGTGAATACAACCAAAACAGTTTCTACTGTCATTCAAGATTCACTGATTAACTGTGCACAGTCACGTGTGATTTGGAGCATAGTTGGACGCCATGTTCAAAGCACAGTGGTATTTCTTCCAGTCCGCACAACAGGCTTTATTGACATTTCACAACCAGGCAGGAAACTAATTGTTTACCACCACATCCTGTTTTTCACTGCTTCCTTTATTGAGGTGACTGACCTGCATTTATAATAATTTGTCATGTTTTTGATGGTTTGAAAAAATCTTTAAGTACCCCTGAGGCCTCTGAATCTCTCCCTTCTTTGCCATTTCCTTCCAAAATTTTTTTTTAATGTTTTCTCTTTACACATAAACTAAATTAAATTTGGATTTCTTTAGAAGTACTGTGCTTGAGTACAATTTTGTTGTACATACTTGAGTATTCCTACTGTATTTGGTGCTATAGCCTACTTCTACTCATCTACATTTCAGAGGGAGGTTTGTTTGCCTGATACAATTACTTTCAAGTGAATATTTTACATGAAAAAATTGACTTCTTTGTCATCTAAAACCAAAGAAGTTGCATGCGTCATTGAATAAAATAAAATGTGTCCCACACAAAAACTTGGCAGTAGGCAAATTGAGAGGTGATTTAATGTTGAAAAAAATAGCAATATTAATTGAGTGCACTTGTTTCATCTGAAAGCTGTGATAGCAACTTTTCTGGCCAGATTTAATGTTGCTTTATGGCCAGTATTAAATAAATTAGGGAATCAGAAAACATCAGAATAAATATTGATACATGAAATGACACTGGGATTCAACAAAGATAAATCATACCTTTTCCATCCTTGTGGCAGCCCTTTATCAACTGTTGTGCGATAACTAACTGTCCAGAGTCTTCATTGCTTAATTAACTTTCCAAACAAATCAACACGTTTGACACAGCTGCTCGGTGACGTCAACCTACTACAACCAATCCAGACGCTTTTTTTTTTTTGGTAATCCTCTTTCCTCAGAGGAGCTGTCTGATCAGCACCACACTGTTTGCGACAGAAATAGTTCCTTTTACACAAGCCACATTAACCGGGCTTACAGTGGCCGAGTCACCCTTGATCGGATTTTCTGCTCAGAATTTTCTTCATTTCGTTGGTCAGGCATGGCACTACTTTGTAGAAATAGTTGTAGGCCTACGTGTTGCTTTTTGAGTGGACCTGTTTAGGGTTCACTTTTACGCACTAAACTTAGAGTGGATTTTGTTTAGCGTTTGGGTTTTCACTTAGCAGTAAACGCCGCCAGTATGCTTTCACACTTGTACGGATTGTTATGTTTTTGTGCACTGGGCTGCGGTCAACTAGCGAGCGGCCAGGCCGACGATGGAAAGCGATACATCTGCCGGGCAATACCCCTCAGCGGCGACGCCAGTTGCCCTGTGACATTGTTACCCGAGCTAAACGCCGGGAGCCAGGAAGAGGAGCTCAGAAACACCGTCATGCAGCTAAGGGAGACAATTTTACAGCAGAAAGAAACGATTTCCAAACAGATAGGCACCATCAACGAGCTAACCACCAAGCTGTCGCTCTGCGCCTCAGCCACGGATGATAGAATTAACGAAAAGGGGGGTTCCTGGGGCAAAGAAAAGCAAAATACAATGGGCGACGTTCCCAGAGATCCAAATGACACCATCAACAGTCTTGGAAAAACCATGCAAGGACTCAAGGACCGGTTGGAGAACTTGGAGGTAGGTCAGAACCAAATGCGCAAAGAGTAGGCTCTGGGCAAAAGCTATGCGTAAAAGCACAGTTTACTTCTTGGAGCGGATTTATAGGATTACCACACCTTATGGGTTCACTGTTTAGCAGTAGACTGGCACTTCTGAGAAACACTAGATAACGTATCAAACAGGTATAAGTGAGAAAGAGATTAAGTGTCTAATTGGCCAGCATTAAACTTCCTATTGCGCAGGGCCGATTACGTGACGTGTGTTTACTGTGTCCGCTTAATTAAAGTGTTCTAAAAATAATCAACAATGTCTTCCTCCTAGTGTACAAATGGCAAAGTTTAAGTAACTCTGAGCTCTCATGTATTATAATCAGGCCTACATTAAAAGGCATATACTGGGGATCGTTTATTACCACATAATAGCCTAGTTCAAATCATCAGATCAAAGGATTGGAAAACTGACCGAAACAATCCTGAAACTACATATAGAAGAATGGAATTTTAGAGCTGGTGATGTTAGTCATCTGCAGCTGATCATCTCTCTGCACTCCCTGCTCATGTTGTCTTGTCCATCCTACTTCAGCAACAGCAGCTGCGAGCCAACATATCTGGAGCCTCGTTCCCCAGCGAGCTCCGCGACCTGCTGCAGCGTCGGCTCGGGCAGCTGGAGAAGCAGCTCCTGAAGAAAGTCACCAACCTGGAACAGGAGAAGAGCATGCTGTCCAATGCCACAGCCGCCTACAGGCTGAAGACAGAGAGCACGCTGAACGCCCTGGTGGACAGGATCAGTGAGCTGGAGAAAGGTAAAGGAAAACACTGGCTGTCATTCTGCAACTGTCATCATAAAGTCAAGGTAAAATATTGTTTTTAAATGAACAGGTAAGTATTGGAGAGAGGGAGATGGGCTGCACAATATGAGGAAAATATCTAATAGTGATTCATTTTTGATATTGCGATTGCGATATGATTCATGATCTTGGAGGAAATCATAATTTGTTTCTCTTTTTCATTAAAAATGATTAAAAAGTAAAAGAAATGAAAATGATTATAGTGGGATTTACGCAAGGATCTGTACTAAACAAAGATTTTTTTCTTCAGTCTGTAGGACACAATTTGTAGGCTTGGACGTCTCTGCAGCACCACAACACTTAATTCAGAATGATTGGACACATAATTTACATATACTGCCCCACCTGCGATTTAGATACTGCACTAGTCCATATTGCAATTTTGATATAGGTTTAATTAATTGTGCAGCCCTAGCAGAGAGGATAAGTGAATTGGAAAATGGTACAGAACCAAAATGTGTACAAGACTATATGAAGCATGCAACCTATTGTACATCTACTAAACTAATGGAGAGGAGGAAGAGGAAGGCAGTCAGGTGAATAAAAAGAGTTGAGAGGTTCTGATGATTCAGTGACACAAACTGTCATGACACTCTGTGTATTAAACATAAAGGCAGCGATTAACACCTTTAAGAAAACACCACATGAGACACCTCTCACCTGTCCCGCCCTGTCCCTTTCTCTTTTCTCTCTCTTTGTCTCATTACAGGAGGTGGAGACTTCAAGTCCCCAGAGCAGTTTAAGCTGTCCCTCCCCCAGCGGACCAACTACCTGTATGGCCGCATCACCAAAAGCCTGCCAGAGATGTACGCTTTCACACTCTGTATGTGGATCAAGTCCAGCGCCAGTCCTGGCATTGGGACGCCCTTCTCTTATGGTGTGCCAGGGCAAGCCAATGAGATTGTGCTGATCGAATGGGGCAATAACCCAATAGAGCTGCTCATCAATGACAAGGCAGGAATTTTCTGGTTATAAATCTAAACTTTAATGGTTATATTAAAGAATGTTAAGGTCAATATCATCTCTTCTTACAACTTGCACAGTTTTCATTCAGCAGCCACACTATATATGTGCTTTTAAGTAAGCGAACCACAACTAAGAACATATTTTGAACCATAGGTTGCCCAGTTGCCATTGGAGGTGCGTGATGGAAGGTGGCACCACATCTGCATCTCCTGGACCACACGGGACGGCCAATGGGACGCTTACCAAGACGGAGGGAAGCTGGGAACTGGTGACAACTTGGCGGCCTGGCACCCCATCAAACCCGGGGGGGTTATTATCCTGGGGCAGGAGCAGGTAAGGAAGTGCAGTTTTTTTGTCATCACTCTAGCTCCTTTGTCACATTGAAAGAAGGAAGCCACTTACCTTGAATTATATCACCAATGCCTTCCTTTTTTCTATTTTACACAGAACAGAACACTAACAATGTAGCATAAACCATCTTGTGCAGCATTTTCACATCATCACAAGCAAAACACTGCCATGTGCAGTGTCAAGTAGTTCTGTTATTTATGGAGCACCAAGTGCAGATGTAAAGGAGAAAATTAACTCTGAAGCAGCGGATGGTGGCAGGCCGTAATGACAAAACAATAAACAAGATGACAGTAAAAATGTCAGTGCCCACAAAAGCTGAGAACCAATCAGTGCATTATTAAAACATGTCATAATGAGATGCATCCGTCTGTTAAGTTCTGTGGGAATTGGAACAGTATTCAAAGGCTGTTCTTATTGGGGGACATTTTCTAGCTACAAGGCTACCAATAAAGTGGGAAAAGCAGCACACAGCAAAATTCATTTTGATGTAATTTCATTTAAATGATAAATTGTGTTTTAGCCACAGTACAGGTTCTAGCAATAGAAATTATGGTCCTTTGGTCCACTACTTTGGTTTTTTTTGGTCCCATAATATGGTTGACATTTGTGGTTTTCTGTTACATATCTCATTAACTATTGGATTGATTGCCATCAAATTTAGTCCAGACATTCATGTGCCCCTCAGGGTAAACTGTAATCATTTTGGTGATCCCCTGACCTTTTATGTAGCTCCATTATCAGTACAAAATGACAGTTTGTCTAAAACTTTGGCTTATGACCAGAATGGTTCCCATTCTTCATCCACACACACCTCCCTCTGTACAGTAGCAGCAGCCATTTCTCTACAAAAAGCTATAATTAAAGACTTGGCTGTCTTTCTCCTTATCTTCATAATCATCTCCTCTGGAATCTGCTGGCTTCCACTGATTGCGGGTCAGTTCAGGACCATAGACTTTTACACTGTAATCTGATATGAGCCACATTTAAAAAATAATAATAATGTGAACAGCCAAATAAACAAAAACTCTTATCTGAGCAATAAATCGGAATGGAGCACTAAAGCTTGCAGTGTGATCATAGCCTAAGATGGTGAACATTGTAAACATCACTTTTTGGATGTTGAATATTTGGAACTCTCTACAGCTCGTGTAAATGGAGTGCCAGAAAAAAAACTTGGTACAGCATTGCTGACTCATTGAAGTCCATGCTGTAGACCGGTGCTGCGACCTTCTTTCCTCTGATTGCGCATGTGTTTGGTCCCTTATCTTGTTTCTGTTTGTGTGTATGTCTGCTTGTATGTGTGTTTGTATATGTCTGTTTCTGTGTGTGTTGTTTTGAGCTGCGGATGTTGCCCTAGCTGTTGTGTTTTTGTTGTGTTTCCCTCCTTCCCGTCTTTTTTTTGGGCCACGTTCTCATGTCTCAGCATACTGTGTGTGATTAATTGGAATCTTTAAATAAAAAACATTTGATCACAAAAAAACTATTGTAAACATCACACTTGTTAAACATCCGCATGTCCTTGTGTGCATGGTAGCTTTGCTGATGTTAGCATTTAGCTCAAAGCAGAGATGCTAGCATTAGAACTCTTAGAGTTAGCACAGTAAAAGAAATTGGAAGGTGACAAAGTTGCTCTGACAATGTTATGAATGGCCACTTTCGCTTGGAAGTTCAACTGTATGTAATACACACTGTGTATATCTACATATTGTATGCATTAAGAGTGTGTACTGTAGTATTCAGTTCTGTGTTGAATCTGATCACAGTTCAGACAGACCATTGTGTGTAATACAGTGTGACATTTGGACATTTAAACAAGCATTGTAGTGGCCTCTTTAATATTCTTAATCAAAGCTTAATTCAAGTCATACCACTAGCAAATCAGAGAATTACACACATTTTAGATGCTTTGCACATTGAACAAAAGAAGCAATAAAACATTTATTAAACCCGAAAGTCTACCCATAGTCCCACTGACTAACTCCACCTCAGAAAGTTAATTAACTTTCATTATGTTGTTGTTAATGCTTTTTAAATTCCCATCCTGCTGTTTATGGCCCTTACAGGACGTAGTGGGCGGGCGCTTTGATGCCGGACAGGCCTTTGTGGGCGAGCTGAGTCAGGTGAACATTTGGGACCGTATTCTGAAGCCGGTCGAGATCCAGTCCATGGCTAACTGCAGTTCTTACATCCCTGGGAATGTGATCTCTTGGCTAGCAACCAACGTTGAAGTTTTTGGAAGGGGAGCGTTCAAGCGACCCTTGGAGATGTGTCATGAACGACTGCCCAATGCTTAAAACTCATCTGTCTGCCATTCTGCTTTTTTTCTAATTGTCTGCTTTTTCTGTGAGGCAGTTTATGTACAGGAGACATATCATGCTCATTTTCATGTTCATACTTGTATTTTAGGTTTCTTCTAGAACATGTTTTCATGCTAGTATGTTGTACATGTTGTTGATCTGCTCTGTACGGACACATATTTGAGATTTGTGACCCAGATAAGAGGTCATGTGGAGGCTAAATACCATCATTGACTGGTGGCTCTTCATTTAAAGTGTCAATCAGAGGGTTATGTAGCAATTTTTTTTTTTATTTACCATGACTAAGATACTTTAATCCTTCAATACACCCACCACCATGGTAAAGGGTCCCAACAGGTATCAATGCTGAGACATCCTATACATCCTCATCCCCATACAGTCTCCCACACACCCCTCCCTCAACACTCAGTAATGAAAATCCTCTCTAGTCCAGCACAGATGGACACACGTATGAACTGCTAGTATGACAAGCTCCAGACTAGCTGCCGTTGACGTGTGAGTTGGTATTGCGTGCTGTGTGGGTGCAAGGAAAGATTAAAGGTCATGCTAATGTTATGTCTATTCCTTAACTTGAGAATGGGCTTAGAGCCAACATTATCACACCTCTGATCCTGACATGTTTAGTTATGTTTAAGTCATTTATCTGTTACGTGTACTAGCTGGTAGTTGAAGTATGTGTGCAATAGACTACTGTTGATTTAGTTTTCCAGCTTTCGTATGAGTTAAAACTTAACCTTGTTGGGAAGCTTCATTCTTGGCATACATAACCAATACCAGTGATACTAGTTAGTCTATCACAGTGCTTTTTTTCCTTGCCTTTTTCTATTTGAACAAAACCTGTTGGTGAATCATGATGGAAATAATATTCATAGCTTCAATGTTGTGACATATTCCTATCCGCGGTTTGTAACATTGTTGCAGTGGATTGTCTAACCAAGCATTCAAAAGAAAATACAACAGATTAGTCTGATCAAAACTGTCTGTACCCTAATCATTTGTATGTGTTGTGTCATTTTTTATTAGTATTTAGTGTCTACTATTTTTTTGTTTTTGTTAAAAATCTGTTGTAAGCACATGTATTAGGCATCTTGTCTTGTGGCCTTCTTATGGAGACTTAAGTGCCGTTAAATGTTTTCTAAGTGTTAAAAAGCATTGCCAATAAATGAAAATGTGGAAAATAAGGAAAGTACTGCTGCAGAATGAATTCACACATGTCTGTTTTATTTTATCTGTCAGCCATTACTTTGCGAGTTTCCTCCAAACTAGTAGACTTCCTGTAATCCATTTGACATATGGTTGAATTTTAATTGTGTTAATCTGTGATAGTCTTTGTTTTGGCAGATCTACACCAGTTAAAAATCACCTTGCCTCTTTATAGCAGTGTTGGTCAAACTAGAAAGGTAACACAGGAGTGACATTACACAGGAGTAATTACACAGGCTGAGCAGGATCTTTTGGCTCAGATGAGCCCTAGACAACGACAGGTGTCCTGAGTGGCATTAGCAACACTTAACAGATGAGGAAGGCCAAAAGGTCACATACATGCTCCCTCAGACAGAGCAGCATTTTCCAACCCCCCGCTCTAAAACCATACATGCATTTTGAAGGCCATAAGGCACAAGCTTAAATAAAAGCCGACGAATTAAATCCTAAATTTAACCAGCTCTTCAAATGCAAGATGAGCTACTAAACCAGAGCAAAACTGAACAATCACAAACATAAAATGTTTTTATCTGACTGTCAAATGCACCTCTTTGAAAGCAAAGACATTGTGACATTGGCCTGAAATATTAAAAAGAATTGTTCTTCTGGACAGCAATAGTTGTGTTTTGCACTTGCAGCCTTCAAACTATGATTTTCAAGGAAGTCGTCTGATGAATTTATATTATCCACACAGGGTTGTTTTTCAGGTGCCTTGTCTAGGGACACAATTTATGTTGCTTGGATATTCATGCCATAGTTTAAGGCACTTCTTTGTACCTCTCTTCACAACACGATATTCACAGTTGACACAGGATTAAAAGGGGAAAAAAGCAATTACATAACAGTCTTAATTCGGCTACGGAGATCTGAAATCAATCAATAATGGTCATCGAGAAAAGACGTCCAAGGCCAGTCTGTATCTGTCCATACTTGATTAACCCATGTTTTTTGTCTGATTAAACAAGTCGAGATAAGTGGATTGGTTGGTTGGTTGGTTGTTGTTGGTTGTTGTTGTTGTATTTGTTCAGGTCGCCATGGTAAGTAAGAACCTGTTTTTAATGACTTGCCTGAAAAAAAACTAAATGCTGCTTTTATTATTGTGGTTATGTTTTTGTATTTTAGGTAACACATTTCTAATTAGAGATCCCCCAGATGTTATTCTAACCACATTGTTGAAAAAGCTGATAAATCAACATCTGGTCACTGTTTTTCTCGGGTGTGTTGGAGAGGAATGGAAAGACCATATTTAAACAAAAATTGAATTCCACTTTCAATGTCAAAGTAAACAAAACAATTAATTTCATATATATGAGGTTGTATCATTTTAAGCCAAATAGCAACCCAGAAAAACAAGCAAACTTTACAAATCTTCTAGGGAATCTTTATCCACTTGTATTGGTCGCAGTTATATATCTGATTTACATTTTACATTTACATTTTACAACAACTAGCCACCAGTGATAACAGATGTAGCTTACATTTGAGTTTGTTGAGAATATGTGTTGAGTCCCCCCACCCCCCCACCTCAACACTACACTTTCACACTCACATGTACTGAAGCTGTGTCACATGAAGTGTAGTGTTGGGGTGTACAGAGTTAAAAGCCAAGTTTGGTAAATGTTCTTCATCTAAAAACTGTAGAAGTCTGCAGACTTTAGCACAGCGGTGTTTTAGCTCAAGGTCGATATTTATCTTAGCACCTGCAGCTCCCCACAGCGTCTCTGACAGCTGGCATTCATCAGGAGACTCACAATTAATAATGTTGTCGTGACATCTCTAACAGAGGACAAGCTGTCTTGAAACATTACAATAATCTGATTTAGTAAAGTTATCGTTTACAATCCTGACACTGATGTTTTCTCATTCTATTAGCACATTTTATTTAGTGCCAAATTATGTCTTACAAGTATCTCAACGTACTCCAACTATTCTTCATAGTGCAATATGTATTATAATTTCTTTACACCAGTAAGAATACATGTGTTGTGGTAAAGGGGAGGCTCAACATCAGTCCACCACTTTAGTCTAAATGGAAATATTTCAATTGCTGTATCAGATATTCATGGTGTCCAGAGAATGAAGGACTTTGTTGACCCCCCCCAGCGCCACAAACACGCCAAAATTAATCCCTTTTCCAGTGAAATATCTTTATTGCATGTTATCTTGTGACTATGCTGTTAATGCTTACTATTATCCCACAATGTAATGCACTAAGTAAATTGAGAAAATGCATGTAAATACATTGTGGGTGAAACCGCTTCAAAGAAATCTAGAAGAAAGTATTAAATCTTAAGAAAAACAATTTTGTCTTTTCATGTTCTTTGGAGATACTGGTATGTATATGTTCAAGAATACAAACGTGCTATTTCTGGATTCCACTTGACAGAGATCACAACTGAGCTGCAAAATTGGTTATACAGCATTTCCATTCTTTCATATTTAGCACTGCAAGATAAACGTCTAAAAAAGAAAATCGTGTTTAATTCTTTTTCTGGAAAGCAAAGCAAAGCAAGGCCCAAATGTATACATCCATATGAAAAAGAAACATAAATAAATAAGCTCGATCCATTCACAGCGTGCATAGATTAACACTCATTGTTTAAACATGAGCTGCAATTGTGCTATTAATTTATTATGAGTTGATTTTAATGTCAGCCTAAGCTCTGTGGCTCATTAATTGATCGCTACTTTATGGAAAGTGACCTTACAGCTTGCTGAACATTGGTGACTTTAGCAGTTATTAACACAGCTTAAACCATAGTCCTGAGTACATACAGGCACTGCTTATACAACGTGATTCATTAAAATCTATAACATGGTGATATGCGAGATGAGAATTGTCCTTTTTGGCATTTTTCATCTGCAACAAACCCTACACGCACATGTATCCACAGCATGCTGGAGCACAGATGGAGAGCAGGCGGAGGAGCAGTGTGAGAATTAACTCAAGTATTGATTCCCATACTGCAGGAGGAGTGGCTCCTTCTCTCCCCTCCTCACGTTGGAGAAGTTAAAAAGAATCGTGTTTTGACCTTCATAGTCCTGGTTCTTTAGGAATACAGCGTTGGTGGAAGTAGCAATCTGCAAAAAACACACATTTAGTTTGTTTCAAAGTTGCTTTTAGATTAAACCCAGTTCCACAAACTAAATACATTTCTGTGTGTTCCACAATGTCATTTGTTTCTGGGCACAGACATCCTCCTTGTGGCCATGAACTGCATTTAAGCACAACCCCTGATGCTCTATGTGAGTACCCTGTATAAAAAGTTATATTTAAAGATAAAATCCTTCTTCTAACCAGGGATCTTCAGCACGGGGTCCTCAGAGTTACTGCATCATTACAATTACAACTATTGTTTGATACTTTTTTGAAAGTTTTTTTTTTTTTTTTCAAAAATTAAAATGTCTGAAAACAAGATTAACATGAATCCAAGATATTATTAGCAAGGATAAATCAGTCTATTTATGAAAATAATTACACAACATCTGATGATAGGCTTATTGGCCCGTACGGTAACAACTAAGGTAGCCATCAACAGGTAAGCTTAAGGACTCACTGTGCTGTTAACTGCTACATTAAAACATGATGCATAAATATGTATTAATATGTCAACAATTACTATTAAATACCTTAGTATAGTGCATCATTAAAAGCACGTGTAGAGCCCTACAGATTACTGTAGTACTGTAATTAGTCATTGTAAGATATTGCAACACATTAATTTCTGTACCTGTGATCTGTTGTAAAGACGAGGGTGGCAGGCAATGACCATGATGAAGGAGAAGGTTGCCACAAGAATGGCAGCACATGACAGGATGAAGAGCATGTGGGGGTTATCTGCCATTCGCAAAGAACAAAAAAAGTTACTTGCGGTTGACTTTAAACTCAGAATTCTGAGTTGGAAGTCAGAATTCTGAGAATAAAGTCAGAATTCAAATACATTTTTCACAAGTGGCCCTAATCCTCTTCCGTATTTAAAAAAAAATAGTCACTGTGAAACAGCATTTTCTTATTTTGATTTAGTTCCATTTGAAATAGGATATTTTAGATAAAGCTACAGTGGTGCTCAAAAGTTTACATACACATGCTTAAGTTGACTAAAAAGAGGAATAAAAAAATCATGTTTTGGAAATTTATTTTAATACCTAAATTAAAAAATGAGGTAAAATCCAACCTTTAAGGACACCAATTTTCTTTGTGAATGAATAACGTATTGTAAATAAATAAATGTTCTTATTTAAAATACAGGGTCATAAGTATACATACCCTATGTTAAATTCCCATAGAGGCAGGCAGATTTTTATTATTAAAGGCCAGTTATTTCCTGGATTCAGGATATTATGCATCCTGATAAAGTTCCCTTGGCCTTTAGAATTAAAATAGCCCCACATCATCACATACTCTTCACCATGCTTAGAGATAGGCATGGTTTTATTTCAGTTAGACTAATACCTGGTTTGATTTGCATTGAGAGATGATTTTATAGAAAGTATCCCATGCCTATCTCTAAGCATGGTGAAGAGTATGTGATGATGTGGGGCTATTTTAATTCTAAAGGCCAAGGGAACTTTATCAGGATGCATAATATCCTGAATCCAGGAAATAACTGGCCTTTAATAATAAAAATCTGCCTGCCTCTATGGGAATTTAACATAGGGGTATGTATACTTATGACCCCTGTATTTTAAATAAGAACATTTATTTATTTACAATACGTTATTCATTCACAAAGAAAATTGGTGTCCTTAAAGGTTGGATTTTACCTCATTTTTTAATTTAGGTATTAAAATAAATTTCCAAAACATGATTTTTTTATTCCTCTTTTTAGTCAACTTAAGCATGTGTATGTAAACTTTTGAGCACCACTGTATAGTGCATACCGGTAGTTTCTGTCGCCCCCATGAGGTATTTTAAGTAATGACAACAGCAATGTCGGCAAGTCCAAAAGATACAAGCCTTCTGTGTGCTAGTAGCCAAGGAGGACATGTAGAATAAAAAAAACAAAAACATGGACTCTCAAGGACTCTCAGAAGAACTCAGAAGAGCTAGTTATCTTCAGCTATACTGACAAATACAGAGAGAATTGTGTGGAGCTGATAGTCTTAATTAGCTTTGTAGCAACTCATTTGGCAATGGCTTGATTGTAACAGACGTTCATTAATATCAAAAAGTTACGCACTAAGGAGACAATCATGTTGAGAGGGAAACAATGAAAACTTTTTCATAAACACTGGACAAGGTAGGTATAAAAGTATAGTGCATGTAAAAAATAAAAAATAAAAAGTGTATGTCATGTAAATGTCAATAACCATGTTAAATCTCTTTCAGTATCTGGGTGACATGAAGAGGGAAGTTATCTTTTAGATGTGATCTGATTAAGCTCCTGCTTCCCCTACAAGCTGCACATTAGATGCTCAGTTGAAACAGTAACTAGTACAGCTAGTGTCCATGGATGGGAGGCGAAAGCCTATGAGTGTATTAGCCACAACTTTCTGTATGGATTTATGACCATGTTTAGTGATGAACCTTCATCACCTTATGATGTTAAAATGCCACAGGAACAGAAGTCAAAGTCTCTAATAGCAAGTCAAAATGTTCCGGCAGCTAATAAGAAGTTGACACTAAAAGCTAGTTATTACATATTAGAGTTGGATCAAAACAGCAGTGAATTGATTGAACACAGTAGACATGTGGCCAGATTCCTTCATTCTCACTGTTCCCTCTGTGTCTGTGGAACTAACACAGCTAAACGGCACATTAGGTTTTTATCTGAAAGATCCCATGACACAACACGGCTTCTCTCAGTTTCAAGAAGCGTTTTAATTGATCCAGAAGGAAATTAGAAGTTCAAATTCTTCGTTCTTATCATGTGCGCAACAATTACAGAAAAGATCTTGAATCTAAGACATAAAATAGTGCAAGTATTAATATATATGAAATATAAATAGAGTAATATAAATTTGTGTCGACAGCATTGCAAATGAAAAAACAGAATGTAAACAGGAATGTAAATATGTATGCATAATGGCAAGTAATAAATATACATAGAGGTGTTAACAGTTGGTAAAACAGTAAGTTAAGTATTTAAAGGTAAAATGACATAATGGCGAGCTCAGAGCAAGCTCAAGAGTTCCAAAAGTCTTACAATCTGCGTGAAGAAGCTGTCCCTAAGCCTGGTGGTGCAGAACTGAAATAATTCATGACTAATTAATTGTATGCATGCAAGCATGCACCAAATCAAATTGATGAATCATTGTAAAGAGTCACTGATTTTGATTGTTACTTATTCAAATTGCATCAAAGAGCCAAGAGAGCCAAATGGCCATAAAGTTGTTGGATTCCTATTTAATTGGACAGTAAAAAATGCCAAATGGCAAAAAACAAAAGGGTTACCAAATGAATAATATATGGTATTTAATAATAAAGATACTGTAAATAGATAGAAACATTATGGAAAATAAATGCATTTTGTGAGGGTTTATTATATGATAATACAATATATGATTAAGATTTCCACAGTGACGTGGATCAAGGTGTAAATAGGATAAGGGGGATCACAATGGCAGCACAGGTAACAAAAAATGTGTTCAATGTGTCCAGGCCCCTCATCCAGGCTGGGCCTTCAGTGTTGTTAGCAGCAGATACATGCATTCACCGGCATCTCACCTGTTCAATAAGTGCTCCTCCAGTTTGACATTTTGCCCCTTTGATTTATTTATTATGAAGACAATTTTCTTTCTTTTAAAGACCCACCCTGCATAGCAGCCTTATTGTTTAGAGTTAGGCATTGGACTTGTGTAGTTAAGGTCAGGATAGAATATTGGTCAGGATATAGAACCTGAACAAATCAGCCTCCATTCAGAAAGAAAACCTCTGATTTCTTGTCCAATTTAGTTTTTGTCTTTTTGTCTCTCCTTCCCTATTTCCTTCCATCTTTTTGTAATGGTAAGTAGCTTGTGGATATGTGTGTGTCAAGGCTGTATTAAGTGTGTGTGTGTGTGTGTGTGTGTCACTAACTGTTTCTCCTGACATAAAGGCTGAAGGAGGTCTGCAGCTTGCTGACGTCATTGCGGACACTGATGTCCAAGCAGTGGACGCCGGTAGAGGTGAAGGTGTGGTTCAGTCGCAGGGTGTTTTCATACAGAACTGTCAGAGTGCAGCCTCCAATCATGTCCGGCACACAGTTGGGCAGGAAACGCCAGCACACCCATATGGGAGGACTACACACACACACACACACACACACACACACACACACACACACACACAATAAGAGATAGGATGATGTTTTTTTTTATTGGATTTTAAAAAAAAATCAATTTTAACTTCCACTGATCATATTAAAGATGTAAAATTCAAAGGATATCCTGTCTTTAATTGCAATAAACACAAAATAAAAAAATAAAAAATGCAGCTTACCTTCCATCAACGTGAAATGCCAAACTAGTGTTCTGAGACACTTTATAATCTGAAGGCCCATTCAGCTCGATGTGTTTAATGGCATCTACAAATTATTTTCAGTTATGAGTCATTTCATCATTCAAGGAATAACATGTAAAGTAGCATACGGCTAAATATGAAGCTTTAAAATTTGGTAAACTGCACATAAACTAAAACTTAAAACAACAAACCGAGCACTTGGACATCCGTGGAGTAGATGTCGGTAATTAGAGGTGCATATTTGGTCACTTTTGCTCCAACTTTCAGCCGCAGTGTGTAGTTCCCTGATTCTGAGTAATGATAGCGAGCCACCGGCTCAGTCCCCTGGATCACCTCTCTGCAACAAAAGAAGTGTTAAAGGAAACAGACAAGCATTCAAAACCTTTGTTTATAGTTCAAATATGAAATGTCCTTGTACCCGTTCCCTAAGTCCCATGTATAGGTGAACTTTGCTGTGCTGAAATTCTTTTGGGGATCAAAGAGTTCAAACATGGTCTCAGTGGGAACACCTGAAGCCAGTTCTCCTGTGTCCCTCACATAGGTGGCGTTTCCCTCCATCTGATAGAAAACCAACTTCCCAGCTATATTTTCTGTTTAGAAATAAAATATATACTTAGCTATGAATCAATGATACGTAAAAGAAAAGTATAATTGAGAAAATGCTAGACTACTTACCCAAGTCTGTCAAAGGGTCTGTGGTCTCTGCCACACCCAAGGTGATCAGGGGAAGGAGCATCCACATCCATGCAAAAAAAAGTCTGCAAGCATACAGTACATCCAGCGGTTTAAAAAAAGGGTCAAGAATGTCAAATGTCTTAAATGTCAATAGATGTTAGATGTACCTGTCCATAGCTGCTGGTCCTCAGGAGGACCTCAAGTAGAAATAAAGATACTGCTGAAAGCAGAGTGGTGGGGCGTGGGAGGAGGTAAGTGGGTGATGTGGCTCAGAACTGCCTGGGAAATTCAGAACATGCAGATGAGAAGTGGAAAGGCTTGAAATTGTCACCATGCGTTTGAATCATGTGACTCTGGATCAACAGTCTGCATTTGAGTAGGAGGCCCTGACATGGGTCACATTCCTGTCAGTGAGGAGGGGCTTCTTTCTAAGATGTGGCAAGTTTTTTCTTTGAAAACTGAAACAACACCTGATTTCATAAGGAAAGATGAAGTGTATTGATATCCACATGGTGGTGCTAACAACTCAAGAATTACCCCCAAAAGCAGGCTTTTTAAAGTGACTATTCCTAAAATGTGTTTAGAAAGTATATATACAGTATAATAAAAATAGTATTAACATTTCTTGTTGGTCTTTATTTAGATTTCATAATAAAAGTGAACATAATCTCTCCCCTTTCACTCTCTTGCATATACAGTAAAGAAAATAAGACACAATTTTATGTATAAAGACATTCAAAATGTACTTATAATGGATAAAACAGAGCAGGGAGATTACATTATTTGTTTTGTCAGAGGCTTAGAGTGGAGGCCTATAGCCCTGGAGGCTGTCACCCAGACCTACAGCCACTAACTGGGGCTTGGGAGGGAGCATGGGGGTGCTGTGGTCTTTAAAGAAAAAAAAGAGAGCCTATATTTCTCATTGGTACTCTATATTGGCATACGAAGTATTTAGATTGACTTCAGTCATGATGTGTGATGCCTTTCAGCCTCAGTAAAAGCATGCTGGTGATAATACAAGTATGGCTTTTCAATATATTGGGGTATACCGCCCCCATCAGGCCATGGGCAGTCATGTTTTACAGTAAATGCCAAACCATGTTGCCAAAGTCAACTTTTCCTCAAATTTTCTAAAACTATGTGCCATGTCTACTTAGCTACATATGATAGGCCTACGTGTTAATGTCTTATAGGTACTATAAAACAGCTTCTTACATGTAGCTCATTCAGTTGTTGTTGTTCCTGATTGTGTTGCAACTGCACCAGGGTTGGGGTCAATTATTTTGTTCAAATACATATTGTGAACAATATGTCATCATCTTAATCATCTCAAATGGGTAATTTAAGGACAGATGTAAGTTTAATATAAAAACATGGTTGATCTAATCCAAATTGTCTACTGAGAAAAATGCAGAAAGTGTTGCATCTGCCTCCAGTCTCACCTGCATTTACAAGAAGGCCTACTGTACTTTTAGTACAATTTACAATGTACAAGGCTCTTGTACTTTACATTGTAGGTTATCCATATAATGATCTTTTCTCCTTCTACTCCACTGTATATGAACGGATTATATCTGGCTCCAACTAGACCAGTTGACCAATCAGAAAGACAGTGGGCGTTTTTTAATACTTACATGTGTTTACTTTCAATGTCTTGTAATCGAGTAATTTTCATACTGTAGCGTTGCCTACTTTTACTTCAATAAAGTATCTGAATCAATCTACAGTGTAACATCCACCACTATATGGATGTCTGTACAAAGTAAACATTTGTATTACATCGCCCTCTGAAGGCCAACTGGAGCATTTTATGTCAACACCAGGACACAGTGCTAAAATGAGTCATGCCTTTAAAAAAAATGTAAATGTCAAGCATGTTGAACAATATCTCATACCTTGTGTATTTCATCCAACGAGAACTTCCATTTGTGTAACACCTATGGTGACGTCACGGTTCCCTCCCTCGCGCTCCTCCGCCCTAAACGCCCGGGGAAGTCTCTCGGTGTCCCAGTCAGTCAGCCAGTCAGTCAGTCAGTGCGTCCGCCGCCCGCTGCAGAGTGTCTCTCTGCCTGCATGCACGGACTCGGGGTGCAGACAAGGAGCAGAACCGGCTGTGGGATTTATTATTCGGAGTGAGTTAACATCTGGATTACGAAACCATTTTTTTTCATATTTTTCCTATTTGTTGTCCAGTTTTTATTTTATTTTTTCGACTTCTGGGCTTGAGAAACAACCTGCCATCATGTCTCGGGCTCCGGATGATGTTAGCAAGCTTACTGAAAGTACATACAAGGTAAGTCTCATAGCAAATAAACATATAGTAATCGATATTTGATCCCTCACAGGGATCCAACACAGCAATACCATACTATAACATTGTTAGAAAGTTATGGTGTTCCTGTGCTTTTATTTTATTGACACAGTTTTCTTCCCATTTAACACTTTTTGTATATAATAGACCCATTCTTTTGCTTTCCAACTGAAACTTTCTGTTGTTGCTTACGAAGGTAATAAAGCATTTTTTTAATCCCAAAACAGTAGGCGATTTTAAGTCCAACAAGATGAAGAAAAGTAAATTTTTTCTGTCATTCTATTAGTCAACGATGCATACAACACCACAGTAAACCACAGTGCAGTCAAACGCGTTCATGTCTGTCTGACATGTGATGACTGAGACACAAGTTGTTTCCCCATAAAACAACCTGCTCTAGCTTGTCAATGGACATAAAATAGTTTGATCAATAGTCATCTGATCATGGGATTTATCTCAATTAGTAGATTACATTGCTGCCTCTGTGTGGTCTCTGTGAGAACCATGTCATCAAAGTCCAAAAAAGTTTAGCAAAGGTTAAAAGGTAATTTTATGCTTTGGGGCTTGGGGAATAATGGTTAAATGATCTTTTAGTGTCTTTGCTGGATTAGCAATACAAAGTGTGTGTGTGTGTGTGTGTGTGTGTGGAGGGGTATGTGTGTGTGTGTGCCTGTGTGTGTCTTTGTGAGAGGAAGAGAGAGAGAGAGAGAGAGAGACACACACACACACACACACACACACACACACACACACACACACACACAGAGACAGAGGTAGTCATAGCTATAGTTTACAGTGACAATTTCAGCTGAGAGAGAGAGAGATAGAAAAAAGAAAACAAGGAACCTGTTTCCTTTTTTCTCCTCTGCTCTGTTTTTCCTGTAAAGTCATACCTGCCCCTTCATTGTTCTACAGAGGGTGTGCTAGGGGAATAGAGACAGGGAGGTGAACAGCACTTGATTGTTGAGGTATTTTAATGGGAGCTGGGAGTAGAGTGTGCTGAGGTTCATGCCACAAATAGCTGCAACTTTGTGTGGGACTTCGCTCTTTTGAGCAAGTTGTTAGGGGTCAAGTTAAAGATTGAAAGTTTTATTGTTCTCACATGGTGATATTTATAGAGCAACAGCACAAACACTTGTTTTAATGTAATCTATTCTCCACCCACTCATACAAAAATAGCCTCATGAGTTTTATTATTCAAGCCAGGTCCTTTTTTTATTAATATTTTTGAAAAGAAATTAAAGATTACTTATTAAACTGTGTGAAAATGTATCATTTGATCAGGAAAAGACGAGTTGGAATTGTTGCTTTTCTCCACATCCTTTAATGTCTGCTCTTTGTCCCAGAATGTGATGGAGCAGTTCAACCCAGGCCTGAGGAACCTGGTCAACCTCGGGAAGAGCTATGAGAAATCAGTCACAGGTAAACACAGCTTCACCTCAAAGTTGGATTAGGCTACACCTAATGATCTATAATGGCTAATGGGAATAATGTAAATAGTATTTCCACTAATCAAAGAGTTGAATAACTAGTCAGTAACTTGATGATGTTTGTCGGTCTCCCCATATAGCGATGACTCTTGCTGGGAAGGCCTATTTTGAAGCTGTCTCAAAGGTTGGAGAGAATGCTATTGTGTCTCCGGTCTCCAGAGAGCTTGGTGAGTTTTCATGCAAGTCCAGGTTAAGTCCACCTACGATGAGTGAAACCTCAAGGGAGTCTGTTCCAATTTCTCTGTGGTGAAGCAATAGAGCTTGAAAAAGCTAGTGACTCATCACCTTCATTTCTGTTGGAATGTACTCAAAGGAATAGTTTGTCATTTTGGGAAGGGCACTTATTTGACTTTTTTGCTGAGAGTTAGATGTGAAAATCGACACCACTCTAATGTCTGTATGGTAAATATGAAGCTAGAGCTAGCAGCCGCTTAGCTTAGCACAAAGACTGGAAACAGCTAACCTGGATTGCTTCGAAGGTAACTTAGTCAACCTACCATCCCCTCTAAAGCTCACTCATTAACACATTTTGTTTCTTTTGTTTATTTTCTACAAAAAGCAAAGTTTAAATGTCAATTTGTGGTTTTACAGTAGGGTAATATTCCTGAATATTTATTGGCTGGCAACAGTGACTTCCTGAAGGTTACCTGGCAACCTCACAGTGAAAACAAGACTCTCGGAAGTCACTGCTGCCGGCCAACAAATAGCCCCGTTTCATACTGATTAAACAAACAATGCAATGTAAAGTGTTAATAAGTGAGGTTTAGAGGCGCTGGTAGGCAAATGTTGTTGCTTTTGGACAGAGACAGGCTGTCTCCAGTCTTTATAAGATAACTGACTATAGCATCATATGTATACAGACACAAGAGTGGTTTTAATCTTCTCAATCAGAAAACCCCATATTTTTGTGTGCTGAGCTCTCTATTTTAGCTACAGAGTGAGACATCACACTTCTGTACCATCTTTGTTGGGAGTCGCACATGTGCGGTAAGCACTACTAGCTAGTTAGCTGCAGAATGTGAGGGCGTGCCACGCTAGCAGCTAGGCGAGCATTCTAATGTGTTACAAAGTGATGCACGTTTGTCACGGAAGTAAAGGCTGGACTACAATAGAGCTGTTTGGAGCAGTTTGTGAACAGTGTTTTCTGTTGTAGATGGTGAGTCCTTTGGGGTTGACTTTGGGCTTTTTCACTTTGTAAACCTATAATGTGCACAAAAAGATATATAACATAATAAAGAGAAAGGGAAAAACAAAAAGCATAATATGAGCACTTTAAAGTCACTCTGACCTGTCTGAATGTGACCTTAGGAAATCTTACATGTTGAGCAGTTCTCTTGTGTTAAATGGTATTTGCATTGCTTCAAGTCAAGTGATCTGGAATCTTGCCCTTATGAGGTCATAAGGGGCAAGGTTATCTCCCCTTTCTCTGCTTTGCCTGCCCAGAGAATTTGGCCCACCCATGAGAGAGAGACATTGTGGCTTTCAAATGAGCAAAGTGGCAGTTGGTCAAGGCCACCCCCCTCTCTTGCTACAGACTCAGAAATGGCACATACTAAGGAAAGCTCATTGTGGGACTGGCTCTAGTGGCTGTAATTCTGCACCAAGGCTGAATTTTGGGAAAGAGACTTCAGATATGGTAATAGGGGACCACTAAGGTCTATATAAAAGCATCCAAAGAGCACTATGTCATGGGACCTTTTATGTTTATGTGCATCTCCAGCATAATTTAGTAGAATAATGATACTTTTAAAGAACAGACAATTGATTTGGTTTAAAAAAAGATATATGTGACTATTTATAATGATTATTTGGCCCCAATCATAATAATCCATCCCAACATTAAAATGGCTCCTAGTTAAATGCACATGAAGTCTTGAACACTAAGCTCGACAGTCATTCCTTAACTGCCTGGAATGGACGACAGCAAGACAGTGTGAATTCTCTCACATATTGCAGTGAGCAGAGTAGCAAACACGCTGAACAAACAGAAAGACAGAGAAGACTGTCTTCCCACCACTGATCCTCCTCATCCCCTGTTTCTCCATCTGCCTCATCAAAACCCCACCATCAGCCTTTACTACAGTGGTGCTCCCCATCATGTTTTGGAAATTTATTTTAATACCTTAAAATCCAACCTAAGGACACCAATTTTCTTTGTGAATGAATAACGTATTGTAAATAAATAAATGTTCTTATTTAAAATACAGGGTCATCATACCCCTAAATTATAGAGGCAGGCAGCATTCAGGATATTATGCATGGCCTTTAGAATTAAAATAGCCCCACATCATCACATACTCTTCACCATGCTTAGAGATAGGCATGGGATACTCTATAAAATCATCTCTCAATGCAAATCAAACCAGGTATTAGTCTAACTGAAATAAAACCATGCCTATCTCTAAGCATGGTGAAGAGTATGTGATGATGTGGGGCTATTTTAATTCTAAAGGCCAAGGGAACTTTATCAGGATGCATAATATCCTGAATCAGGAAATAACTGGCCTTTAATAATAAAAATCTGCCTGCCTCTATGAATTTAACATGTATACTTATGACTGTATTTTAAATAAGAACATTTATTTATTTACAATACGTTATTCATTCACAAAGAAAATTGGTGTCCTTAAAGGTTGGATTTTACCTCATTTTTTAATTTAGGTATTAAAATAAATTTCCAAAACATGATTTTTTTATTCCTCTTTTTAGTCAACTTAAGCATGTGTATGTAAACTTTTGAGCACCACTGTATCAGTCTGTAGAGGGTCAACCCTTTATGCAAAAAACATTTTTTTTGTATTGGTGCTGTATGTAATAAAACAAAAGACATAAGACAGAGTTTAAAAAATGGACATGTCAGAACGTGCAGACTTTACAGCTTTCTCCCTTTCTTTCTTGTAAAGACGTCTACAGGATTTTCAGTTGCGTATTATTGCATCAAGTGAATCTTTAATCATTCACGGCCTCTCTGACAGATTTAGGCATAGAATTGAGACTGCACGACTGTTAAGAAATAACAGACAGAATGCATTACTGTGTTGTTATGACAACGTTTTTTTCTATAAAGTGTGTGGTGTAATAAGGGATTGGCGTCATTGTGGTTGGCAGGTATTTGCAGAAAGGTACCTGAGGCTTGTACTTCTTACCGCAATGCTCCTTTTCCGGGACTAGTTTGTCCACATTTTCTTTTTTAAATTGATGCTATAATGGAGAGGAAAGTGTAATATTTGTAAGGAAAGACTTTACGTCAACATCACAACTACCTGAAGACAGACAATTGAGTGAAAACCAACCTGTACTGTTAAAATAATAATAATAATAAAAATAATACTATACTTTATAGGAAAAATATGTACAATGTTAAACTTTATCAACTAGTTATTAGCATATTGTCTGATGAAAGCCACCCTCTTGGATAACTCTTAGAAGAGATTTTCACCCATGTCCTACTTTAAATAATTTCTTCCATTTGTGCTCATTTAATGGGCTGCTACCAATGCTAACTACTTTCAGTTACCCTGGATATTTGAAAGTAAAAGTTCAAAAATGTACCTTAAAATAGTACTATGTAACTTTTTAGGACAAAATCTTTCAACCCAATCGTCTACCTACAAATTAAAAGTTGAATTGATAGATTCAATACGTTCCACTAGTAGCACGATTCAGAAAATGTCACGATTCGATTCGATATCAATTTTTAGGCTCACGATTCGATTCAAAATCGATTTACAATTCAAAAACGATTCTCAATTAAAAAAAAATAAATCACACTATGTAAATGTAGTTACTTTCCCTATATAATAGTATACACACCAATACAAATGAAAAAAATATGAATTGATTTTTGGAATTCTATGAATTGATTTTGAATCTGTACAGCTTGAATCGCAATACGTATGGGAATGGATTCTTTTGCACATCCCTAGCAGATATTGCTGTGTAACCAGTAGCTAATGGTTGCTTAAGTTAGCAGATATTGCTGTGTGACCAGTAGCTAATGGTTGCTTAAGTTAGCAGATATTGCTGTGTGACCAGTAGCTAATGGCTAATGTTAACGTAAGTTAGAAATTGCTGAGTAACTGACATTATCAAGTCAGTTGGCTGATTTTATTGTTCATCTCTACTTGTGCCAAAGATCTCTATAATTAAAGATTATAATGACTATAATGAATATATTACATTTTATTTTGCTAACATAATCTATTTACACAGCTTAAAGCCATATTTATCTGTACAAAAACGTGTCATCTGTGGCGTTTGCTGACAGACTGAAGCTTTTCTTGTAAGAGTTTGTTGCCTTTTTTGTCTTCTTTTAAGTGTCAGATAATTCGGGAGAAAAGTGGCTTGTAAAAGATGAGTGCAATATTTACTTCGTTGACTATGCCATTAATCAATAAAATGGACTTGCTGCTAGTCTGCTAAAGAGGCAGGACAATGGCGAAACCCACTTGACTCAATTGCAAGAAATTACTTTCACAGTTACACTTCTAAACTGCCTCATTTTACACATTTTAGCAAGTTATCATTTAGCAAGAATATAGATTTTACACAAAAGTAACAAGAAACGTAAACAGGCATATAAGACATAAGACAGAGTTAAAAATGTATGTATATATATATATATATATATATATATATATATATATATATATATATATACAATAAAGTACAGTGCTATGGCTACGTGGCTGGTGTGCCATATATTAATCTATAATCTATTTTTAAAAGTCATAGTTTTCAGTGGGTGTGTACAATAAGAAACTTCCTGTGTATTAGGCCAAGACTGGACTCCACAGGGAGTTGACATCCACTGTAAAAAGCTGCAGGTTCTGAGGGACTGAAAATGTTACAGGAGAATAGCACCATCCGCACCCCTTCCACCTTTTCTTTGTTTGTCCAGCCTTAGTCAAAATAGTTTTTTTGAAATATTGGTTACAATGTCAGCATGAGAGAAATGTTAATGTCAGCCAGAGCCATTTCATTCTCCCTAGAGAATGAGAATTCAGAACGGAGAAGACGCTGAGTGTTTCCTGCTGATAGCTTCTGAAACAGATTTCAGCTTTGAAAGGAGCTATTTCTTCCGAAGCGAGGTTAATGTTATAGTTATAAGAGTTGACATTTTAAACATCTGGCTTAGCGCTATATGACGGGACTGTTTTGCTCTCTAGACACAACACAGTATTGCCTGTATCAGCAGTATATGATGTGCAATTTATCTTTCATGACAGTCGCAACAGCACCAGAAGCATCAGGGAACCATAAAATGTTTCCCAAAGTCAATGAAGATACACATCCCTTAATTTTACTACCTGCGTTATAGTTTGCATCTGAGAACACCTGGAGCAGACTCATTAAATCTGGCTAAAAAAAAATGTTAAGTGCAAAGTTAGTCTAAGAACCATTTTCTTTGCAAGAGTTGGCCGTTCACTAGATAGAGAGGAACAGGCTCACTCTTAATAACAATGCATGTCTCCATCATGAATAATACAGTTAATATGTTCACCAATTATGATTTTTTTCTATTCTAGAGCTTTAATAGGGTCTCTTTGGACAATTGTGTTTATTTAATTGTGCTTTTCTTAAAATAAATGACATTATGTATATGACATAAGAAATACTAGTGCCCACCTTAGGCTAATTAAAGTATTGACATGCGCAACATTCATTAGAAGTTTCATTAGAAGCATACACATTTGAAGAAATAAATTTGTTGTCTTGCCAAGAGTTAGATGTAAAGATTAATACCACTCATATCTGTGCATTCAATTTGAAGCTACAGCCAGAGGATGGTTAGCTTAGCTTAGCATAAAGACTGGAAGTAGGGGGAAACAGCTAGCCTGGGTCTATCCAAAGGTTAAAAACTCTGCTTACCAACACCTCTAAATTATTATCATGTTATATAAAATAAGTAAGTAACATGTTTAAAATAAGTCCGAATTGTTCATTACTCATAGACAGAGATAGGCTAGGTGTGTCCTCCTGCTTCCAGTCTTTATGCTAAGATAAGCTAATGGTCTCTTGGCTCAGCCACATGTTTAGCTTACAGACATAAAAGTGGTATCGATCTTCTTATCTAACTCTCGGCAGAAGAGTGTTGAAATAAAACGTGATAGGTGGTATCAGTTCTACTGCTCATGAGAAGTATGAGCAGTTAATGAGGACAATTAGCTAGACCATATGGCATAAAAGTACCACTTAAATATAAGGGTCAGTCACAGATTGTTTTCCCAAATAAAATAGAGGGTGGAGGTTGTTTTCAAAAAGTCCACTCATTGTTCAGTCAGTCTTGACTCCTTTCGTCACACTCCACAGCACTCTAATGACCCAAACCTGGAACACCCTCCTTCCGCATCCACTGGCACTGGCACTTTTCTCCAAGGGACCTCTAAAGAAACCAGAGACTCACTTACCGCTTAATAAACTATGACATTGGAGCATCTACAACACTGTCACACTTCAGTCCTTTCACAAAATAATCGTTATTAATGATCTCAACCAGTATTTAGACAAAATCACTGTCTATTAAACCTTTTCTCTTCACATAAAGAATATATGACATGTAGTTTTTAAAAGATTATTTGAGGTTTGCCTTCAGTTTGTTTCATTCAGTAAATCAGGATTTATTGTTGATGCTCAGGCCCGCAGTTGTGTATTCCAGTAATAAATGATGTTATGTGCTATGTGAGATGGCAGGTCATCACTCAATGTTAAGGAAGCTATCACAGCTATTGATCTACAGCAAACACATAGACATCTAAAAAGGTGGATTTTCATCATGTGACAAACTGAGAATCTACATTCAAGGTTGCATATTTGATTGGTATTAATGACCATGCTGTTCAAAGTGCTCTAATTAAATACACTTACACAAGTATTTTAGTGTGTGGATGTGAATTGGGTATATGTGGTAAAGCTATTATGATTAAAAATTTAGTGATAAAATGCCAAATTATTACCTCCGCGAAGAAGGTTATGTTTTCAGCTTTTTTTAATTCTTTTTTGTCAACAGGGCTATGGAAAAACTACTGACCCAATGTTCATTAAACTTTATTGAATGGTGTAGCATGGGCCAAGGAAGAACCCAATATATTTTGGAGCAGATCTGACTCACAGGAGGAAACAAAAAATATTTTTTAACGTTGAAAGATAGGGCATTTGTGCTGCATTCATGTGGTGTCGGAGTAATCAGAAAAATTAGGTGTGGTTGGTTGTTATACACTAAAGGTGTCCGATGTCCACAGTGAATATGGTGTTTAAACAAAGCCACCTCCTGATGTTTTTCCACCATACTGAATTTGTACTGATCACAGTGACATCATTATGATAACAGGAAAGGACTAAGTCATCTATGGCAATATACAAACAGTGTCTGTCCCTGCTTGCACTGGAATGTGTGTAAATGAGATACCATTTGATCCTGAGTCACATATAGGACGTGGCCGAATTTCATCACACACACGCCTCCATGGACAAGCCCAGTGATGCATCACAGTCATGAAGCGCTTCCACAAGACGATGACCAATGACCGCTGCCAAGCCATGTCGGTTGCACTTGGGTGGATAAGTAAAGGCAATAGACGATCTTGGAAGTATTGGCAGTTAGATGAAAGTGGTGAAATAAAGGCGAGCCTGAGGAGAGGTGCTAACAGGTCAGCTACCAGTTTTTAATCTGCCAACGTTGCCTAATATTGTACAGTTTCCTTATCTAACACCAACTAAGCAGGTGTTGGTACAGGGCACTCCCAGCTCATAAATGGCATCATCTCTTGAGAATGTCAAAGGCGTTGCTCTGTGTCCTATCTGCAGTCGTGTAAAACAGGCATTTGATACTGGAAGCCGTGCAAATTACGCTAATGTAACAGTCGGCAACATGGTTGGGTTATGAATGTTTTAACTCCATGGTGTTTATTATCATTTCAGCCAGGCTTAAAGCCCAGGCTAGCAAGCTACATGCAAAGTGTTCATAGTAATGAATCATAAAGTCATGTTGGTAATTCATGGATGGTGTAGTTTTCCACAGGAATCTTGTAGCAACCCTGTACAAACCTGCGTAGAAATCCATATCTTTCGAAGCAAAATTAGATTATCTTGGCACTTAAAATCCTTTCAAAGAAAAAAGAAATCGCCTGCAACCAATATAGGAGATTAGATAAACTGAGAAAACACTTTGTGCAGCCAGGTTCTTCTTTTCGTTTTTTATTGACAGTTTAGCTCAAAAGAATCCAGTTTTGTACTTCTTACACCTCAGCTCTCAAGCTGTATTTTCATGGAGAGAAATCATATAAGCATCAACTCTTTGACTTCTTTCTGCTTCCTGTCATGTGACAAATTCATGATTCACTTGCAGTCTTTACCAATGTTTACTCTCCATCCAGCAGGCTTTTCACACCTTATTAACTGCAAAAGGTGAAATCTGCAGGTGTACAACGGCCCTCCCAGCCTTTCTCAGCCTCCCCCCTTCCACCCCTTGTGGTCCGTTGTTGGGGCTATACAAACAGCCCCTGAGGCCGAGCGCCACCCCACCCCGTCAAAGCACAAAGGCAGCATTTACCAGTACGTTCTGGTGACCTTCAGAGGGCAATGTTGTTGTAGCTGGCCGCTGCCTGCTGGATCACAGAAATACAGCTCTGCATTAGTGGGTCATTACGTTTGTTTAACCTGAGTGGAGGTGTGCAGGGAGGAATGTCAGGTGTTGTGTCCCGTGTGTATTTAGGTACAGTGTGCTGGCATTGATGTTTTCTCCTAAATATCACAACGTGAACTAGACACCTGTGCTTTCTTTACTTTCTTCTGAAGGTGCTGAAACTCTTGCAGGTTGTTCACTTTTGCTCTCACGGTGACACTATCGCATGTGCCTTACTGTTTTTTACAGGTTTCACCAGAACACTGTCCTGTAGTGAACCTTGAGTCTAGATTTCACCCTATTGTGATAGAGGTAGCACTATAATCTGCTTAGCTACAATTGTCCACTTCTGTTGACAGTATTGACTCATTCCCATTGTCTCGTGTCAAATGCTGCTCTATCTATGCTGTAGCCTGTGTGTGAATGGAGACTGTTCTGTGTCTGACCGCATAATACCAGAACGTTTCATAGAGATTACTTATTGACAGCTGTTCAAATATTGAAAGGAGATAAGTCATCTGTGCAATATGGGCTGTAAAGATGTATGCAAGACCTTATGAAAAACAGGTCAGGTTTATACAGGTAATTTGGAAAGGTAATATTTTATTATTGATGGTTATTTTTCACAAGTTATCGTAAATGACATCACCTCCTGAATCTGCATCCTATGTTATTATAACTTTTTTAGTTGTTTGGTGTCTAGTTTCTAGTTTCAAAAAGCTCTCTGTCACCTCCCATAACAAAATTACTTAATTTTGAGAAATACGCCTGTTCACTTTCTTTCTAGGAGTTAGTTGAGATGATTGATACGGTAAATATAAAGCTACCACCATAAGCTGGAAAAAGCTAGCCTGGCTTTGTCTCAAGGTAACAAAATCGCAATTAGCTCATATACAGTACATATTTTGTTTGTTTAATCCATTTTTTTTAAGTGCCAAAAAAAACAACAGATTGTGGTTTAACAGGAGAGTATGTGTCACTTATTGTAGTGGTATCACTCTCCTTTTCTAACTCAGCATGAAAGCAAATAGATGTATTTCCAAAAAACTCCTCTTGACCCTGTTCAGAATACAAAATCACAGGGCCACACATACAAAAAGACTTTATCTTTCATTGTAATGATCTCTGAAATACTAAAAGTTGTTCCTGTTGTCTTTCTAGGTGTGGTTTTGATGGAGATCTCAGAGGCACACAGGAAGGTCTACAATGAACTGGAAGAGAATGTAAGTAGCCTTAAAATATGTCTGGTGGTATTGTATATTATTTCTTATTGTCAACAAATCCCATAAAAAGACTATGAATTGATCCCACAAAGTATATCCTGTGTATCCAAAGCATGATATCTTATTCCTCTGTGCCATGGACCTCCATTGTTGTCCTATTAAAACACATTGATGAGCCATGCCGTTGCACTAGGTGACATGGTCCTTCATTACAATAAAGATGGGCAATGTAGTCTTATTTTGATTCGATCCCACATTCGCTGCCATAAATGCTCACTAGTGAACCAAATCTAAGAAAAGAAGTCCCCAACACAGTTTGTTTGAGTAGTGTTAAAAACTACAGTGCATTTCTTTTAAATAAAAGTATCTATTTGTGACTTGTTTTTAAAGATTAACGTCATAAGTGGTAATGAACAGTCTTGTAGCTAAGAGCCACTGACATAGTATAGAAGTCGGAAAGTATTAAGAGACAGACTAACACATTATAGGTTTCAGTCTTTTCATGGGATTTGTTGCCAGTACAAAAAACATAGAATTTGACCAGCTTGGATTTTGAATGGACACCCTGGGTTCTCTCAGAAAAGCTAACAGCTCTTTTTATTGTTCCCTTTATCTTTGCTCTATTCTGTCTTGTTCAGAATCAGAAGAATGAAAGCAACATAATGGCTCTGAAGGATGAAAAGAGTCTTTCCTATGTTGAAATTATGTCATTAAACCAATTTTGTGCATTGAAAAGTCACCTGTTGAGCCTCTAAGAGAGACTGATTGTCATTCTTAGAAGTACCCTGGTACCACCAGCACTTGTCTTATCTTCACTTAATAGGAAGAGATTGACCATTTGCTACACTGTTCTTTCTCAACACATAACCTCTCCATGCTTTTGAGCTCATTCTTTTCATTTTAGAGAGTTCAAAGTAGTCATTCCTGACCCTGCTGCCTCTGGGTAAAATGCTTCAGATACCTGTTAGTAACAAGAAGTAAATAAAAGCCAAGTGTCGCCAGTTTTGACAACTGAAACACAACAATCAGTCTGATGTTAGAACAGTTTTGGAAATGATCACAATCTCTTTAAAAAGAGCTAATAACATACTGTGTGTGTGTGTGTGTGTGTGTGGGGGCACCTGGATAGGTCACTGAGTAGAGCGTATGCACTCTTGTAAAAAGGCTCAGTCCTTCAACTCCGACCTGCTGTCATTCCCTCTCTCTCGCCCCTTTCACATCTTCAGCTGTCCTGCTGATAAAAAGGCCTAAAATGGCATAAATAAATATTTTAAAAATTACATACTGTGTGTATGAAAAACACTTTTTTCTAACCTGGACTGATTAGGATCTGCATACATCTAAAGTATGTTTGAGAGGGGAAGGTTGTAAATCGTTAACCATAACAAGCTGATAAGACATCTGATGGGTGGAATATCATCTATTTAGAACTCCATTATCATGCATTGCACCAGGTCACTCCACTCCTAGTCTTGCTTTGTCAGACCCTCCTCCAAAGCGCGCTGGATGAGGGTCTGGCTACTCCACAAACTCCAGCAACGGATATCTGACCTAAATGAGTGAAATCTGGCGGATTTTCCGGCCACAACAGAGCAATCCCTCAAGTGGAACTTCAAGGATATAGACTACTCCACTCCTACTGTAACTTCCCATGTGACTGAACATGACATTGCTTTGAGTACAGCGTGCATGCAGCGTGATTTGTGTTGCAATAAATGTGTGTGTGTGTGTGTGTTTTCTCTCTGCAGTTCAAGAGGTTCCACAGGGAGATTATTATTGAGCTGGAGAAGAAGACGGAGATGGATGTTAAATACATGAATGTGAGCACAATCATTAATCTACAAACACATTTTATGAACACGTAGATTGTAGATTTGCCCAATCAGACTAATTAGATTAGAACAGAGATATATTTAACGGGGGTCCGGGAGCCCTAGGGGGTCCTCAGAATTAGTGCAGGGGAGCCTCCAAATTATGTAAATCATTTTTTTAAAGTTTCTTATTAAGAAAATTAAAAAATTAAATTCTGAAAATATGCATTCATATTAATGCAAAATTTTAATAGTAAAGATAAGAAAAACATGTCGAAGACGTTTATTTGTATTTGAGGAACTTTCATGTAATGAAAACTGCTCATCTGTTCATCAGTTGCTCCCTTCACTGGTCTCATGCCTGTCTTGTCAAACATCTCCTGTAGGCCACCTACAAGCGCTATCAGTCAGAGCACAAGCTGAAGCAGGACTCCCTGGAGCGCTCTCAGACAGACCTGAAGAAGCTCAGGAGGAAAAGCCAGGGAAAGCACTCGTCCAAGTATGAGATCAAAGAGAACGAGGTGAGACTGAAACCAAACCAACCCCAACTTTTCCTTCCCTTCAAAACATGGCATGCCTGATTCTTTTCATGGCATTTCATGCATGCTTACGCTCTGATGCTCGTGAAAAGATAACGACAAGTATACAATTTATGTGATGGGGCAGAAAGATGTGGCCAAGATAGGGGCCATGATACAATCACAACCCAGTACAAAAGGTATTCCAGGTTTTGCCTTCCAGTTATATTTTACAGTGATGTTACGTAAGGGCAAGGTATCGTTGATGAGAGACATTTGAGATGTGTGTTCACACACTGAATAGGTCTACCTTTAAACACCACAAAGATGTCACCACGACTATAGCTGTTTGCAGATTGTCTGTTTTTTACATGCAGCAGTATGAGACTATTATACCTTGGGTCACTGTGTTCAGTTACCAGCTAAGATCGTGTTTTTATTGAAAGTGTACACACCCGCATTTACAGAAATGTATGCATGCAGGCACATGCACAATTTCTGAAATGCAGGTTGTATTGGATGCCGCAAGTGGTATTAGTCTTTACCAAATGGTTTGCTTTAGGCTTCATTAAATGTTTGTCATAAAAAAGTCAAGAGGTTACAGATTGATTTTTATTTTTAGTGGAACTAGATACTTCTATTACATTTTTCATGCTAACTAGCCAAATGTTAACATGCTGATCACACTAAACTAAGATAGCAAACCTGGGTTAACATTGTATCTGCTTTTCATCAGCAAACATTCTCACTTGTCATTGTGAGCATGTTAGCATTCTGGCATTAGCATTTGGCACTTTTTAAGATTTCAGAACGTATGAATGCAGCCATAGACAGGCTCCGGAAGTTGGAAAGCTTTGGCCATGGATACCTGTATCGTATTTCATGGCAGTGAAACAGTTGGACGACAAACATTGCCATTGAAAGAAAATACCGCAATAAATGCAAAAAACACATACAGTTATACACAGGTTGAAGTCCTCATCAGGATCACCAAAACCATTAAAAAGTAAGCAATGAAAACCCATTAGACAACCCGTCACATGCAGATAACAGCCCAAATTGTACACTACTTAGAATAGAAGATCTCACACACGTTAGTGCCATTTCTTGGGAGGTAAAACCTGTACTCTGATGGAAGCCAATTTAACTCACTGTGTAAAGGTTGCTAGGAGTCCAATAACTTGTTGCACATTGTTGGGTGTTTAGATCTTGTTGTCCTCTACCAACAAGCAGTGTTAACACCTCAGACAGGGAGTTTGTAAATCAATGTAGTGGGAAGAAGTATGGACTGCAAAACCTGAGTAGTAACCCCTGTCTGTCTCTTGTTTTAATTTATCGACTGTTTTCATGGCCTCACTTTGATGATGGATGGTGTGTAAGCCTAGTTTGCTTTGACAGAATTATCAAACAAAACCATTAATTTAAGAAAAGTCAAGAAGCAGGTTATAAAAAAGCCTGTGTTTCTTATTCTTCTTTGCACTTTTAAAAAGACAATTGCACAATAAATTGTCTTATCTGGCCCCCCCTCTTCTTTCAGAAGAAGCTTTTGTTATATTATCTGATAAAAGATGACACTGGTGGACTACATAGGAAACAAGGCTAACAACCCCAGCTTTCTCATTATCATGTGTAGTGGCGTTGCCAGTGATGAGCTTAGTCATGTCTTTCTGCTCTCGCACCTCCGGCTGAGAGTCTGGCAATGTGAGAATGGGAAATTAAGAGCCTTGGTTCAACGTCTGACAGGCTATCGTGGAGAGAGAAAGAGACCAGACAGTAGAGTAGGGTCTTCGACAGAGCCCTTGGAGACAGGCTGCTTTACCGTCACCATGACGACGTGGGGAAATGGGAGAGATACTGTGCGAAGAGTGGGTGTAGAATAAATGGATGGAGTGGGTTGAGAAGTCATTTCAAAGAGACATGTCTTACGTGCGGTCCAGTCGTCCATCTACTCTGAGTTACAGGCTGATTTGTTCTCTGTGGAGAAGGTGTGTCTTTAAGCACACTGACTTGGTTCACCGCTGCACTAAGCAGTAGGGGACCCAAATCAACTTTGGCAGAGACTTTGAGTGCAACGCTTATTAGTGTCTTGGTTTGACCTGAGCACTCAACATTGAGTTATGGCCACTGAGTTAGCTTTTACTGCATAAGAGCCAGTTTCCCACTGAGGTCGATGTTAAAGCAGCACATTCTTCTGAACTGTTTCACCCTGTAGCCCAGCCTGTGCTGCAGGGGTGGAGGTGCTGGCACCTGCAAGATGAGTAAAAAGAATGACTGTATACATTCTTTTTTAAATGTTAATCAATTAAAAAATTGAGAAAATAAAAATAAATTATGGGAACAAAAATAAATAAATTGACTTAATTTTCTATTTATATTTATTCATAATATTTTTTGTCATATTTTCTTTTTTCTTTTCCTTGCTCCTTTCTTTTATGTTAGGTCAAATCATCTTTTTTATTCACTCATATTTCTATTCATATTATCCTCCTGTAATGTATTCTATGTTTTCCCTTTTCTTTTCTTTTATTATTAATGTTTCATGTATTTCTTATTATAATTATTATTATTATTATTATTATTATTATTATTATTATTATCATCATTATTTATTGCTATTAGGATTTTTGTTTTGTTTTACTATTCATTGCATTTATTTAGGCCTATTCTACTTTCTCATGTTGAGCAAAGCACCTTGCTTTTGGTTTTATTGTTTTGTTAATTGCAGTGCCGGAAATGGGCCAGAACTCACCAGTACTGAGTACCATGCGTTTACGTGCGTATAAATATATCCAAGAGAAATGCAATGATCATTTCATGAAATTGCTGAATTAGAGTACAGGCACCTTTTTTGGTCCAATTCAGGCACCGGCTCATTGCCTTTGTGTTCACTTGTGGAAAATCCTCTCCATTGAATATAGTAAAACACAATCTTTCACTTATTGTAATTTGAAACTGACTAGTTATTAAACCTGTGCCATGGTCTCCTTGCTGTCCTACTATGACCCTGTCGGCAGTATGTGGAGACCATCTCGTCACGCCAGGTGGACATGCAGAAATTTATCGCTGATGGCTGCAGAGAGGCCTTACTGGAAGAAAAGAGACGCTTCTGTTTCCTGGCTGACAAACACTGCATGTTCTCCTATCAAACTAGCAACTTCCATGAAAAGGTAAGCATGGACAGAGAGGTGAACCCCTCCATTAGTGGACTGTGTAACACCTTTCTTTTTCTGGTGTTTCCAGGCCAAAGAGATGCTCTCTGTGAAGCTCCCCAGCTGGCAGGAAAAGTGCAGTGAAATCACCAAGGTGCCAGACACAGTGACGACCATGATAGAGCAGCTGAACGCCACTCCAAAACATTCGCCGCTGGTTGAACGCTACAACAGGGTGAGTGTTAGCTGGTCATTTTTTCTTCCCGACCCCTACTCACAGAGTACACTTTTAGCATGAAAGTGTACTCTGTGAGTAGGGTCGGAAGAAAACTGATACAGCATAGTATCGCAATATTTAAGTATCAATCTATTATTATATATGTGTTGGTCAGTTTGTCTGCTTGACAATCCCATTTTGCAGCAATAAAATTGAAGTGAGAAGAACAAACAGAGAAATTTATCTATTTAGATAAAACAGATGTTGACAAAGTTTCCTTTTGCGGACATAATTTGAAATTGGAAAAAATTTGAAAATTGCAATAATATCGTATCGTGACAGATCAGGCTACATTTAAGAATAGTATTATCATTATTATCACCATTAGCTTTATTTACTTTTTACCACATGTTGCTTTCAGCAACTTTGATACTCATCTTACTGGAAGATGCTTCAGAGAAGAGCTGGTGGATAAAAGCATTCCAACTAGAAATAGTCTACACAAGACCAACCCTAAAGTATTTTATCATGTATTGTTGCTTGTAGTTTATCTTGCAAAGTTGCTGATATATGCTGTATCAGATTGAGGCTGTTTGTTTGTTTGTGTGAAGTGGCAGGTTATCCTTATCTGACTATAAGCCATGGGAAATCCTTCACTGGCTCTTGTTGTGTGTGTAAAGTCCACTGAATGTTTTTTATGGCTGTGGCTATTTATTGCTGCGTAGGAGGAAGAAGAAGACATTGAGTTTCAATTACAGTAATGACTGTTTAAAAATAATCACACTGATAAGGACTTTACCCTGGTCATTGCCGTCTCATATTTTGTCACATATTGCATCTGCTAATCATATTCTTCTATATCTCCTCAGAACAACGTGGAGTCAGGGGCACCTCCTCCAGCACCGCCACTGAAGGCACAGACCAGTCCGCTAGCCAACATGTTTGATCAAGAGCCCAGGTTTTTGCTAACCCCCCCTTCAGACCACAACTCAGGTACGGGTGGCTTCTTTAAAACACAAACGTAAACACACCCATCTCCCACAAATGACTGCGGCATCTCTCAGTCCCATCGTTAACCATCACCCAGTCATGTTTTATTATGGACATCATTAATCATAGAATTGTTTTTTTATTTTATTTTTGTATCATACAGGGTTTTTTTAATGAAGGAAGTTCAATTAAACATTTGTGAATTTATAGTTAATACGGAAAGTTGACTGATTGCTAAAAATTATTTCAAAAAGATCAACTGTAATTCCTCCTTTAGGCTTGTTTCTTTCTGTTTCTCATGGATAATTACAGTATACTTTATTTTTTTTTTTTAATCATAGAAGGTCATAGATCATAGATCAACATTGTTGTCTGAGATATGGATTTTTTTTTATTTCTTTTTGACATTTTGGGAAATTTACTTATTCACTCTCTTGTGGAAAGTTAGATGAGAAAATCAGTACATACTCTCATATCTGTGCTCTAAATATGAAGCTACCAGCCCGTTAGCTTAGCTTAGCACAAATAAAAATGTCAAACTATTACTTTAAATGAAATAATGTTTGACAGATAACTGATATTATCACATCTCTAATCTCCTCCAGACCAGGGCAGTCTTGGAGAAGTCAGTCTTTCCCAGTCGACATCCCAGTCTTCCGGTCTCAATGTGGGCAGGAAGCCCCGAGTTAGAACCATCTTTCCCCACACAGCGGGCAACAACCACACACTCCTTAGCTTCGACGACGGCGACATCATTACGCTGCTTCTCCAAGAAGAGAAGGATGGCTGGCTGTATGGAGAGCTGGAGAAGACACGGCAGTATGTTTTTAACTAGTTTCATATTCAGGGATGTGTTGATGGCTAAATGAGTCCTCAGCTCAGTTTCTGTAAATATGAATGATTTGTCTTTGTTTTGGTGGTTCTTTGTCTCATGATGAATCATGAATCAATCTTATGATAAGTTATTCTATAGTTTTGTTATTATCAACAAATCCCATGAACAGACCAAACCCCACTATGGAATGATCCAAATCAAAAGTATTCTCTATGTAATCGAAAGTCTGATCAACTTTATTCATCTGTGCCAGAGATCATTATCGTTGTCCAACACGTTTCCTCATTACCATGAACAAACCCAATGTAGTTTATTTTGAGTCAATCCCACGTACACTGCCCTGCTGCTGTAAATACTCCTAACGCACCAAATGTGCATTAATCTGCCAATGACAAAAGTCCTTAATGAATGCACTCCTGTATGAGTAACGTTTGCTGAAGACCAATTTCTTGAACACATTGAAAAGATTGAACTACATATTTGTGATTTGTGTTTTAAATATTTATGTCTTAAAGGAAATGTACTTTCATTCCAACAAACACGCAGCAGCACTGGCACACACATTATTTGCATGACCAAGGTTAGCAGTACTTGTTTCCTGCTTTGCTCTTTGCTGTGCCAAAACATCCTGCTTAGAAACACAGAAAATGTCAGGTATGTTCGACATGACAGTTATAAAGCTCTCTCTCAATTGCAAAACATCCACACACACAAACAAGAGACATCTGGTCTTTAATATTTGCCTCAACGCTGAATGCTTGATGCCAAATTTTCCTTCACCCTGGCACAACAATGATGAGTGAAGGAAACAAATATGGCAACACAAATCCATAAAGTAGACTCTGATTTGCCTGTGTAATTAAAGTCATCTTCAACTCCTCGCTAGATCAATTAGGACTCAAAATACAGGCAAAAGGATTACAGAGTGCTTACAGAGCTTGTATTAACTATTTTCATCCCCACCTTGAAACAAATTAAGGGAAGCTTTCTCCGTGTGTGTGTGTGTGTGTGTGTGTGTGTGTGTGTGTGTGTGTGTGTGTGTGAACTGAAGTGGTTTTAATGCAATCAGTGGCAGTTTGTCAAGATGTGGACTTGATGTGGGGATAAATCACATTACATTCTGTTTCTTAGCAACAAATCCAGTGCAATGGTGTGATAAGCTATATTTTTCTCTAGCCGTGACTTGGAGACAACTTCTGAGTCTTGTCTGTCTGTCACGGATTATATGCACATCTGATTTAAGTGTGATGTATTTATCAGAGAACTATTTCAACTCACAGAAACAGGTGTCTTTGCAGGATAACAACTAATGCGTACCCAAATAATCAATGAACAATAAAGACTTTGGATGACTTTTTATATAAAAGATGTTATAACATTTATGATGTTCTGGTATGTTTGTTTTCCTCATCAGGCGGGGCTGGTTTCCCTCATCTTACTGCAGACCTTATACTGAGCCAATGATGTCAAATAGGTAAGAAAACATGCGTGGGAAGTGAATTAGTGATATGTTATACATCTGTTGTCTGTTAAATATTGATAGCTGAACCTTTATGTCATGTGGGTTAGCAGCAATCTTGGCACATTGGCACATAGTCTGAGTGTGGCCAGTCTGCCAGAGCAGGATGAAGAGGAGCCAGTGTTGTTGCCACCACCAGACTATAGTGACTACGCCCTCTCTAGTCCAGTGGTCCCCTCGACGCCCTCGCCACAGAACACGGTCAGTACCAGCACCTGACTTTAAGCATGCACACTAAAACACCAAACCAAATACAGAGCTAAAAGTAGAGTGAATATTGGATTAAGGTTGCCAGAATATTACTCCAAATGAATGTTAATGTTGCTTTGGGTCTGCTGGATAGATCAAATTACGCAAGTTTTTGCATACAAGTTGTTAGCTCTGGTTGCATGGCTAAACACAGAGGACTGTGGTTGTGTTAGACAGTTGCCATGTTTGAATTGTTGATGCTGCCTTCAAATGGAGCTTGTAGTTACAACATGGAAAGTTGTGTACACAATATGCTTGGTGTTCAAGTGGTTGAGTTGTGAGAACACCCCTGCTACAATGGTAACATGGACCCCAAAAGACTTCTCACTGTTCTCTTGTCCTTCTTTACTTCTTTCCAAGAAATGTTACAATTTACAGTTTCTCGTGATTTATGTGAAGGCAGCATATTAAGTAGGCCACATCAACGACGCTGAAGATTACATTATTCAATTACATTGCTGAGTACTGATCCTCCACTTTTTTCAACCTCTGACTGTATTGAAAGCTTGTTAGTCATTAAGGTAAATCATTAATTATGTCAAAAACACACTTTTAGATTTGTGAAAGCTTTATTGTCTTCATGAGAAGACAATAAAGGGAGATTTCACTGTTTTTTTTCATATGTAAACCACATTAGACCAGGTCCAGATTCCCTGGCGAATCGGAAGCAAACTTCAGCGTTGTGTCACATCACATGTTCTAGAATGGGTCTTTTGTAGGATATATTTATTGACTAACCTAATTTATCACGACCACACCCCAAAATGCTGTCCAACCTTTAGTCTGATTAATTGTTTAAAGGAAAAGTGTGAAACAGACCACAGAGTTTTGGGCTCAAATTTCTTTTTAAAGACATCTGAAAAATGCTCCCAGCCAGGTTTTGCGAGGTTTCATTCAGAAAAAAAGAAAGGTTAGAGGAGAAGGACGAAGTTACATAAAGGACAAAAGTGTACAGACACAGTTTAATTGTGTGCCTACACTGTGTCAGCTGATTAAGAATGAACTAGTAGCTGTCCAGCCAGCAGACAAGCCCAGGCACACTTCTTTATTTTTTTCTCCCTCATCAACACCTTCTTTGCTGCCTGTACTCAGTGTCCTTTGTATCTGCTGCCTCAGGGTTTTACCATGAAATAAACCACAGTGAGGGATGCACCTTCCCAACAGTAGAAATCATGATGCTTTTCCTTTTCCCATCTCATCCTCATATTAATTATTATTTTTTTGTAGCTTATCTTTGAGGACTTGTTCAAAGGGGTGAATGCTGACTGTGCTGTTTAGGTTTGTTATTGTCACTGTGGGGCAAAGCTGGACCTTGTGAGGATTTTTGTTCCTCATGTTTAGCCTCTCAGGCAGCATTCAAATCCCTTCTCCTTAACTTTAAAACATTTTTGGATCCTGGTGGAGACATTTAATAGGCTGTTGATGGGACCCCAAATTGAAGTGTCTCAGTTTCAGTGATTGGCTCAGGTGCTGTAGTTGAGTGACGTACCGCCAGCACTCAAAGATCAACTTTATGATTTCAATTGCCATGAAAAAGTCACTAACCCCAATTATTCTTTCTGCCAATTTGATTTGAAATGTCTCTATCCATATAAAATGTTGTTAATTTTATAATTTATTATGAGGTATGTAAGGTTGTCGAGGGCAGTACACAACCTAGGAGGAGGTGTTTCCTGAATATTTAGGGCATAAAAGTTACCAAAACTGTGGCTACATGTTCTGTACCTTGTAGATGTTTTTGCTCTCTAATGGAAGAGCAGGGTAATGTGTTTTCTTACAGTTAGTATTGAATTCAATAATGGCCATTACTATAATCTTGATAACAAAGGTAATTTATAATGATTTGCATCACTAAATATGCACACTAAATAAATGAATGGTACAATCTTAGTTTAAATCCCTGATCTTACATGTATTTGATCTGAAAAGCAACATCCTAAACTACAAACTCTCAGGTTGACAATAGTTCCTTTGACATATTTATCAACTGCTGTAGCTCCTCTACAAACATTCTTTACAGCATTTTATAAGCAAATATGTGCTACATTATCCCTCAGGGCACATAGCTCAGGCATTTATGTCCCCGGCTTTATTGTCTCCATGTACACTTTGCTCTGTAGAGGAGGTAAAGAGAGGAGTGTGTCTCGCGCTAGCCTGTCTAGATTGTCTAGATTCCAGAATTGTTTCGATTATACCTGTACCTTAAAGAAAGAGGGGGGGGACAACTGTTGATGAGAAATCTTAACAAACCAGTCTGACAACACTGACTTTCTGCACAGCTGGAGGGAGGATGTGGATTTGTGGTGACTGTGATGGTGTGTGTTGAATGTTGCGTGTTATTTCTCTTTGCCCACTTGATTTTGACTGGTCTTTTTTCTGTGTTTTTTGACAGCAGGTTTCTTTAGTCAATGGGTCTGCAAAGGCTCCCTTTCTAGGGTGAGTGATCTAACACAACTAACAGAAACTCATGTGTTTATAATTAAACTTTAATTACCAGATGATGATGATCAATTTTAAGATGTTATACCCACATTGTTCCCATTTTCTTCCTGCAGAGGAGGGAATCCGTTTGCAACAGTAAAGCTGAGACCAACGGTCACGAATGACAGATCAGCGCCAATTCTCTAACAAAGGAGGAGGATTTGCACCGCAGTCATGCCTTTAGGGGACTCATGCAACATGGGACCCCCGCGACACACTGACTATCACCCCAACCTGACATCTCCACCAGCCTGCATGCTAGTCTCTCTCATTACCAGTTTGCTCTGTTAAAGGGATCCATTTCTGTTTCTTGGCACAAGTGTGTTTGACTGTGCCAGTGTGTATTTTACATTAGCTACAACAGGGATGCATTGCATAATCAGCACATGGAGAAGCAGGATTTCTGAAAGGTTTTGTAGTACAAAGAAAATATTTTGTGTTGAAGTAATAATTCACCCCTAAATGACAATTTAAACTTTGTCTAATTACCAACTCACTGATAGTTGTAATCAAATTGACTAAGAAATTATGTTTCCAGTTGCTGCGTCACAATAAAAGCAACACTGTGTCGCAGTTGAAATCTTTTAATGTAAAGTAGTGGCAGTTTGCACTTGTTTTAACCTAAAAAGCTCCAATATCAATGAGATACAATTGCACTGGGTACATGCATGCATTGTTTCCTGTAAAGAGTGATTGATTTCACAAAAATCTTTTATATATTATTATATTATTATACTATTATAACTTTAAACTTCAGCACCAGCACTTTTGTCTCAGCCTTCTCCTAAAGTTCTGGAAGGAAGTTTAAAGCTAATTGAAAATGCAAGTGTAAAAACACAAAACCAGTTTACTTTCTTCAACTTTCCAGTTTCTCCAAATCTCTCATAAATTAAAGGGACATTTTTTGCTTTTATCTGAAAATGTTCAGTTTTTTAAAAGGAGGCTGGAATAAATCTATTGGGGTGTACAAATTCCAATGCAGTTTCTACTGACATGCTAACAAGGAGATAAAACCTGAATCTTCATTTTGGGGTGAAAGGTCCATTAAAGATGCAAAAGAGATGCTTTGACAGGGTCTTTTCAGGCATGTTTGCTCTGTAGTCGGTGCAGTGTTCTAATACAGAATGAAGAGATCCAGATGTAATTGATAGTGAAGATGACAAAGAAGACCAGCACTGAGGCTGTCTACCTGACTTGCAAGAAAAAAAGTTGTTTCTTGTTTTTATTATTATTCATTTCTTTCTTTTATTAAGAGGAATTATGATATACAAAGGTTGTGAGAATGAAGGGAGAGTGATGTGTTGGGAAAAACGTTTGTCATTTGAGTGAAGGCAAAACAGTATGTCACTGTTTATAATAGGAAGGTTATTTATATATACTTAAGTTTGTATGTGATATTTTATATATATATATATCTATATATATATATAGATATATATATATATCTTATATATATATAGATATATATAAGAATATGAAGGTGCCCGTTTGAATATGATAGCCACCGTGCTTATGATCCCAAGCTGATTTTGATTTGACTGCTGGTATGTATTTTAAATGGGCAGAATTACCTTTTGCTGAAGGGACTATTTTCACTCTTATGGTTTCAATGTTGTTGACTGTAGATTTTGTGTACAATGCACAGTTCTTACCAATTGTACATTACTGGTAGACACTTAAAGTGGGTCATTGTTTGGAATAAGTATTAACTGTCTTGTGAGTAAAATGACTTTTTTGCCATGTATTTGCTTTAGAGAATGTTAATGTATGATGAGGAACTGACTGTTGAAACAGTTTATTGATCATCATAGACCCACTTATGTGTGTATAAGTGAATCCATCATAGTTATTGACACATGCTTTCTTCAGAGTGCCTTGCGACCGTGTTGACCAATGTAGTCTTTTTTTCAATCAAGGTAAAGTAAAAATCTTCATAATTAATGTTCAATTGTTTTTTTCTCTGTTAAGATAAATGATACTTCCTCACACGTGTATATTTCATTATTTGAAATGGATAGCTTGAATCAAGCAATCTGATTGGTTCATAGCCATGCTATAATAACCACATATACCACAACTATAATGTCTGATTCCTTTGCACAATAAGTATAATTCACTCTGCATGTGAGAGAAAAAACAAACTAACAAATTGATAACTGGTGCCCCTGAACTTTGATATAATCACAACATACCACGGCCTGTCGTTAGATATTGCTTTAAAAGACTGGGATAAAAATGATGACCTGTTTTTACTTATTTTGTGATTTTAGAAGCATAGTTGAATATTATCAATCTAATCGCCATACAAACATTTAATAAAGAGTAAAAAGACTAAGAGAAACAGATCATATCAACTGAGAAAAAGAGCAGTTTGTTTTAGTTATAGTGTGCTGTAAGATTACACACATTATGGATCCAAAGAAAACTTTCACACTCATATGATAAAAATACAGAAAAAAGGAGGCTAACAATGTAAGTGATAGTGAAAGCGTTAAGTAAGGAAGGGATATCTACATCAGGGTCATGTGCATCCTGCAAGACAAGTTCACAAATTCGTTTTTTAGCCAGATTGCAAAATCTGAGCTTTTTATTTCACAATTACCAATCTGCATCCAATAGTGCAACATGTAAACACACATTGTAATTTAGCACCATGACCCAGGCATCACTCTTGACACCAATATGTATCTTTCTACAAAAAAACCCTAAAACTAAGTTTAACTTAGAGCACATACAGTTTGGATGCTAGCTGATTATTTTTTAAATTCTACTTAAAGAAAATGACACAATTTTTCCCTGCAAATACTTTAAAGTGCCTTCAGGAGCGCTCCTCTTAGTTTTGTTGCAGGGTAAGTTACAACTTTATAAATATTATTTTTAGTGATCTTGTGTAAATTCTAGCAAAGGTTTGCACAGCTCGAATCTCAGCAGTCCTAATCAACCACTTTTTGTGCAGGGCTTTTAATTAATTTGTCATATTTTATCAGCTAAATAGAAATAATTATAGTTGTCAGATAAATGTAGTAGAGTAAAAAGTACTGTAAATTGAAAATACTAAAATTAAGTACAAGTAGGCCCTACCTTAACATTGTAGGCCTTACTAACAGTACAGTATTTCAGCGAATGTTACTTTCCATAGCTGAACATGAGTCTATTCGGTTTATAAGCCAGCAGCGACACCTGCTGAATTTTTAAGCTACAAACACCTGCTGCCGCTGAAACAGCCAATAGGAATAAAGAAACAGCAACACTTCCTGTTTCACGAGGAGAGATATTATTGTGTGAATAGCAAAGGTACCCCATTATGATTTGGACAGCTTTTCATTCATTTCTTCTCGCGGAATGAACAGCGAGGGCACCCCACCTGCGCCGTTTGACGGTTTATGAGAGAAAGCTCAAGGTTGGTGTGTTTGAACTCTAGTTCATTTGCTATTTCTAGAGGGCTAACGTTAAGCCTGTAAGCCTGGAACCAAAAACAAGATGAGTGTTGTCGTTTAAAACTAAACCTGGTTTTACTGTACGAGGAGCGTGCGTTTGTTTGGAAAATGGCAGCTTTGCTACATGTCATTCTCTTGTCATTCACACCTGCGATAGTTAGGCTAATTTGTAGCTCGTGTCGTTGCCACGCACAGTGCTTATGCAGCTACATATCATGTTCTACAGTCATCTTGACAAACGTTACGCATATTACAAAAAAAATGTGTTATGTTACTGTCATTGTGTCTTTACCTTTTTCTGTTTTTATAGTTGTTATCATTAGGAGCTGAATGTACAGTATACTGAATGTAGGTGACAGATGTAGCGCAGAGGCTACGCCTTTTAGCAGCAGCATCACTGCAATGTTGTGAATTTGAAACCAGCATAATGCTTTTATCAACACCTGCATTGTTTAACTGTTTTAAATGTCATTTCACATTTGCCATGCGGGCCTGAATGTTGTGATGATTTTGTCCAAGATGTAGAATTGGGTCGGTGAAGTGGTGTAAACAAACCAAAAAGACACAGTGAGCAAGGGATGAGTGCCACCTCAACACATGACGGTGCCGATTAAAGCTCTGCAAGTGAGATTTTTAGCTTTAGTTTAGTGGTCATGCTTTTTGCATACCCAAATTATATAAGAAAAAAAAACTCACATACAATACATATATTGTGCTGAAGAGATATCTCTATATATATATATATATATATATATATATATATATATATATATATATATAGTAACACTACATCAAGGTACACAAAAAAGGGTACTGATTTGAAAGAGTAATGAATGATTAATTCAATTCAATTTTATTTATAGTATCAATTCATAACAAGAGTTATCTCGAGACACTTCACAGATAGAGTAGGTCTAGACTACACTCCAGAATTAGTTTTAGTTACCCTTTTCAGAAGAGTTGTTACCCTTTTTCAAAACCCTTTTGAAAAAGAGTAACTGTCCTTCTAAAAAGGGGTAGCTAATCATTCGTTACCCTTTCAAAGAACAGTAACTACCCTTTTTTGTGTACCTTATTGTAAATATATACTGGCACTGGGAAAAAAGTGACATACTGGCACTGGAAAACAAACCATGTAACTTTAAAGCTACATTATCTACATTCACCCAGGTTCCCAGTGCACCGCCATGCCTGTCTCCCTGCTGTGGGCGGTGGATGTGTACGGGCGGGTCTACAGCCTGTCCACGGCGGGGCAGCTGTGGGAGCAGTGCCATGATGCCCAGATGGAGTTTAAGCGGGTGACGGCAGCTCAACAGTGCTGCTGGGGCATCGCTTGTGACAACAACATCTACCTTAATGTCCATGCATCTGACCTGCCAGTCCGCTACCAGGAGGAGACCTACGAGAATCAAGTATGTCTATAATGGGGAAAAAAAGAAGATGCTGAATAAATCAACATTAGAAATACACAAAGAAAAGAAAATACCCTTTATATTTTCTTGTGGCTATCCTTTAATGTCCCCACAAAGAATCTTGAGTGAAATCGAAATGTGGAGTTCCCCTTGGACTTGTGTCATGTGTGATTGAGTGACTGAAAAAGTGTGTCCCACTTCCTCTGTTGCTAGCTCCAGCTGCTGTGTGCCCTTCACAAGCACATTAGAAGCATGTTGAACCTGTTTTTAAAGGAGAATTCCGGTCGAGTCCAACACATAGCTCTGTTATTTGTAAATTTGGAGTGCTGTCAGTAGCAAGAAAAACGAAAACAATCAGTGCTGCCTACACTGTGTTATCCTGCTAGAGTTAGCACCCAGCAGGCTTAAACAGCGCAAGTTTTAAACATGTTTTAGCCTCTTTACATGTTCAACATGTCATTAAAAGTGCCTACCCATGTGCAGTGATTCCTTCCAAGTGAACACAGTGAATCTGACTGCAGTAGATGTGAAAGAAATGCATGGAAGTTGTGCTAATTCAGCTCTGTTTAGTTCCTGTGTTGAGACGGCAATTAGAGAGCTTAGGGACCGTCTACAAACTATAACAGAAAAGAGATAAAACAAAAATATGTAGGCTATCAATTTAATTATGAAATAAGGTAATGTCTCCAAACCTACCTCAATTATAACTTGTCTCCTGCTAGCTGTACTACAGAACTTACTTTAAAAAAAATAAGCATATGCTTGCTATGCTTATAATCACTGTGTTCACTCAGAAGGAGTCACTGCACATGGGTAGGAACTTTTAATGACATTTTGAACATGTTAAGAGGCCAAAAACACATTTAAAATTTGCCCTGTTTAAGCCTGTTGGGTGCTAACTCTAGCAGGACGATAACACAGTGTAGGCAGCACCGATTGTTTTAAGCACTCCAAATTTACAAACAACAGAGCTACGTGTTGGAATCGACCAGAATTGTCCTTTTAAGCAAAATACCACATACAGTGAAATACTGTTTGTGGAAATCAAATGGTGAAAAAATTACCTGTTTACTGTTCATTTTTGCTAATGGACCATCAAGTTTTTTTCTCACACAGCTGTTAGTTAAATGTCAATAGGCTACTGCGCAGTGGCTGATCTTGTGACTTCCTCTCCAGGGTACATCTCATTAAAAGTGTTCTTTGGCATTACAATTTTCAATGGGGATATATGTGAATTGGAATAGGGGGAAAACAGTTACTTTTACCCTTTATGTGCTCTAATATGCAACCTCTGTCTTTCTGTCAGCGATGGAACCCTGTTGATGGTTTCTCAGACCGTTTGTTGCCAAGCGACCGCTGGCAGTGGAGTGATGTCACGGGTCTGCAACACCAACCTCTGGACAACTTCCGTATTCCCTCTGACAGCTGGGAGTGGGAGGGTGACTGGTACGCAGATGAAAACTTTGAGGGTGACCCCACAGAGAAAGGGGTGAGTGGCCAATTATTATTCAGTGTGCCGATGTGATGCAATAGCAAAAATCAGTACAATGACTGTTATCCTCTATACTTATTATTCTTCATCTTCCGCCACATTTTTGTATATTTTTGGATGTAATACATCAAAACCTGTAATGATCAGAATGGTGTGGTATGACTTTTCTAAGAGATACAGTGGTGCTCAAAAGTTTACATACACATGCTTAAGTTGACTAAAAAGAGGAATAAAAAAATCATGTGTTGGAAATTTATTTTAATACCTTAAAAAATGAGGTAAAATCCAACCTTTAAGGACACCAATTTTCTTTGTGAATGAATAACGTATTGTAAATAAATAAATGTTCTTATTTAAAATACAGGTCATAAGTATATAATGTTAAATTCCCATAGAGGCAGGCAGATTATTAAAGGCCAGTTATTTCCTGGATTCAGGATATTATGCATCCTGAAGTTCCTTGGCCTTTAGAATTAAAATAGCCCCACATCATCACATACTCTTCACCATGCTTAGAGATAGGCATGGGATACTTTCTATAAAATCATCTCTCAATGCAAATCAAACCAGGTATTAGTCTAACTGAAATAAAACCATGCCTATCTCTAAGCATGGTGAAGAGTATGTGATGATGTGGGGCTATTTTAATTCTAAAGGCCAAGGGAACTTTATCAGGATGCATAATATCCTGAATCCAGAAATAACTGGTTAATAATAAAATCTGCCTGCCTCTATGGGAATTTAACATGTATGTATACTTATGACCCTGTATTTTAAATAAGAACATTTATTTATTTACAATACGTTATTCATTCACAAAGAAAATTGGTGTCCTTAAAGGTTGGATTTTACCTCATTTTTTAATTTAGGTATTAAAATAAATTTCCAAAACATGATTTTTTTATTCCTCTTTTTAGTCAACTTAAGCATGTGTATGTAAACTTTTGAGCACCACTGTATGCCACACGGTTTTTACAAAATCGGCAAAAAAAAAAAACAGCAAAAATTTTCCCCCTAGACTTGAATGGGAAATCAAAACAACCCGTCTTTGGGGCCATACCGATTTGCCTTACGTTAATATAGTAGAATAATTACAATTTTAAACTGAAGACAAGACTTTGGCCTTTATTGGGCTCAATGGGCATTCTGATGTCAAGCACTGTTTCTACAAAATCACAGTTTATGTATCGTACAATTTTAAGACGGATTAATTCCACTGTGTGTGTATGGGGACGGAATGTTGACAGCCAGAGGGTGAAGCTGAAGTACAATCCTCTAAAATTCTTCCACACAAATTGCTCTCTCCCCTACAGTTTCATACGCTATGCTTCATACATCATGGTTGGTGAAAATGTAGGAACATTTGTGCTGGTCGCTGACATGTAACAATGGAATCCAGCGGACCTAAACTTTTGGCTCTGTTCATACCAATACCCGATAGAAACGGCAAAAGATATATGGAAGGATGCAGACGGTTCCCTGTTTGTTACCTGATATGTGTTGCATATATATATGGCACCACAAACATAAAAACCACATCAATGCGTTTGCCAGACTTTTATCTCTCTTTTGATGATACCATTTTTGGTTTTTGAATTAAAGAACGAACGTCAGAGGTATAATCATCATCATCATTAAATGGACATTTTTGACCAAACACACAGTCTCCACCTTCTTCCTCCACTCCTTTTACTGTGCAAATCAGAGAAACACCTACTGCCACAGGAGGAGGAAAAGAAAAGGAGAGGACAACAAGAGGAGAGGAACGAAGGAGAATAAGTTATTAAATGTTATTTTTCAGCTAACATGAAATCATGATGGACTAACTGACCAACTGACTGACTTCAGGCCTCATCACCAACTGTTTTCACAGAGAAGAGGCTATTGCGCACTTTTTGATAGTCCTGCTTCTGGCTAAAAAACTCCTATCACTTAATTCTTTTTTAAAGATTATTTTTTGGGGCTTTTCTGCCTCTTAATTTTTGACAGGACAGTTAGGTGAGAAAGGGGAAGACATGCAGCAAATCGTCACAGGTCGGATTTTAACCCTGGACCTCTGCATCGAGGCATAAACCTCAAAGTCCATGTGCGCCTGCTCTACCACTGATCCAACCTGGTCACCTATTGCTTAATATTAATATTTAATAGTATGACACCCTTATTATTATGGTCTATTATGTTAGAAATGTGGAGATAAAAAGCTGTCCAAAAAGGGCCTCTTTCTCTTCTCCTTCTGGTATTTCTTGTATGATTTAGGCAGTGTTGCAGTTGGCGGACACCGCTTTCCTTAGAAGCTCACTGTGACTCATGTGAAAGTCCATTTGCTCACAGAAGCACACTGTTAGAAAGGGCACAACATTCCTTACATTTTGATGTAAAATAAATGTATGGGAGTTAGAACTGGATGGTATAGCAAGGTAAAAATAAGTTTGCATCTGCTGCTTCTCACTCAGTCAGTTGGATCCCCCACTCTGAGTCTGTACATTCTATCCAAAATATAAAATATGTGGAACAACAACAACAACTCCTCCTCTTACCATGGAGACTCATTACTGTATGCCGTGTCAAACAACAGATGTACTGTTGCCAGTGTTTCGGATGTGACCTAGTAGTAGGCACGCTGTCAAAATGTATTTTGACAGTAATTTTCTACTTATTATTTTCTTGTATGCATTGCCTTACTTCAGCATCCGTTTCTGCCTTTGTAATTCCTGCCTTGTTTTAATGATTGAGATATTTTTTTCTGCAGGGATGGACCTACGCTATTGACTTTCCTGCCACCTACACCAAAGACAAGAAGTGGAACTCCTGTGTCCGTCGCAGGCGATGGCTCCGTTACAGGAGGTACAAAGCCATGGACACCTGGGCTAAGGTGTGTGGGTAAGGGTGTGAATGTGGATGTGGGTGTGGTGTGGTGTGTGTGTGTGTGTTCACTTGTGTTCCTCTCCCTGTGTGTGCTGACAGATCCCCCCACAGCAGACAACTCTACCAGATCCTTTCAGCGACATCAGTTGTGGAGGTTGGGAGATCAACGAGGAGCCCAGGGGCCGGCTTTCATTGTGGGCTGTGTCCCTGCAGGGCAAGGTACAGCTCACAAACACACACACTCATGCAACACCCACCTTAGCCTGTGGTATACAGTACATTTCAATGTACTTTGATTAGTTTTTTGCTTTTTTTGTTTTTTTAATTAAGTCTGTGGCAGTAAAACAGCTTATTACTGTCCTCTCTTCTCATGCATGCGAGGCCACGTTTTCTGTTATTTTATTTTTTATTTTATTAGTTTATTTGTCAGGGACCATGCTCAGTTCAAGCCCTCTACCAGAGTTAGCTATACAGCTAATTTACATCTGTGGTCCCTGGGTAAGTGGACAATATAGACAATTCAGACTATACTATCAAAATAGATAGAAACTTAACATATAACAAGCATTACATAACGTATAAACCAGTATACAAAAATATATAAATTCCATGTTGATTCGCCTTCAGCCAAGTCTTTATGGACATTATAAAACTGCTGGGACTTGCACAATCTCTAATGTGAAGTGGAATTAAGTTCCACTTTTCTCCTGCTGTAAATGAAAAAGCGGATTGACCAAATGTAGTCTTCCTAAATTGAAAAAAATCCTAAGAAACAGTCACCTCTTACAGAAGCCGTGGAGACTCTTGCATTATCTCTGCAAAATGACACAAATAGCTTGCGTGGTGGTGCAAGATCATGGGTCAATTTACACATCAAGCACATGTCTGTAAAGTAATTTGTATTAACTGCATCAAATGTAATTTGTCTAATCTAATGGATTTTCAGACTTTGTTATAGTGTTTGTGTGTCTGTTTAATTATTTTTTGATCTTGTTAATTCCCATAGCAAGATCACACACTCAGATAAACAATTGTATTTGCATTGCTTGATGCAGATAGATTTTCTCTCCTTGCAAATTGTCCTGCTATCACACTTGATGATCTCACCCCTTCTTTTCTTTCCAGGTGTGGTTCAGAGAGGGAATCTATCACCACAATCCCGAGGGATCTTTTTGGGAGGACATCCCTCCCCCCGGGGAGGTGGTCCAGATCAGTTGCGGGCCGGGGGATCTGGTCTGGGCGGTGCTGTGGGAGGGGCAGCTCATTGTTAGGGAGGGCATCAGCAGGGACTGCCCAAAAGGTACACCGGCTTTCTGGTTGGAGGAGGATGTGGTTTGCTTGTAATTATTTTTATAATATAGATATAAATATATATATAATTGTATGTTTTTTTGCATGTCAGGTACCTCCTGGGCGGTGGTGGACTCTCCCAGTCCGGATGTGGGAGCCACACATGTAGCAGTGGGAAACAATGTTGTTTGGGCTTTGACCAAGGACAACAAAGTAAGAAAATTCTGCAATAAACATTTTGAAAGATGCACAACATGATTGGTTGATGATTACTGCTGCAAAAAAATACCAGCTACTTTTGAATAAAAATGGTTATAAGTACTAAGTATTTTGTTTGTGTTACCATTATCCAATATCTTACTTCATTGTTTATTACATATTATTATATATTCCTCCATTTTACATACCTTTACATAACTGTATGTATATATAGATTCACTTATAGTTATTCCTAATACTCATCAATGCAATTTCCACTATTGGTATTAACCGGACATGTTTGCGCAGATGTGTGTTATGCTAAACAGGACTTTTCTCCCCACTCTGCTGCTTTGCCAGGTGTGGTTCAGACGTGGCGTGAACTCCCACAACCCCTGTGGCTCCGGCTGGATCAGCATGGTGGGAGAAATGATCATGATCAACGTCGGACTCAATGACCAGGTAAATTCCAGCCACATGACATCACACCCTGCGTAAAACTGATAGGAAGTAACATGTCAAGTACCTTCCTCTCTGCTGGTTACCTTAGCATTGCCCCATGGTGTTTAGTGTCAAGTTATCGGATATGGGCATATTTAAATCAACAAATTTATTGTTGCTGTGTAGGTGTTGGCTATCGGCTCCGAGGATCGGGCAGTGTACTTCCGACAAGGTGTTACCTCTAGTGAATTGAGTGGGAAAACCTGGAGGGCCATTACCGTCCCCAGAGACGGAGACCGATCCCACTCCAGTGCCAGTGCAGACAGCCTGCAGAGGTGGGGAGGCCTCAGTGGACACACACACACACACACACACACACACACACACACACACAGATGTAAATCAATTTCAGTCACCATTTTAGGGAGTGTGCTGCTAACCTTTATAGAGCCACACAAATCACGTTCATATAAGAGTCAAGGTTTAATAACACACCAAACATTTATAATTACGTGATTATAATTATTTGCCATTTTTTTATGACTGGACTGTTTTGCAAATGTGCTTAAATTGACATAATCACGGCTCAGTAACCACTGGAAGACGCAGTAAGCAATTAAAGTAGATTACAGACATACGTTTTCAGTGTAGGCCATCATGTCAAAATTAAAATGTTTGCTGGGAAAACAGAAAAGAATTCAGTCATTCACTTCCTCATTCTCTCGTTCCATGTCACAGTGCTGGATGTTACTTCTGTGGTGAGGTGCGTGCTCAGTCAGTAGTGAGTGATGTGGAATCGGACACAGAGAAAGGATCTACAGATGGAGCCAGTCGCCTCATGGCCTCCAGCTCACCAGAGTCCTTTGTTGATGCCCCCACAGACCACTCTGACCAACTTATTGAAACCCCCAAACCCCGCATCCCCAAAGTCACCAGCGACAGCTTCATCTCTGAACTCGTCTCTGACCGAGAACCAGGAAAGACCTCAAGAGAGGGCATTCCTGCTGGTCCAGCAGTTCTGGAGGAGGAATCCTTCCCCGGAAAAGAAGAGATCAAAGCCCCCTGTGTGGGCGTAGCTATTTCCCCTAGCCAGTCTGGAGGTCTTCTTGACCCCCAGTGGAGTAATGTGGATCTAGAGGAGGCGCAGGGCCATCCAGTCCAGACTGGAGCAGTGGTGGACACGGCTGACACCTGCAGCTTGTCATCAGTGGCCACATACACTCTGGCCATGGAGGACCCGTATGGGGCAGATGAGCACCCTTTGTGGGCGTGGGTCAGTGGAGGCGGCTGCTCTGTGGACAGTCACTCCCAACTCAACTGGTTCAACTGCTCAATGAACACTTCATGTGAGTTAAATGAGAGAGCTATCTAGTATTTGATTGTTAAATCAGGTGTTGGAGGTAAATGAGATATCCAACTACAAAGAAACTACAACCCATGAAGTCTAGCATGATATCATTTAATTGCATGTCTGCAGGAAACCTGTGGTACAAAAAATATGATAAATATGGTTTCCTTTTCTTTATTTCAGTTATTAATTTTTCCTTTCTGTTCTTTCCAGCAATGGTCCAGTCAGTCCAGTCGATGAGTCTGTCTGTCACCCCAGCCCAGACAGCAGCCTGGCGAAGACAAATCTTTGAGCAACTCAGTGAGAGGACCAAAAGAGAGATGGATAATTTTAGACATTATGAACAGGCCATAGAACAGGTACCTGTAGCAAAGTTGTGACCTGCGCAACAGCAGTAGCTTTTATCCTTGATCTTCAGGATATTTTTCTTCCCTCTTTTATTTATTGCTAATTAATTCTCTCCTCTGCCTGGCCGCTTACCCCCAATGCAGTCTGTGTGGGTGAAGAAGGGAACCATGCAGTGGTGGAGAGACTGGAAGCCACACAAGTGGATAGATGTTCATTTTGCCCTGGAGCAGTTCTCAGGATCAGAGGGCAACAAGGACGGCATCCTCTTTATCTATTACAACTTTTATGAGGAGAAGAAGGTGAAAAAGAAGTGTGTGTTTTTAGGTTGATGCTGTGTGGATTAGACTTGTCAATACAACATGTGAAATTTTCATAAGCCTTCTTAAGGACAATAGTTTTGATAGTGTCAACGTCAGATTGTCACAATCTCTGTATATTTTAACACAATGGAATGAGTCATTCAAATGAATCAATACTGCTGTTGTTACTTGCACTCATACTGCTTCTCTCTCCTTCTTCTTTCTTCCTCCATTTACTAACTTTCTATCTACCTTTTCTCTTCTTCCTTCTCTGCTGTCCCTCTCCAGTACCTGCATGCCTTCATCAATGAGGTCACCATCCTGGTTCCTGTGCTAAATGACTCCAAACACACTTTTGCCATCTACACTCCTGAGCGGACCAAACAGAGGTGGCCAATCAGATTGGCAGCAGCCACAGAGCAAGAGATGCATGATTGGGTATGTATAGATACCGCACAACCTTTTTATTTTTTTATTTATTTTTTACTCCCAGAAAACTAAAATGGTGCATACCAATTTTGTAGGTGATCTGGATGCCCAAATGATGTGCACACACATACCCTTCTATATTTTTTCTAATCAAGCTTAATTTTTCTCTACTTTCCTTTCCGACCCCGTCTGTCTGCTTTCACCTCCCTACCGGTCTCAAGCTGGCATTGTTGAGTGACTCGTGCTGCGACTCACGGTTGATCCAGGGTCCTCCCTCCAAACAGGCCATCTGGTCCCTCACTTGTAAAGGAGACATCTTTGTCAGTGAGCCCTCTCCTAGTCTGGAGGCCATGCCTTACCCCACACCCTGCGACCAGATGTAAGAATAAGAGTGAAAACAATATAACAAATATGTTTTTCTTTTCTAATATGTTCCACATCGTCTTTTAGTTACACAGCCTTTATGAAGCAGTTTTTTTCCTTTTGTGCAGGTTCTGGCGGCAGGTTGGAGGTCACCTACGTGTGGTGGAGTGCAACAGTGTTGGTATAGTGTGGGGGATTGGCTACGACCACACTGCCTGGGTCTACACCGGGGGCTATGGAGGAGGCATCTTCCAGGGACTGTCCAGCAGCACAGATAACATTTACACACAGGTAGATGCCAAGAGTGTCTACATCTATGAGAACCAGAGGTGGAACCCTGTCAGCGGCTACACCAACAGGTAGAGTGCTTGCTCCCAGCAACAATGACATCCAAGTTAAGGAGGGCAAGTTTGCACATTCACAGCTGACCAACTGTTGGTGACATATTAGCATAATAACACAGATTATCCCAGGCTAATATGGTTGACTCTTTGTACATAGCCACCAGGGAGTCGGTAAAAAAACAAAAAACGTGATTATCAAATCTTAGAACCGATGAAACTGTGGTGGCTACACATTTCTGTTTTTACTGTTTACACTTAACATGTCATGGAAATATGTGACAAATACCATATGACATCGCTCTAAGACTACCACTACTAATAGGTTCCAAATTTTGAGTTAAGCAGAGCAATATTACGTTTGTCTAAACCATACTATGCTACATGTCTGTGTTGTTTTGAAACGTTTGAGTTGAAGTATAAAGTCACTCATGACTCATTTAAAGTGTGTTTGATTTCATTTAGAGGGCTCCCTACAGATCGCTACATGTGGAGTGATGCATCAGGACTACATGAGTGTACAAAAACAAATATGAAACCCCCCTCCCCTCAGTGGACATGGGTAAATACACACACACGTACATACATACATACATACTTGCACACACACACACGTACATTAGGAAATGCCCTGTGGTGATTTGAAATTAGTCCTGTAGTGCACAGATGCTATGCTCCTATGCATTGGCTTATCTCTCCTCAAGGCCACGCCGAATGAACTGAGCTTTTATCAACATAGTCAGTCTGACGCCTCATATTCACACACACAACTCATTATCTTACACACTCACCATACACTCCCCCGATCCTACTCCACATCTGTCTGACTGCCTCGGTTTCTTGTGTTTTCCTCCCACCCTCACAAACCACCTCAAAAATTCCTTCATGTGACCACATGAACTGTGTTTTGTCTTGTGCATTATGTTGTGTTGTAATGTTATGTATACTATGTTGCTGTCTGCATTTTTTCTTTTTCGAGAAAGCGTGTGGTGGCGCTGTTCCATAGCTGCCACCCGTAGGCTTGCTCCAACCTAAGTCAGATTCCTCGTATGTGTCCTCATACCTGGCGAATAAAGCTGATTCTGATTCTGATTAACCACACTCCTTCCATTCTGAAACAAAACTATAAATATTTGGTTTTGATTCACAAAGTGTGTAGCCAGAAATACAGATGTGTTCAGTGTTTCACTTCCCATTCTTTTTGTTTTCAGGTGTCTGACTGGTCTATCGACTACAGTGTGTCTGGGGGGACAGACAGAGAAGGCTGGCAATATGCAGCTGATTTTCCAGCGTAGGTTTCATTTGCCATTCCTCAAACCCACCTGCTGTGTCAGTTTATCAAGCTACGCTGCCCTTATAGTTAGGACTCTCATTCATTAATCTATTTTTCTGCAATTCTTTCTTCCTCTTCGCCATCTCGCCATGCAGGTCATATCATGGTTATAAAACGCTAAAGGACTTTGTGCGTCGCAGGCGATGGGCCAGGTACTATAAAAAGCAACTATGTCATATAAGTCTCCAATGTATTTGCTCAGCAGGTGCACAGTGGCCTGAGAGCGGCCAGTGCACTTGACATTAGCAGTTTCAATATAGATTTAGCAGAGCAGAGAGAAAGTTCTGGCAGGAGTTGATCTTTGGTCAGTGTGGGAAGTATATTTAATGATTAATCAGTAGGCAATACTTGAATAAATGAATCACAAAAAGATTTTTACATTAGATCTTAAAGATAAATAGTATTACATGTATGACTAATGTCACATATATTAAGGTGTTGGACACAATAAAATGAGCATCTGTACAATTCATCTTTTTAAGCCTACTGTGAGCAAAAGGAAATAAACTCAACTTGAAGATTCTGATTTAAAAGACCAGTGGCGCCAGAACGTATGGGATTTAAATTGACATTAAAAGATTTTTTTTGAAAGTTGTTTGTGTAATTAAAGATGTATTTTAAGAGATTTTATCAAGGTTAGGGTTAAATTGCAGTTATGGGCAACTGTGAACAATGTGTTTTCCTCCTGCACAGAAAGTGTAAACTGACCACCACAGGACCATGGCAAGAGATTCCACCTATATCACTGAGTGATGTGACCATTCTGCCGTGTGCAGCTCAGAGCAGCGTGGACGCGGTTCCTCTGTGGGCGATCAGCAACAAAGGAGACGTACTCTGCCGACTGGGAGTTACCACACTGACACCTGCTGTGAGTCACATTTACTGTACAAATATAGACACCCTAATTAACACCATTTGGTGAGTGGTAACTGTGCTGAACAGTACCAAATTGTCCTGCTTTTGACAAATGGAGCCCTAATGGATGCTTTTTTGACTCAGTTGTCATTCATGACTTTGTTACTAGAGTACAGCAGTACATCTGTTATGTCTAACTCTTGTTGATAAGCGGCTAAAAATGGATAATGCAAAGATACCTCCAGTGTAGCTGCAACAAAAGACAATTACTTGAGAGGTAATTGTTCTAACATCCTCTTGTTGCTCTTTCAGGGATCCTCGTGGCTCCATGTGGGGACTGACCAGCCTTTCAAGTCCATCTCCATTGGAGCAGCCAGCCAGGTTTGGGCTGTTGCCAAGGACGGTTCTGCCTTTTACAGGGGATCGGTCTCTCCACAGAGCCCAGCAGGTCAGTGGGAGAAACTCTGATACTCTGCGTGGAAGACCAGAGAACTTGCTATTGTCCGATTTCAATGTTTTTTTAGGTCATGGACCCCTTAGCTGAAAGAGAGACTGAGCAGGCAACCCCTACTACTTTTGAATGAAATGGCACATTAAACTGGGCTAACAATAACATGTAGGGTGGCCTAAAGCCTTTACAAATAGCTGTGCATGGTGCACACAATACTAAGCTGTTAAACATAAGAAGTGTTGACATATTTAGTCATCATGTTTTAATGTTCAACATACATGTGGCACAGTGAATCCTTAAGCTTAACTGTATCTGTGGATGGCTACGTTAGAGGCTACCTATAGGTCACCGTTCATCAAATGTTGTGTAAATAATTCCAATTTTTCTTACTTATAGGCCGAATTAGCTTTGCTAAATAATATGTTGAATTCATCTTAATGTTTATTTTCAAACATTTTAATTTTTGAAATTACTCTGAGAATCCCTTAGGGATTCCAGACCACTTGTTGAAGATCTCTGATCTAAAACATTAAATTCACTCTAAAATAATCAGTGTTAAAGGTGCTCTAAACGATGTCTGGTGACATTATTTCTGACGTATTTTCAAACAAGACTAGCTTGCCACTCCCTCCTCTTCCCGAACCCTCCCTTCTGTGCTTCCGCACACTAACCCCCCACCCCCAAAACCTTCTTGTTGGTTATTGGCTGGTGTATGCTTCGTGGTGCAGGTGGGCACAGTTTGTTTTTGTTGCTGTTTGTAGACCCTGGGCTGTCTACAGAGACAGTGTGTTCTGGGGACAGGCAGCTCGTTAGGAGATGTTTGCTGTATGTGACAACAAATGTTGAAACCTAAAACACATGCAACATCACATCAACAGCACTTTTTTTAAGGAAACAAAACTTCTAATGCTGCAAATAAAGATGATTTTCACTCATACAGTATTTTGTGTTGTGTCTCCCTCTGCAGGAGACTGTTGGTACCACATCCCTTCCCCGGCCAAACAGAAGTTGAAGCAGGTGTCAGTCGGGAGGACATCAGTCTACACTGTAGATGAAAATGGTAACGCGATTGCACTTGTATTTAGAGCTTACCTTTTATGCAAACATTAATTTTAATAAATAGATATCTGATATTCCTGTCCAGGTAACCTGTGGTACCGGCAGGGTGTGACCCCCAGCTACCCTCAGGGTTCCTCCTGGGAACACATCTCTAATAATGTACGGAAGGTCTCTGTAGGGCCACTGGACCAGGTCAGTGTTATGAGCACTGTATTACACTAACTTACTTTATTTGGAAACCACATCATTCCACCATAAGAAATACCACTTTGAGGTAATAAACAACCTGGCATCTTGTTTTTTTGTTTATGGGTGATGTTTGTCATTTTGTTGTTCTTGTTGGGTAGGTGTGGATCATAGCGGACAAAGTGCAGGGCAGCCAGAGTCTGAGCTGTGGAACAGTGTGCCATCGACTCGGAGTCCAACCTATGGAGCCTAAAGGACAGTCGTGGGACTATGGCATTGGGGTAATGCACCAAAAAAAAAATTAAACTGTACAACAGTGTTGTAAAATATTTTATTTTGCTGAATGTAGGTAGTAATGTTAGTTATAAAAAATGTTTTTTCTGTCAGATTGCAGGCTGAGATAGTGGATTGTGCTGCAGGAGGCTGTTAATCCAACGACAGAGAGTAAATTGTCCACAAGATCCTGGAACTGATTTCTCTCTCTCTTCCTGTCTTTTAGGGTGGATGGGACCACATCACAGTGAGAGGCAACTCAATGGAGCCGCCCCGCATCCGTCTTCCCTCTCTGACCGCCCCAGCCCCTCAGAGCCCCCTCCCTGTCAGGAACATGAAGGTCAACGGCGATGCTGTGGGATGCTAGACACACACATAAACACACATTCTGTACATAGCCATCTTAAGCCATATTACCTTTGTAGTAATATGTAGTTTGAAGTATATAGTTTTTGTTTGAAAGTCCTTCTATTTTTAACACTGGAGTAGCAGCAATGCTGGAAGACGGCCTTTAGTCTTCCCATCACTGCAGTCAGTTTAACAGAACGTAAGGACTGTTGGACTTTGAGAAAAACCGTAAACTACTGAGCTAAATCTGTCTCCTGTTCTCTGAAGATTTTTAATTTTTTGACCCAAATGTTGTTCATTTTTACTAAACTTTACGGGCATTTCTGTCTAATTTTGCTGTTTGTCTTTGGTCACTGACATTGAACTTGTTGAACTTGATGGTCTTAAAGCATTTTTCCTTATTTATTTATTAGGATGTGATGTTTCATGTTTCTGTAGTTTCTGTGAAGAGTACCTCAAGTAAGGTCGAGTGAGCTTTATTTCATTTTTTTAAAGGGAAAGAATTTGTCTACTTAAATTACTGTTGCTTAGCTGTAGTCAGCTCCAGGGATGCTATTTCTTGCACAAAATAAACAATGATATTTGATATTAGCCTACATGCAACACGTTAACGCATGTTCCAACAGAGTAAAGCCATGCCTAGAGTTCCACTAGAGCAGGCAGGACGATGTTTGATCCCGGCTCCACAGGCGGATTCATGTTTCTGCTAATCTAACCCATCTTTAAAATGTTATACCACAGACTGCAGAAAAAAAACATGGATGCAGCATTAGTGTTTAGGTTTCTGAGAGGAATTTTTGAAGCCTAAATTTGGGTGTATTGCATGCAACAATCCTATAAATTTGGAGATTTAGGGTAATGTAGTGGAACTGAGTTTATTGAGTGTGATAGGCTGAGACATCTAAATCAGGGCATACACACCAAAACATACTGTAAGCTTTAGTCTGTTTTATTGGTACAACTGAGACTGTAACGTCTTGTAAGGAATTTAAAGGTTTTCCCATTGACTTCAATGCACTTGGAGTGTTTATTTGGAGCCAGCATGTAGCAGCTGGAACAAGACCTGCACTGGCTTTATTTACCTGTGCTGGTGGCTGCTTGCCTTGTAAAAACAGTTGGCCGATGTTTTATCAAGATTTATTTCTAAAAAAACATTATATTGTTATGGAGTGCTAATGGTTAGCGTTGTAAATAAGGGGGAAAGTGTGGATTACTTTTAAAAGTCTTGTGTTTGAAATGCTGCAACTGAACCTTCCTCTTTCTCAGGAGCATTTGCATGCCATCAACTTCCTGGTTGTAGTAGAATGACTGAGCAATTCAAAGAAAACCTAAGAAAAAAAACACTATATTTTTGTTATAAATATGAAAACTATATTATTTAATAAGTATAGTGGTTGTTGCAATGGTAATACATAAATGTGGAGTAGTGTTTGTACATCTGCCAAGAGCAATTCATTCAAAATACAGTTCCCCCATTAAAATAAATTCTTAAACACACTGATGAATCCGTTCAGGGATTAATTTATGTTAACAGCTGCCTAAATTCCCTTTATCATAATGTACTGTCTAAATATAATGCAGCCTTTGGAAAAGTGGAACGTATACAGAGATGTGTCTGTTTTATCTGTGAACAACTACATCATACTGTGTTACTGTAGCGTGCAACACATCAGTGCTGTTGACCTTGTGGAGTACATTTCTCAAGTGTTGTGCATTGTCAAAGTAACAGACTTTGTCAATAAATAAATGTGTTTATTGATAATAACTTCTCAAATAATTTCTCCTGATCATTTTCACTACCAAGTCCTGACTCGAGACATGTAAAAGTCAAATAACACGCACTTTAAATATCATCTGTGGCTTCCAGCTAACAGGGGGTCCACAACCTTCGTGATAGATTTTCGTCATGAGCAAACACTTTTTTAGCTTCCACGTTTAAATAATTATTTTATGCTGCTTGCTTTTCTTTTCATCCTGGATGTGACAGTTATGACTAGAGGCTACGCTCAACAGGTTTCTCAACAACAGAAAACACAAGAAGATCAGAAGATAACACAAAAGAGAACAAGGTCCAGACCCATGCGGCTAAAACCGTAGAAGATGAGAAATAAAGAGACAGAATGGCGAAAGATTAGCCCCTCCTTTCAGAGTACAATAAGAAATGAGTCTTGTCACTTGTCATAACCATGATTCACCTGCGTTTCACTGTGCAGTCTTTTAGGGGGTTCCATATTTTGCAAAAAGGTCAAGTTTTAGACAGCCCCACCTCTTGCTGGGGTCAAGCATGGGTTTATTGTCAGAGGTACCCAATTCCTACAGAAAACCACTTTCTGAGCAGATCCCAGAGACTTGCGTCTGAAGGAACTGGATAAAGTTTGAGATTTGGCCCTAAAGGTAACCCCACACCTCTCTGCCTTGGAAACAGCCTCCTGGTATTCAAACCACCTTTACAGTCACTGTTAGCTGTGCTGGCTGAAGCTGTGCATGTGGGTGAGGTACTGGGTGAGATCGTCCTCCCCCTCCTCCTCCAGGTGCTGTTGGTAGCACTGGAGCAGCTTGGCAGTGCTGGCCTCTGAAGGGACCCCACCGGCAGGCAGGCAGGCCCCTGACATGTCCACGACAACCGTGGTTAAGGCTTTGATGTAATTCTTTGCTAGGGTCAGTGTCTCGATCTTGGACAGCTTCTTGTCGGTCTTGACATGGGGGATGGCCTCGCGCAATGCTTGGAAGGCGTTGTTGAGTTTGTGCATGCGCTGGCGCTCCCTCTCGTTGCTCTCTAGCCGGCGGACGCTGCGTTCCTTGGTGCTGGAGCCACGTTGCCTGCGACGCCGGCCTCCAATTCCTTGGCGCTTGCCGTCCCCGCCCCTCAGCGACCCCCTCCAGGAGCCACCAATCCGGACAGAGGCCTCTGAGCCTTCCTGCTCACTAGAACCTGGTTCTGTTTCTGGTTCTAATTCTAGTTCTGGCTCAGTGTCAGCCCACGTCCTCCTGGATGGTTTCACAGCCTTCCCTTTGGACTTCATCCTGCTGCCTCCTTCACCTTTCTCTCTCAGTTGTAGATCTCACAGCTTCTACAGGCCTGGAAGAGAAGATGGGGATGTTAGAGAAAGGAAGAAAAACTTACAAAAATGGCATTTTAACATGAAGTCCTTGAAGTATTTTTATAGTCTTCTCCCAGTCAGCAAGTAATCCGCAATTACTGAATAAGCCTCTCTCCAACTCAAACAGCCCTGCATCCTGTTGTATTTAATCAGCCTCTTGCAGTGTGAAAACTCCATGATGTTGGTCTGTTAATCTATGCCTCTCTTATCCCCACGGCCCTGCGATAATGCCCATATCAAGGTTACACTCACAAAAAAACACAGAGACCAGCCAACACTCACTCATTCACCTTCAGTGCTCTTTGACTTCATTTTAACCAGCCAGTAGATGTTTAGCTTAAAATATTTTATTGATGAATAAACCTCCTGAAGTCAGTCATGATGTTGAAATCTAATCTACTGTAGCTTTAGTTGTAAATTCAGTTCAATTTGAATAGATTCACTCCAGTGGGTTCACAAGCAATGGAAATTTCTTTAAACCTTATTATCAAATATGCTAATGTGTTAAACTGCTATAGATAAAGCTGTTTTATGTTGATTGGTGCACACAATAAAAAGGAAAAAAAACTCCAGAGTATATTTCAATCAACTTCCCTTTTTTTAACTCGAGGTTTAAACACCCCTACATTAGTGTTGAAATTGTTATGAGATAAACAGGCAAAAGTCAGTTTCGTTCACTGAAGTAGGCCAACATCAAGGCTAAATGGTGCACACATAGCAGCCATTAAAGTTAATGAAACAGATTAACCAAATAAAAATAAAAAGTCTTACCTTGGAATTTAAACTAACTTTAATCCTGCTGAGTAATAACAGAAAAATCATCCACCATGCAGCCGGTCATTCAAAGCATCATCATGTCAAGTAAAGAGCGGAGAGGACAGCAGACGCGCGCGCGCAGATAACTGTCACAAGCGAGCTACCTGTAGATGACTGATGTACACGTAGCGCTGTTCAGCCAATCAGAGAGCGAGCCCACTCCTGCAGCTCTGCCCTTACTGTGCACACAGGCTGCAGCTGCTGCACAATGTCACAACACTCCAGAAATGCTATATCCAATAGAAAATAAAGGCACTTAATCAAGTGTTTATTCACCATTTTATTTGCACTTGATGGTGTAACAAATATTCAGATAATTTACTAAGACTAAGTAAAAGTAGCAATACTTACTATGAAAATACATTACAAGTAAAAGTCCTGCATTCAAATTTTTACTTAAAAGTAAAAAATATATCTAGAAATATATCTAGTATGGAGCCATTCTAGATATCTAAGTATCTAGAATGGCTCCAATCTCTTATTATCAGCTCATCATCATTGATGCATTAGGCAGTATATACTGTTGGGTAGTTAAATCAGTATCAGGACATATTATATTTTATTCAACTGATCAAATGTTTTGCGTGAGGTACAATCTAAAAGTGCAGCTATTAAATAAATGTAGGGTTAGTGTTAAAAATAAAATATTTCCATCGGAATTGAAGTGGGATAGAATTATGAAGCAGCATAAAATGCATACTGAAGTGAGCGTACTTACTTATTACTTACTTACTTAGAATAAAAAAAATAGATTATTATTTTCATCATATTATCAACATAGTGTTACATCACAGTATTACAGTCTCCATTAAAATACACTATCATTAACATTATTAACAGTATTCAGCCTATTATGAGTACAAGGAGATAGAAGAGTTAAAAGAAAACACTACATTTTGGTTACTCGTACACTCCTTTAACTCCAGGCAGTTAACATAATTTCCATTGTGGCTTATCACCTTCTACGACTTCATTTGAATACAGTCCTCCAGGCTACACCTGGATGTACAGAAGCAGGGCCCGGTCTTATTTTAACTTTGTCCCATTGTTTTACTTTTTAACCAGACAACCAGTTTTGTACTGCACTGTTGTTTTCCCAGCGTTAATACAGAGCATCAACCTACTGTAAACAAAACTAATACACCAAACACACAAGGACAGAACACAAGTATAAGCCTTTTTGAATAATTACCGCCCATACACCTCTTACCCACTTGTATGTGTGATCTGAAGTTATTCCTTCATGTCTGTTTGATCGGGGGCCCAAACACAACTGTTGGCAGTTGGGCTTATTTGTCTGTTCCTACTGTGAAAGATAGTGGAGTAGAGACAGGGTGGTGTCATGGCAGTGAGATATACTGACTGGCCAGTCAGTTAAATCACGTTTCACAGCATTTATATGGTGGTAATCAAAAATACCCCACACTCTCTAGGTCTTTTCCAGATGTAAAGTGTATTCTTAAACTATCAAAAGCTACAAAAAACATAATAGTAGTACATATTTTACACTCCTAAGGACACTTCTGGTAGCTATAGGCTTTTAGTTCTGCTCGCTGTATCTACCATTTATCATTTTTATTTGTTAATAATCTGACTGATCTGTTATCATAGCTCAGTTTACAGGAAGTTTTCTCCTTTGATGTTTCTGAAATGCATTTAAATATTCTAAACAACAAAGGTTTTACTCTAATGCTAATGGTGCTAATGCTAGTGTTCTTTATATGCACATTTTCACCTTGATAATGATTTCTAAATTGGAAAATTTAAAAATCTTTTTAGAACCTTTTCGTAATAAAACAATTAACTTTAGGAGCCACGATGACACACTGAGGAAAAGTCACAATTACGCGAGCAGCTAGCACCGCTTAACAAGAAAATGTAGTACAAGCAATGTAACTGTGTGGCTGCAGAAACTAATATGTTTAATGAACTCATGTTTTTGTTTCTTTAGTTTCTACCAAAATAGAAAGTATTGCTGAAAAATTCAGATGCCTTCTTTTTTTTAATGCTAGCTTACATTCACGTTAGCTTAAAGGAAACAGTCATAATAAACTTTCTGGTAACCTCCAGTTGAAAATAGGACATTACCCGGGAGCAGTTTATGAATTATGTCAAAGAACAAAATAATCATTTAGCTATTAGCAACACTGATGTTAGAATATCATAAACATAACAATGACAGGCAGCCTACAGGTGTGACGCTCCCAAACACTTTCAGCTTTTGGTGTCCTTGAACTGTGTGTGTATGTGTGTGTGTGTGGGGGGGGGTGTTCTCTGTTTCTTCCCTTCCTCAGGTACACTGTATCTAATCAACCAAACCTCGCTGATGCTGGCTCTGTGGAAACATTATCTATTACTTTTAGTTTGTTCAGTTTCGGGCTCCATTGGCCCTAAGGCTTACACTGTTTATTCAGTTACAGCCGCTGATAAATTCTGAACTGAATACACTTCAGTAATGAGGCAAGCAAACAGGGCCTCCACAAGCATGCTCTGTTTGAGCAAAACAAACTGTATAAACAACAAATACTTCTTGTATTTCAAGATTAACCTGGAACCTTTTGAATACAGCAATTTAAAGATAGCACAGAATTTCAGACAAAGATGACAATTAAATTAAGTTTATTACAATTGACAACATTTATGGTTCTATTTCACATCTCAGGTCCAATGACATGAAAAGCAGCTTGCAAAGAGGTTTTAAGCTGGTTGTGTAACACATCATGGCCTGTGATCTTGTCATACAAACAACTGTAAAAGCTGAATGCACTGTCACACAGTCCTGCGTGGCTGTGATGTCACAAACGGCAGGTGCTTTGAATCCATTTGGACCAGAGAGGGAAGAAAAAAGCCATTAAAATCCCTGACTCATCATAAAAGAGGAGGGAGGTGGGGAGATTAGTTAGATGTGAAGAGGACGAGATCTGGACGATTAGTCAGTTTTTCCATTAGGTCCAAGGCTGGCTGTCTGAAAGAAAAACAAGTGTGGATGTCACATTAGGCCATAGTGACAGTAAGCTGGCCTTGGCTGATGGCAGATCAGATGTAATAGATATACTGTGTTTGACCACTGTCATAAAAACCAGCACCTACAACTCAATACGTGTAAATAACCCTTCATCTTTTTATAATAAAAACTTAGACAGCTCACAAATGCAGAATTATAGGCCCATATCAAATCTTCACATTTCTGGGAAAATTAAAAAGGCCATTTTTCATAAACTTAGCACCTTCCTGGCACTAATTAATTGTTTTGATGTTTTCCAATCTGGATTTCTACCTCATCACAGCACTGAGACTGCGCTAAAAAAGTAGTGAATGACATATTTTTTAAATACAGACAATGGAAAAGACACTGTCTTAGTTCTGTTGGATCTCAGGGTTGCATTTGACCGCAAGATACTGTTAGACAGACTTGAAAACTGGGCCGGACTCACTGGCACAGCCCTTAACTGGTTTGAATCCTATCTGCATGATACGTATAGACGATTTTGTGTCATTTGGTCCTTACAAATCTGAACAAACAGCAATGACATGTGGAGTTCACCAAGGTTTCATTCTTGTTTCACCGCTTTTCAACATCCATATGCTCCCACTAGCTCACATCCTTAACAACATATCCTACCATATATATGCAGACAACACGCAGATTTATATCACCATGAACCCAGTGGATTATGAATCAATCCAGTCACTGAATAAATGCATTGAACAAATCAGTGATTGGATTTCCCATCATTTTCTCTAGTTAAATAAGAACCAAACAGACAATTATATTTTGGTGAACAATCAAATGTTAGTGCTCTTGAATCTTGAAGCTGTAATGTTTATGACCTCAAACCATGTCAGGAATCTTCTGTATAGTTGTGGACTCTGACTTAATCCAAAACCTATTGACACAATTAGAAAATCAGCCTACTGCCATCTCAAAAACATAGCAAGACTTAAAAGGACACATGTCTCAACAGGATTTAGAGAAACTTGTTCATGCCTTTGTTTTTTAGTAGACTTGATTACTGTAAATACATGTGACATGTATTTACAGGTTCGGGACCAAAATACATGTGTGACATGCTGTTCTGTCAAAAGCCATCCAGAGCTCTAAGATCAACTGTGAAAGGCCTACTCACTGTCCCAAGAGTGAGTACAAAACATGCAAAAGCAGCTTTTAGTTGTCACGCACCACAGTTATGGAATGAACTTCTAGAACACAAACAAAACGATCTGCTCCAACCCTGTTCTTTTAAATCAAGACTTAAAACATGCTTATGTAAAGCACTTTGAATTGCCTTTGGGTACGAACTGTGCTATTTAAATAAATTGCCTTGCCTTTATCTCACAGCTCAAGGTCTGACTCAGTGACATGGGTGAGGAACAGGCAGGTTTGGGACAGAAAGAGACGCCGGGACAGAGCAGTGCTGGTCTGTGTCGGCAGGGAAAGGGGGTATTGCTGAGAGTGTCTGACACAATGAAAATAGCAGTTCTTCTCCAAAGCTGAGAAGTCGTCTTCCCACTCCAAGCCTGCAGGCAAAACACACAATTAGTGGCAAAGAAGTGTAAATAGCCTGCAGCATCTTGGTTTAGCAGGACTTACCAACAGTAAAGTTTATTAACCCTTGTAGTGTCCCACCCTGATCTTGTTTCATTGTCAGACGCCTTTCAGTTTAAAGAAAAATCAAAGAAAAACCTTTCCACATTGTCATCAAGTTTTAGTGTTAACATATTACCTTATTTATCCATAAATTACAAAATGATTGTTTTTTGTAAAATATACTGCATATTGTTATAGTATATTTCTGTGTACTCACGCTGGACCAGTAATAGAAAATCTATACATTTGCAACCAATAACACCATCACTGATTTTTAAAACACAGTCAATTCAACAGAACTGTCTCTTTTTCAATAATAACCCCTTATGTTTTGAATAATATGTTGTGACATCTTGTTCCAAAATTCTTTTTCACCCAGGAATGTATTACTATATTAAAGGCTGATGCTCATTTTAGTGCAAAACACTGACACTAATAAAAAAAAACTATGGGACTTCTTGGGGAGGAAGGAAATGGAAGTTATGCATCGAAATATGACATAACAAATTTACTGCAGTAAATGTTGCAATACCACACTGTAAAAAAATCCTGCATTTAATGTTGCTTTTAAAAAACTATTTTTTTTTTTCTTTTTTTTTTAGTAAAATGCAGGCTACTTCAAGTATCAAGAGTAAAACTAATGCTTTTAGTTTGACACACTAATAGTGCGTTGAAGTATTTTACTAGCGATTAATTAATGTCCAAGTATTTTATTGTAGCTGGTCGTGTGAATTGAAAGTGTATCATGTAGTTTAATCTATAACAATGCATCATATTATGAACATATGTTTTGTAATACAAATCTTAATTTCTAAAGTGAATTGGTAACCGTAGCTGTCTAATTGTTGTAGTCCAGTATAACATCAAATAGTTTGGTTTGAGTAAAGTTTTTCAAATGTCAGTTAAAGCAACACTATGTAACTTTTCCCACTTCAGTCTCCCTACAGGTTGGAAGCAAAATTGTCCCATTATGTCTCAGAACTGCAGATCCACTACCCGATCTGGCAAACTTGCATAGTGAGAGCAATAGAGAGCCGTGAAGCGAATGCAATGCCATTCACCCTGTTCCGAGTTGGTGAACCACTGAAACGGTTTTGGAAACATTGTTTAAAGTTACAAAAAGTTCTTGTGTTGCTTTAAGTCATACTTGAGTAAATTAACTGAAAAATATGGTCAGCAGTTATTTTAAATATGCACAGTGTGTAGTTAATAGGATAAAAGATGCAGAATCACTGGGATCATCCTTCAATATAGTACCACGGTCTTCTAACGTGACATCTGGCAGAGATGTGCAGGCCTCAGAGTGCAGCTCCACGGTGGGACTCTCCTAAGAATAGTAACGGTATATTAAACAGGAAACAAAGCAAGTGTCATAACATTGGTTTGGATCAATAGCATGATCAGTAAGTATTCAATCTTTCTATGCCGAGTGAAAAACAAAGCCCCAAACCCACCAAGTGACATTGTAACAGTACCTGATCAAACAAGTAGACAATGACATCATCATTAAAGGACACACTCTTCCTCTTTTTTAGATTTGTGTCCCTCCCACATAATACTCCTGGAGTGTCATAGATTTGACAGGATTTCTGAAGCATTTTAAGGTTGTTAAAATGGTCACTGATAACCAGTTCATGTTGATTCCCATTAGAGTTGTTGGTGTTGTGACCGTGGGCAGTGGAGTTGTTATCGCTGATATGCCAACCAGTATCCCCTTTAGATGGCTCACAATCCTCAGTGCAGCAAATGTCACCAAAACGTTGTAGTGGTATGTCCTCATCACAGAAAATGATCAACCTATTTTGCTGATCCGTTGTAACTGTGTCCTGCTCAGTCATAATGTTTAAATCTTTTTTGATCAAACTGAAAATGTCCTGCATATTTAAAATAAGTCTTGTCCACTGGGCCTCCTTTGGGCGCTCTGAGACAAAAGAAGCTAAAGAAGTGAGAGTTGAACGATGTGGGGGCTCCTCCGGAACACAACAATGTTGAGGGGAGGTAGAGAAGGCCGGAGGCCTCGTTATCAAGTTTGATTTGCAGTCGCTGTTCCTCCATAACTGAGGGGCTGCACTTCCTCTTTGATCCAGGATGCAGGTGATCGCCTGCAGCTCTTCGTCAGCCTGGATCATCTGACCTGAGGATATCAACAGCTGGAGCTCTTCATTCCTGTATGAATGATGCACAATGACTCATTCGGACTTGCATTGTATTTTAGTTGGTTCTGTTCATCATCTTGAAGCAAGCAAGTAAAAAGGAAATCTAACTACATTTGGAGTTTAACAAATAATTCCAATATATTAGAAGAATTTATTTTGTAGCACTGTTCCTATTGGTAATAAGCATTTTCCACTTAGTACATTTTGACATGTCACAGTATGTAAAGCACAGGTGTAAAAGATCAAATTAACGCTAATGATTTCTATTGTTACTGCTGTTAGTAACACATATGCTTTTCTTGCCCCCTTTAGCAGTTGATAGAGACCAAAAACAGAGCTAAAAGAGAGTGAATAATGGACTTAAATTTGCCATGTGGCCAGAAATACAAATGATTCAAATGAGATTTAATATTAGTTTGGTCATTTAGACCTTGTCTGAGTACAGTACGCTGGAGTTGTGGAGGACCAATATTTAGCCTGGTATAGCTTTAGATAACTCAATTACCACTTACAATAGGGAATTATGTGAATCACAGTTACATCAGAGGAGTGGTTATCTGCCAATGCAATAAGCCACCAGTTTTAAAAGGCATCTGCAGGACTTGTTATTGCCACCGGGCGACATGATGTTTGTAGTGGCATATATCAATAGAAGGGCAGTGTCATAACAATAGTCAACGGTGTTGGTGGCATGTATCTGTTTAAGGATTTTGCCCAATACTGACAGTATTACATTGTATAAATTGATTGTTGCCTGGCCAAAGGTTATACTTTGAACTAAGATCATATCTAGGCTTTGTTTAAACATAATCTCCTTTTACAGACAAATACAATCTCATTGCAATTTCTTGTTTCTCTTATGTTTTGAATCCGTTGGACATTTTAAGAGGCAGTGCACAGACATCTCTTGAGTGTCTTAACAACAGGATGTACTGAAACTGATTCGTCAGCCTTTGTCCGTTGGAGGAAACAGTGCACTCACAAATACAGGCATGCACACAGACACATGCATTATTTGGCCACTCACTCCTGAGCCTGAATAAATATCGGGGCCCATCCATCCGCGGAAACAAAGACGCAATAGGAAACTTTTACCTCTCTGCAGTAACCAAGCAACCGCTGAATGAGTGACTCAGGAAAGGAAGAGAGAAGCTGACTCACAGCAGCTATGACGTAAAGGATGTAAAAGGACACACACACACACACACACAGACACACACACACACACACACAGTAATCTGCCCTATTTTCGGGTAAATTAACACCTCACTGTGTAACAGGTGGAGGGACTCTGGGGAAAGAGAAATTATAATAACACCTTTAAGTCCCATTACCACCACAACAAGCAAGAAGGGCACAAAAACATTCTATCAATTACAGTGATACAAGTCAAAATAATACCTTTTCTTGATTCCTTTGTCACTGCATCTCCTTTTAGTAAGCCAATACAAACCATCCAATGAAATCACCAACGTAGCTCCATCCCTGAAGTATTTTAACTCTTTGAAAGGAAAGAGAGGAACAGGGACTGTCAAATGATATGCAATGCTTCAAATTCTTGCTGCATCATGATGCTGCAAAATGTGTTACAACACATTTATTCTCTGCATCCAACCTTGCATGACACCAGCATAGTTCTTTTCCTACCTTGCATTCTGCGAGCCCCACTCATTCTACTGGCTCGTACTGCACGGCAGACACCTTATTGATGACACGGAAAGAGACAAGCTAAACATATGGATAGAGAGAGAGGAGATAGAGGGATGCACAGAAAAGGGGGGGGCTCAGGCGGGGTAGAGATTGAATAAATGATGGGGGAAATGAAACAAGGGGAGTAGATCGGAGGTGGTCAGGGGGTTGAAAGAAGAGTGAAAGAAGGGGATGAAGAGAAAGAGAAAAGATGTGAGGACAGAGAAAGGACAAAGAGCTCCAGTACACTCTCTAGAGGCTGCTGGCCTTTCTGCAGCAGCAGAGCGCAAGATGGGGATCAATATCTTATCTGGTACATTGCAACACAACTGCCTGAAGAGTGGATATCACCTAAAAAAAAAAAAAAGCTGTACAATTGGCAACTGTTATGTTAATGCCAAAACAAAAGAATCATTTGGTTTCCAGGATGTGAACTCACAGTGAATTGAAGGATTTCTCTGATTTTTTTTGTGCATTCTTTGCCAATATTAACAAGGCTACATGTGCCTGTCAAGGAGTTGTTTCCAATCATAAGGACCCCTTCCATGCATTTATAAAATCATTACTAATTATTACCGAACCTACTCGTCAAAGCACTTAATTTCATTCTTTGGATATGAATTGTTGCTCAAATAAGATTCATTCTGCCAAATGTGTATTCCAGAGTTAAGTGTTACAATGTGTGATAATGTCCCAGTTATTTCATCCCACCTTTTATATGATGAATATCACAACACACCTTTAATATAGAAATGACTTGAGTTCAGTCTAAAGGAAGACCATAATCTCATCTAAACAAAAAAAAAAGATCAATTCTTTACCATGAAAAATCATCATATTTCAAAGTCAACTGCATACAGGAAAAACAAAACTTTTGGGTTTTAGAAGTGTGTATTGTATTTGAGCAGCCACTCAGTCTGTTTATGGTGCATGGTCTCACCGGTGCAACAGTGAACGTTAGCTCTCTCCAGAGGTTGAAAGTAGAACAGCAGCAGCAGCCAGCTTTAGCCAGTACTGAAGAGAGAACTGCAGCAGACCAGTGTTGACAGGCTTTCCACAACAACAACAACAACAACAACTAACCAGGAACTAACACATTTGGCTAAGAGATACTTGGCCCGCACATTTAACTATTACTGTTGCTGCCACTGATGTAGCTATCACATCACAAACTTTTACTTACTTATTACTTCATTACTGATGCTACTGCTGTTACATCATTTCCTTTGTTATATTTAAAAGGATTCAAACATTCTCACCTGACTTCATTCACTCTCAATCATGGTCCAAACTCACCTGACTTCACTCACTACTAATCATGGCTTACTCTAAGTCCCACCCATTTCCTTTGTCCTGGCTGGCAGCATGTGAGGGCCCTTTTGTCCTCCCGATTATGAGGCAAATCCTATGGTTGTGTGTGAAAAAGAAGAATAAATAATAATAATAAGTTTTATTTGTAATGTACTTAACATTTAAACAAATGTCAAAGTGCTACAGGTAAGATCAAAAAGCAAGGTAAAAAACATCAGTGTAAAAAGGTTAAAACTCGTAAGGTCTGCTAAAAATAAATGTTTTTAGTCCTTTTTTAAAAGTCTCAATAGTCTGTGGTGCCCTCAGATGGTCAGGGAGGGCATTCTAAGTCCGAGGAGCGGCAGAGCAGAATGCACGATTACCCATGGTGCTGAGCTTAGTTCTGGGGAGTAGGAGGCGTAAGAAGTACTGCTTCTTCATATGTTGTGTTACTTTAATGGTGGATTTAATGCTTCGTGTGTGTGTGTGTGTGTGTGTGTGTGTGTGTGTGTGTGTCAAAGTCAAAGTACTTTTATTGGTCTCCCTAAGGAGAAATTTGTTTTGGACATCGAGTAGCTTACTTTGCTGCAAGAGTTACAGACACAATGACAAGCACAGGGTTAAAAACATTTAAAAGACAAATGTACAGTCAACATATGGGCTACTCAAGGGGCTGTGCAAATTGCAGATTTACCATTTTCTATACTAAAATAAGATAAAAGCCATACTTCCAAAAAAAAACAATTAAAAACAATTTCATTCATGCTTTTCATCCATCACAGTCACAGATATACATGCTGCTCATTAATGAGTTTAACTGCAAGAAGAACAAATAAGTGATTATACCTATTGTTTTTGCACAAAGGAACCCTGTACCTCTTTCCTGAGTTCAACAGCTCAAACTGTGAAAACAAAACATGAGTTATCAGACAGAATGGTCTTAGCCTGCCTGATTGTTGCCTGATCACAAAGCTCCTGTGGGTTGAGAGGTGCAGGTGTTCCCATAATTTTGCCTGCCAGCTTAACCAGATTGAAAATCTGTGTTTTAGATTTTACTGTCAAATTCCCAAACCAGCTGGTAATACCATACTGAAGAACTGACTCTATTGTTGCTCTATAGAAGATTAACAAAATATTTTTACAGACCCCAAACACTCTGAGTCTGCACAAGAAGTGGAGACACAGATGTTTGTTACATGTGTGCACCAACTCAGGTCATTGTCAATATACACTCTGGTCTCCAGCTGATCTGGGATCTACCAGCATTTCCAAAGTTTTGCTTGTGTTAATATAACGTTGGTGTGAATCACACCAGTTGACAAAGTTCACAGCAACCTGCGATGGTGGACGCTTGTATTGCTTTCTTTAGTAAGCAAACTGAGAAGGACAGTGTCATCTGAAAATTTTACTATATGTTGGTTTGGCACAGAGCTGATGCAGTCGTTTGTGTACAATGTAAAGAAGAGGGGAGAACTGACACACCTTTGGGGGGCGCCAGTGCTGCACACTGTTATATCAAGCAGGATGGAGTTAAACTTCACCTGCTGCGGCCTGTTTGACAAGAAAGAGTGACACCACCTGATTAAAAAGGGATTTACATTTAACTATATTAATTTCCTAAGCGTGATATCTGGTTGGATTGAGTTAAAAGCAGAACTGAAATCAACAAAAAACAATCTGGCATATGCATCAGGCCTTTCAAGGTGCTTCAGAGTGAGGTGCATTATTGTTGATATGGCATCACTTGTACTACGATTTGTTGGTGGTTGTTGGTGGAGCACCAGGTGGAGAGTTTTGGGATTTCTTCCCTAGGAGGACTTGTCATTGTTGTAAATAAGTCCTACTACAGTGTTGTCGTCTGCAAACTTGATAAAAATATTGAAATATTTTATTTTTTATTATATTGAATAAAATATGTCATGAGCTGGGGGTGCAGTCATGAGTGTATAGAGTGCAGCGCAAGGGACTCCACACAGCCCTGGGGGGCCCCAGGGCTGAGTGTGAGGACAGAGGAAAGTTGGGAGCCCAGCCGAACTGACTGGGGATGGTCTGTCAGGAAGTTGTGGATCTATCTGCAGATGTTAGTGCTGATGCCCAGGCCGAGTCACCAGTCGCTAAAGTCCACAAACAACAATCTTGCATAGGTGCCAGGATGTTCAAGGTGGGTCAGCCCACAGTGCAGGGGTGTTTTAATGGCATCTGCGATTTGCTTTATAGGCAAACTGGTGTTGGTAAAGTGTGGAGGGGAGGCGTTTATGTGATTTAGCAGCAGTCTTTCAAAGCACTTCAAGACTTCCAACAGTGGGAGTGAGGCCCACTGGTCTTTGGTTATTGAAGCTACTCACAACAGATTTTTTTGGGATCGGCACAATGGTGGCAGATTTGAGGCATTTGGGGATGGAACAGGTAGACAGATAGAGGTTGAAGATAGAGGTGAATACCTGAACTAGCTGGTTGGCACTGTCCCTCAACGCTCTCCTGGGATCCCATCAGGCCCGGCAGCCTTCCTGGGGTTCACGCCAAGAAATGGAAGAAATGATCATCATTGTCATCAAGTAAATTCCAGAAATCCACATTTATTGGGAATATCCTGCTGGTATAGTCCTCCCCCTGGCAACAAAATCACTGATGCTGGAGTTCTACTTTGAAACACCCAGACAGCATCAGGACGTTGTTCCCAGAAGGCAACAGTGTCATTGTTCTGTCAACGTCTGATTCCCAATAGAGGGCGAATGAAAGACATAAGAAGGGAATTGAAGCAAAAGAGAAGAGAAAATAGACATTGTGATGGACAGATGGTGTTTCAGAATGAGTGATTGTATTTCTCTTCTCCCTCACTTCCTGCCTTTACACTTATTTTGCTTTTTGTAAACCTTCCTCCTTTCCTTCTCGTCACTTCCCTGTATAGTCTTCCTCCGCGGGCATCCTGTTACCCAGCAACCGTCCCCCATATCAGGTCAGCCGGTGCACTCTGACTGCTTACGGTACAGCGTTTCAATATAGTCAACTCTTTTTTCACTGGACTTAGCAGTACATGTGAGGATGTGATACAGTCGCCGGAGCAGAAAGCCTTTCTCACTGTGAGCTTGGTCTGCCACATTCTATTTTCACATTGGAGGAATGATTGATGTGTGCTGTCTGAGTTGCTCATAATCTGATATCTCGACAACTTCTGCATCCAACTGTCATATGAATGAGTGATATGAGTGAATGAGTCTTTGGTTTCAGGCCTTCTGTCTGACTGGGTGGAAGTTGAGGAAGCCGACTACTTGTATTTTATTATCCGCTGTAGTTAATTTAAGCAGGAGAAAGCAGTCAAAATCGTTTCTCCACTGATCTGCTCGGCTTCTGTAGCCAATGGTGTGCTGAAAGCCATCAAGTGGGCTAATATCGTTTCCAATCAGCCAGTGATCCAGTTTGCCAACTCTCTCGTCATGCCTACAGAGAAATGTCTCAATCCCACAATTCCTTGCAGGATACAGGGAAACCTGACCCTGGGGGCATCAACAGGTGAACTAAAATGAAGAATGTGTTTGTTGTGCTAAAGAGGGTGAGAACAAGCCCAATCGCTTAAGTGGCACTTTAGCTTGAATTTTTTAATTAATTGGTTTGGTCCTGCTATATCTCATTGCTCCAATTGAGTTGTAACATGCACAGTACTCGCCCAGAGACTTGGAGAGCTATCCTTTTACACTGTAGGCGCAGAATCATCATATCCAGCCAGCAAGTGACACCAAACAATCCGTGAGAGGAGGGTAATTGGAGATCATTGGGCTTATTCTGAGCATGCAGGATAGACTCAAGGCCTGAAGAGGGACACATGGAGCTGAAGTCCAGCGCCAATGGAATGGGACACTGCAAAGCACTGTGGGTAATATGGGAAATCGAAACATCCAGTCAGAACGCTGGTAGTGTTGTTTGCAGGCTTTATTTGGACACAGCGGGGTCTCATGGCCGCAGAGGAGAGGGCCCGAGAGGGATTGAAACGGGACGCTAAAATAACAACAGACAGAGCGGTAAACATGTCACCGTTGTGTACATATTTGTTCATGGTGCGTGGCTTCAATGTAATAAAATTGTAGAAATGCCTTCTTTAGTAAGTATTTAAAGTAAGCTGGGGAACTGTTTATGCGTCCTTAACATTTTAAATGTTAAAAGCCTGGTGCAGCTCTGCATCTGGTTGTGAATTGAATAAGTAATTTGTTGCAGATCAGCATAAGCTGTGCTGCACAGAGGTGAGCTGTGTCATAAACTCTCTGTAGACTTTTCTATTAGGCGGGAGATTATAGGATCTTAAAAGTGTTTGCTGACAGAGTGTCTTTAATATGATGACATAAACGTGTAATCCATCTCGGATTGCCGGTGGAGTATTTATGAGCCTCTGTTGACAGCAGTACACCTGCTCTTCCTCAGTCCAGAAGTTGCGACTCTGCCCTGAACTGGCACAACTCCTGCCAAGGGCACTGCCATATCTGTGTGTGTGTGTGTGTGTGTGTGTGTGTGTGTGTGTGTGTGTGTGTGTGTGAAAAGATGTAGAGAGACAGGAAGGGAGAGAAAGAAAGCTGAGTGGGGAGGGTGGGTCTGGATGGGTGGGCGTAAGTCTATCTGCATTTATTTACTGGTGCTATAAGAGCATGGATTACTGAGACTCATATATTAGTCCATCATTCACCATATAGAACCCATTTCATGACAGAGGGAGAAATGCATATCTTGTTTACACAAAGTGTGTTTGACACGGCAGAATAAAACCCTGCTGAAAGACAAAAATTAAAGTGTTGTGCGCAGTGACAAAACACACCGAATAGAAGTTCTGCTTGGTGTAAAGTGTGTTCAGTTCAGGTGATTTCATTACACTGCAATCATTAATAAATAATAATAACTTGCAATTGCAGCATAGTGGCTCAAAATGTAGTAGTAGAAATTGAACACAAATTAACACTATAAAGCTCTCCTTTTCATGGACTTTTATTTCATCTGTGACACTGTGCTATGACAATGCTCTTATTAATTCACTAAATACAAGTTCCAAAATTATGCAAAAGAAAAATGTTCAGACCCTTTAAGTAATACACATTAATGCATATAAAACTGTTATAGAAGATGTATGTTTTAATTAAGTTCTCAGTTCAACAAATATGAAAACTTTTAGAATTTAAAAATAAATGCTTGTACCTAGAGCTACACCTATATTGAGTAGAAAGTGTTGCTGCGCCTAAATTGTTTAAAGGACATATTTTGTTATTTTGCAGTGTGTATCCATGTATAAATCATTATAAATGAAGAGCAAACACACATAAATCCATCAACAAGTTTTCCATTAGTTAAAACCTTTTCTACTGCATATGTTGTTCCAGTGTTCAACCACTAGACTGCAGACAAGTGCAGCAGTTGGCCTCAGTGGGGGTTATAAGGTGGAGGATGTCACAACTGTGACCCTAAGGCCATAGCAATGGCAGTGTTAAAAAAACAAAAAAGCAATGTCCCTTAATGATTAAGGGATGAAGGAAAACATTTTAACTTTGATTAAGACTTAATCAAAGTCGAAAATGTCTTGCATTTATTGCTTTCACATGCACAATTCTCTGATCGCACATGCACTAGTCATGTTACTGAACAAGCAGCAAAGAGTAAGAAAGACAACAGCTTTTAACACTCAAACTATTATATCAGTCTGGTACTATAGCCAGTGGTGAAAGGCCTGTGCCTGTCTGTCACTTCATGTGGGCCCATTTCTGGTTCTGCACTCTAAAGGATTGAGCAATGACTGCAACTGTGTATGTATGTAAACACTTACCTCATCCCAACCTGTAATCAAACCACAGCTAAGGGAGCAGCTAAGTAGGGTGAAAGGATATTTCGTCCATAAGACAGAGTTAACACACGCACACACACACACACACACACACACACACACACACACACACACACACACACACACAATTAAGGAAGAACTGACTTGAAATGTCAGGACTGCTGACGGGTGAAACAAGAAAGACTGTGGAAAAAGTGTTGAAAAGCTTGGCCCTGACCTCTGACCCGACACATTCACGTGGGCATACACCCTTGAGCATTCACAGGCCGAGACAGCTGTGGGACTCCTTGTTGGGTTTAAAGTGTTTATGGAGGAGCTGGGTTTGAGCGCTCGTTGACAGAGCTCTCATTTACACACACACACACACACACACACACACACACACACGCACACAACCCTGATCAGATAAGAACGGATCTGTTTCAGCAGCTAATCTTAAATGTGATGAGGTTTACACATGTGGCACTGGAATATACATAAATATCTTTATTTGGGAATCAGGTGCCGCCCAGGGGTATATCACACTACCTCACGCTATAGGAACAGGAAACAGGACACTATGCTTTCATGTCAAACCCTTACTTATATGGAGATTTGATTTGGCTGGCAAATCTCTTGTAGATAACTGTTGGAGAACAAGCTGTTCACAAAGAATATATTTAAGGTAAGGTAATAGGTAATAAAAATTATATTAAAAAACTTTCTTTTTCTAATCAATTTTGGTGCTTCAAGTGAGAGTTTGCAAACTTGTCTGTTAGTAACAGAAGACAAACACTTACACGTTCAAAAGGCTTGAAACAGGTTTAATATCCTGTGTGTCTGGCACCAATGCTATGTACTTGTAACCCAGTTAAGGAAAGGGTTAACAAAGAAGTAGTTTTGGCCAATCAAAGGTGGTCGTGCCAGAGTCCCGCCTTTGGCTGAATCTCTATTTAGTCTGTCAGAGGAAGAGCAAGAGTGTGGTTGTGACATTTAAAATTGGCAGATTAGAACCCAAATGAAACTTAAGTAACAAAAATTGCTGAATGTTGGTTGTTATTACTGTGACATACTGTATTATTGCATATTACTGTCATATTTAGTTCTATCATAGTGTTGATAGTGTCAGAAAAACGTTTGGTGACATTGTTGTTCTGTAGCTCGGAGATTATCTGCTAATGAAATTACTGATTTAGTAAGGGGGGGGGGTTAACACTTTTGCAAGGCACTATATCCGTGTTACATTCTCATTAGGGGCTCAGCCCCCCTAAAAGGTTTGATCCAAGAATTACCCCATCAGTCCAGAACACCTATAAATCCAGACCAAGTCTCTCTTCCTGCCACCACTATCTTTGCTGCAACCTCCTACACCCTTCTCCAAAGGGGAGATGCCCAAGGAGTCCCTAATTCCCCCGCCCAAACCCACCAACCCCCTTACCCTGTCTTGTTCCAGCATAGATCCTATCACTTGCATCCTAAGCTGGCTGGTATTCATTAGGCCCTGATCCAGTTGCACAGCAGCGGCACATTTAAGTCAAAAATGCAATGAGTCAGCATTTTCTCTTAGTTACAGCTCAAACAGATATGAAATAGAGAGACCAGGAATCATTAGAGACAAATAGTTGCAGGAAGGACGGAAGCTGCCCAAATAAAAAATAAATAAATGACTTGATATATTAAAAATGAACGGTTATTTTGATATTGTTTTTGGTTCATTAAATGACACATCAATTAATTGATCAAGACATTTTTACACACATATTTTACATGTGGTAGAGTGTTTAAAGATTCAAGTGTCTAAAAATGTATACATAGTCTGACACTGGAGAGAAATATAAAAATATAAGGCAAAATGTCAATTAAAAGGCAACAACATGCACACTGTAGATACAAGCATGGGCCCACGTAAAGTACAGTATACATACACAAAATGTTATGCATGTACAGATGCAAACTCTCACCCATCCAGTCTTGATTGATTCATGTCAAAACAGAGTAGAAAAGAGAGTGACATGCATACAGACACACACAGGCACAGACACAGTGAATGCCATAGACAACCACACAGATTGAAAGATTGGTGCCAAAACAGAGAAGTGAGATATAACTGTTAGGTAGAGTGGGCAGTGGAGGGTGGGGCTTTTGAGACTGACACAGCTGGTCAGATAGAAATAGAACAGGCAGTAACTGAGCCCAGGAAAAAGGAGGAGCAACCAATTTCCTCGGGGATGCATGTATAGATGAACAGGTCTTTCTGTCTGTCTGAGAAGTCAAACACTTCAGACGTTACAAAGGGAACTAGAGATTTAGTTTAGCATGCAGCAGGACAAGTCTAACCTGATGACATAGTCAACCATCTGAATTAAAAAGGCTATCAAGATAAATTGTTTTTACTGAAATTTGACACATGTTCTGAACACCTTTTTATATTTATTTTTTTCACAAAGAGAAAGTTAAACACCACTGTGAACATCAAGGAAAAGGCAAGTTTTCTCATGAATGGCACATAAAATGGATTCATTGATGTCAAGAACTGTCCTGTTCCATAATGTAGTTATGTAAAGATATGTAGGTTGTAAACAGGGCAGTGAACCCATCAGGATATACAGGAACAGGTGTTAGGGAAGATAGTTGCACACTCTCTTATCAGGATAAACAGCAACAACCACAGCCACATTAACAAATAACCAAAAGGTTTACTGACAAATATCCATCTTGAGAAACACAACCTGGGCAAAATATCTCAGAAACATTTCCCCATCCTTGTGTTCCTCTTGTTTCTGTTCTAACCTCAAAATATTTCAGAAAAAATACACTTGACAGTTCACTATTTAACTTTTCAGACTTTGCAAACATTGATTTTAGCATGCGTAAGTGGTGACAGACAGACTAGCCTAGCTGTCTTTACGAATAAGTAGCAGTCAAATGTAAATGATCATGCAGTAAACAAAAGCATAACACATAAACACAAAAACAAAATAAATGTTTCTTTGGGGTGGACATCTTCCACAAAAGTTATGTAGAGAAACATTTGGAACTAAACCAGCGTAGAAGTACTCGGAAAAATGATTTAATGGTAAATGGGGTGCACTGACACGGCACTCTTTAACCTGAGATGGACTAATTCCTTCCTAATTTCTAGTGTGCTCTCTGGGAGCAATTTGGTGTTCAGTGTCTTGCTAACTACCTTAGCCATGTTCAAATACATCTATTGTAAAGGTATGAGCACTAATGATGCAACATAATCTGCAAAAGTCACTTACACTGTGATAGAAAGAGGAGCAAGGACAAAAAGGCAAATACACTGGTGAACAGAGTGAGAAACAAACACACACAGGCTGTCTCTACAGTGAATATACCATGCTGCTCATTTGAAAAACTTTGTAGTTGATCTATTTTGGCTTTTACCTAAAAGATAAATTTAGGAGATGAGTTCATTTAGGACTGATTCTACAATGGAAAAGCCGCCCTGTAAGCCAAATCTCACACAGTAAATCCCCATTAAAGCCCGAATGTGTGAACACATCTATGATACATCCTGTCAAAGTGTCCTTGAATAACACGCTGAATGTCTACCAGCACACTCAATCATAGGATAAGCTTTGTCTGCTTTGTATCTATATATCATGGATATGCAGACTTGCACAAACCAATTCAGTGCATACAAAGAAAGTATCCAACACTGTCTGGTTCTTTCATTTGTATAAAATGCCCCCTACTATCTGTTTGTGTAATACTCACCTCTGCTGGTTTCCATGCCCTGTGGTGATTGTCCCATTGCTCACTTTTTCCCAACACAAATGGAAGAAGAAAGCAGGACAGTTTGTACGTCAGGGATGTAAAAGTTCAATGCCGATGTCCCTGCGTGATATATATGCGGTATATGTACACAAAAAACATTTATTTCCCTCAAATTAAGCCCAGTGGCGCATTAGGCTGCTCCCTGTCCGCTTCCCTTGCATGGACCAAGACTCCTTCCAGCTGCCTGTGCCTGTCAAGAAAACAACCAAAGCAACAAACTCCCCCAAATCAATACATGCACAAGATCACCCCCATCCCTATCCTTCTTTTCCTCTTTGTCCCTTCCCCCTCTTCCTCCTCTCACCCACCGCTCCATCACGCAGGAAGCCTGGTCTTCCTGAAAACAAGCATTGGAGCGTGGAAAAGGGACGAGGCTGAGAGGGGCAAGTACGTGAGGGGGACCAGAGGATGTTTGTGTCATTTCTCTGCCCCTCTGGTTGCGCCAGGCCTCTCTATAGTCCATCCTGAGGAAACCAGGTTCACGTCACTATTGCTAGGCCTTGGGCCCACACACGCTGTCTGTTAAGGTCGGTATGACGCAGTCATTCCAGTGCTTCAGCAGCCCCTCACACATGGGAGCCATAACAACATATGTGGATTAGAACTGTGGAAAACACTGCTTTTTCGAAACATAATGGCATTTGTAAGCAGGAAAGGTTAACAGTCCCATCGAGTGCATTTCGGTTACACAAGAGGGGTCAAATGTGATGAAGAGAGATACTGTGAGGAGCGTTTGTGTTTTGTCAGAAAAAAAGTTTATAACATTGCCAGCTAACCAGACTCTATTTCCTGTATGGAATATTTACAAACTGCCAAGCCACCTGCAAACTCCTCGTTAGGGGGTTTTCCAGAGACTCCCATTGACTGCTTTATTGCAATTACATTTTTTTTTTTTTTTATGAATGCCATTAGTTGATGCTGTCTTGTGTTTGCAGTTTTAATGGGAAACCCTGTGATCATCAAATATACAAATTATGAAAAAAGCATGGCTCAGCTTCACATGGCAACATGACTCAATATGCTGTCCCCATCAGGCCATTTTTGTTGTCCACATGGTGTTTTAAGATTTTTATTTCAACCAGTGTTCAGCAGGTATGACATTTACCCTAAAACATGACTTTACCTGATGGCTTCTTGTCCTTCAAAACCAAAAAACTTGTAAGTTTCATTTCAAACTCATATTCCATAAGTCACACATTTGTTATTGTCAAACCACTGAAGCTTAGCTGGGTAGTGCGTGAAAGCACAGAAGAGAGGGGTAGGAGACGGGATGAGGAGGAGGGAGGGGCAAGCTAGTTTCGTTTTACTTCAGCCGTCAACAAGAAGTAACGTCACCCTATATTGCTTAGAGCACATTTAATTAAATGTTTTGTTCAAACATATGATTCATCCATTTTGAACATTACTTCCTGATGAACTCATGTTAAAAAACAGTTGCACCATCTCTTTTACGTACAGACGTAGCCTAGTTATAACATAAATCATCTTGACAACGACCCCACAGAAGTTAAAAAGCTGGGTTTCCCTGCCATATTTTTTCCATATAGATGATACAAAGTCATACCTACAGTTACAAATGATTAGTAGGCACCCCGAAAAATGTCAATTTTGGAAGCTATGTGTGACTTCCTGTTAACATGAGTCAACCACCTGCTTTGGATTGGACTAGCAACCTATTTACACCATTGCTTAAGTTTTAATTGTGTAACCTGAGTTAGTAAGTAAATTAGCTAATAACTATGTACAATCATTTGTGTGTGAGTGTGATTGTCACATTTCTATAACATGTTTAGTATCTTTGTAAAATTAGCACCACTCTTTTGAGAACAGAGCTCTTCATATGCTAAATGTAGCATGTGGGAACAAGGTGCCTGTGAGTGCAGACAGCTCCATGGAGCGCAGCCTGAAAGTGACAGAGGCCATAATAACAGGATGTTTACAGCCTGAGGAAACACTGCCAGGGATGACCACGAGCAGGCAGTGACTGTGGCTGGCTGGCAACACGAGAGAAGAGGAAATGCAGGCCAGCCAGGCTCCCTCGTTCCCTACCGATGCACCAAACATAACCTCACTGACAGACGCTGTTTATGTAGATTTTAAATCAACTATGACTGACCCCTGGAAAAACCACTCTAGAAGACACAACTGTGCAATGATAGGATACAGACAGACACACACACACACACACAAACAGTGTTTGCTAAAGTGGTCAGCTGTAGGTGACAGCAAACAGAAGGGCACTGGTGGTTTCTGACACCATGGGGGGGGGTGAAGCCTATTCACTGTCACCAATAGTAGTACTTTTTGCCCGTCATTGGTCATATATTGCACCAGGCTGTAACACCCACGACAACAGTGTATCCACCACCATGTCTATCACCGACTTTCTCGCAGCCTCGGACATCACTTTGGCTATTAACGCTTGTAAAGGTGAGGAGATGATTGGGACATTGAAATGAACATGTCTTGCTCTTTGTCACAGGATGCAAGCTATTTGTTTCTGTATGTCACTGTAGTTTCAGGAAACCTTAAAGTATGGGACATGAAAGAGATCTAATCTAAAGTTGCATCTGTGATTTCACTTTCAGCGAAGGATTCCTTTAGCCCCAAGATGTTTTTCAAAACAGTGGGTTTATCCAAGAAAACTCCAACAGAGATCGACAGGGTCTTTAAGATTTTGGACCAGGACAAAAGCGGCTTTATAGAACAGGATGAGTTACAGTTGAGTTTTCTACACAGAAAATGACATTAATACATTCTGTTCATGTGTCAAACTGTATTTTACCAAACTGGTGATGGTTTTCCTGCATTATTGTGGTATCCATTCTGTTCCTCTTTGGTTGTTTGTGTGTTTGGTGTATTTTTCTCAATGTGGGGCATCATTCCTGCTCTTCGTCAGACTGTTCCTGCGGAACTTCTCCAAAGGAGCGAGGCTCCTGACTGCAGCTGAGACCAGAGGTTTCTTGCTGGAGGGAGACTCGGACGGAGACGGGAAGATTGGCCGGGAAGGTATGCAGGTCTGGGGAGCACTTCACTATAGATGGTGATCAGGGGTCTGCTTTTTTCTGCTTTATCAGGTATTGTGTTGCGTTGTCAATGCATTTCTTACAAACTGAGATTTGATCATTTGCAAGAAATGCAAAACATGTCTCAGACTGTGTACTCACCTTTGTTCTGTACTGCAAAAAATGTGATGAATATTCTTTTAAGTTTGTCAGTAGGAGCAAAAAAAACAAAAACATATATCTTTATATGTATATCTTTTTTTATGATATCTTTCCAAGTCCACCATTATATATTCACATAAATACAGGACCTGGTGTAAATCATTTGAAAACAAAGTACCAGAAAGGACTAGAATCTATCAGCAAAATAAAAAAACCTCAATTTAAAAAACAAATAAAGTTATCCTTTGCTGTAAATTTACCACCCTTGCCCCCTCTATGTTTGTTGCTAGGCAGCCTAAGTGCAGCTACAACAATCATCTCATACAAAGTGTCATTGCCAGAGCTACACACTTTAGTCTGTTAGGTCATGTTTGTAGTTGTGGTTTGATAAAATAAGAAGATGATTATTACCAAATAAATTTGTAACAGCAGGATAAAAAATGTCTGAAATTCTTTCTTTTTTTCCAGAGTTTTCTGCGCTGGTCAGGTCTTCATAAACATGAGTGGCCTCTCGGACCTGTTGGATGGTGATAATCGCAGGGTGGACCTTTTTTATAAATTTTACTTGGTACAGTACATTACAAGACTGCTACAGGGATCTTGTGTTTAGAGTCATAAGTTGTACTTTTTTTGGAAAGTGCTGTAATAAATCTTTAATAAATTCAATCTTGTCTGTCTGTTACTTGACTTTCCCTGCCAGGAAGAGTGTACAAATAAACATACTTTTTACTGCTTACCCAACGAGGCTCTTGTCAACAGATGAGCAGAATTCTCTGATGTGCCTGGTGTTATGATGTGAAATTGAGCACTGGGAAAGGTCTAGCCTGTCCAGGGGGCCGGGAGGCTTTGGTTTCTCCAATTAACAGCCTGATCAACTTTCCACTGTGCAAATTAAGTGTTTGTCATTCTCAAACACCTCAATTTGACACCTAAGATGGGGTCATTTGGTGTGAATCATATGTTTACTTAGTTCTCAACATTTTTTCAGCCAAGGACCTCTTACAAGACAGAGAATATACTGGGGACCCCCTTATGTATGTCCTTTGGAATTGGAATGTAAAAGAACAACACAAGAAATCTGTTAGAAAGATGTTAAACATGTAGCATATTCAACCTATTTGCAGACACTAAGAGCTATTTTAACATCTATAAAGCGCAAGGCGTAAAGCACAAGTCGCAGGTGTGTTTAGGGCGTGTCCAATTCCACTTTTGCCAGTCTGACGGCGGGAAAAAGGGTCTGTGCACTGGGCGCATGGTTCAAAAGGGTTGTACTTAGTGTCTTCATTAATTCATAGGTGTGTTGGGCGTAACGTGCAATAAACCAATCAGAGAGTGATCTCCCATTCCCTTTAAAAGCCAGGCGTGTTTGTACCTTGGCGCATTGCTATCATGATGGCAGATTGGCACCATCATATTTTTATTTTTGATCTTTTGCATGTGTGTGTGCTGCTGCGCTTCTCTCTCTCTGTGTTTCTCTTCTCTTTCTGTGTGTGTGTGTGTGTGTGTGTGTGTGTGTGTGTGTGTGTGTGTGTGTGTGTGTGTGTGTGTAAAACACTGTGCAACGCTGTGCACGAGCCTAGGCACATTTTACTAATACCCTGCTACAATTCAATGAAATGCTGAACTCTAAAGCCTTTTGTTTGTTAAAAAAAGATTTTCATCAATTGATTTTCGAGGATAGATAAACTATATTTCAATCAGAAGAGACATGTTTGCAGATATGCAAATAAGTCTATGTTTATAGGGGTAGAAAACCATCTGCCCCCCAGATGAAATCTGGACACCGGTGGTGGCGACAAAGGAGCCCAAAGACCAGACTGAAGGAGGCTTTGGACCGGTCAGCTGGAGTAGATGACTGGAGGTGGAAGGGGAGGTGAAGGGTTGCACTCTTTGCCGGCAACGACAGCTGAATAGCACAGGGAGAAACAGATTTCAAAGTAGGGTTGTGACTCTGTGATTGGCCCTTGCAACTTGTGTATGATACTGATTGGTTAAGCAGGAAGGTGAATTTGATTTAGGTAGAGCATTGATTAAGGGTTAGGTCTTCCTGAAAGAATTTACGCTGAGCTATATGTGCTACACTGCACTTATGGAACCATTGTATATCCTGCACTTGCTACTATTGCACTTCTGGTTAGACCTAAACTGCATTTCGTTGACTTGTACCTGTACCTGTGTAATAACAATAAAGTTTAATCTAATCTAATCTAATCTAATCTAATCTAATCTAATCTAATCTAATCTAATCTAATCTAATATGTTTGTAAAGATTATTTTAATATTCACCACCATAAAACCAAATCGTTTAGACTTTGCTCATGCTGACTTAACATCATTTTAAACAAGCGCATCATAAAACAGTCTATGATGTATTTGCCCTGAGTTATTTGACTTTTGTGAAAATGTCTTGAGTTTTACAAGTAAATGTCCTGCTTTCAAAATTAACTTAAGTAAAAGTATTAGTATTTGAAACAAAATGTACTTTTTAAAAGTAAAACTACTCATTGTGTATAATAGCTCCTGTCTGTGTTATATAGTCCATACTGCATGTTGTAGTTGGATGGCAATGGGAGTCATTTGGACCGCTACTTAACACTGTTAGATAGTTATCTGCAGCTATTAAAACATGTGTAATATGTCCCTCTTAAATATAGTCGAGTACAATGTAGCATTATATGGAAATACTCAAAATACAATTACCTCAAACTTGTGCGTACAGTTAGTAAAGATAGGGAATCAATACCTCCAAACATATGTTCTTTTTGAACATTTCACAGGGAATTTGCTTTTACCTTTTAATCAGGACAGCAATGACTGATTCAGTACCAGTCACTGTCCAGTTCTTTGGCACAGGGCGCTTAACCACTACAACCCAGAAATGTTTATTGGAGTGGATTGCAGATCAAGGGGTGGGGACACAGATGGGACACAGCTGCATCAGAGGCTCTGGCAGACAGAGACGTATAGCACTGTGATGGGAGGACTGCGGTGTCTGGCAGAGCTTCAGCAGTGGGCTGGACAGAGGAGTTCTTGCAGTGACCCAGTAGAGAGACTCTGGGACAGGATTGAGTTTCTATGCCAGCCCATTTACAGGACTTCTGTCAATGAGGCACATTTATTTGCAACTTTATCTTAGATGGCAGGGAATATAGGTCGATTCTATTTCTGCTGCAGCATGAGGGAACAAACTCTCAAATGTAGCATTAGCAAAGGTTCATTTCAAATCATAAATTAGAAGAGAAAAAAGAAGTATCTGCTGCACCTTCAGGCTACTTGGCTTGATATGTGCTTGTTGATTTCTTCAAATATAAGTGTGTTTACCAGTACTAGATGCTTACTAAAGTTTTTTGTTGTTGTTGTTTACAAATGTACATTTCAAATATAAAACTCAGAATTATGATGGGGGGGTATCGTCCTTCGCTGTCTCAAATTGCAAACTTTCATGGCCTTGCTTGATGGGTTCCATCCCCGCTGTGACATATTTGTAATTTAAACCTGATATTGAAGAAGGGCAGAAATAGTTCAGTATCTATGGCCGAGTCGTTTGAGGTGAGAGACCTCGCTTGACCAGAGCAAATGTTAAAGGCCAAAGATGAGTTTTACAGAGCTTTTATGAAGATTTGAAATGAAAAAGAATGTACAAATAATACATGATATACATAAGTACTCCTTCTGGCTGCTGACACATCACACACCTGAAGCAAGGTGACAAATTAGACAACTTATTTAAATCAGTTTATGTATAGAACAGAAGCTGCAGTTTAGCTGAGAATGTCTTAAACTCATAGGTTGAACATGTGTTTAACATTAAATAGGTTTCATGAGGATTTATACTGACAATTAAACACTACTGATATATCAGTCACAGGATCATCTCAACACTGCCATCTGATGTATAATAGGCACATAACAGTCTGAACCTGCCACAGAGCAAATATGGGCATGGAAAGACCCCCTGGACTAGATACTTCTTTAATTGCATTGTCTGGTGCAGTGTGAGAACTTGGTGTCATTACGCAACCACATGGTGGTTTAACACTGAAGTCCTAAGATGTTGATGATAGCGATGATATCAGTTTTTGGTGTTTCCTAAAATAGCATCACAAATAGTTTCATCGCCATAAGGAGAAATGGTCTGAATGGGTGTAAGGGATCCAAAAATAAAACCTGGCTGACAGTGCTCCGCTGCATGTCAGTAGATTATGATTATATGTCCTATTAAATTAAAGCATATCAATGAATCCCACTGGCTGTCCAATCAAATCCCTCCACTCTTTGGCCCTCTTTTGACACCCTCTGACAAAGACTGACTTAACATGAAGAAAAAATGCATTACACTTTGCAGAAAGTGTAGGTTTTTTATGACTAAATAGCTTTCTGCAGCTTTCATACATTCCATTATAATGAGCCAAACGCAGAAACAGAGAAATCTTCTCATCTGCTTAAAAAACAAAACATATAAAGATTATAAAGACTTTTCAGTCACTGGAATGCCATTGCAGACATTTTACACATGCCAATTATGCACAGGGTTAGGGTTAGGGTTTTGACCAAAACTGTACCATTCAAGGCACGTAATCATCATAGGTGATGAAGTATAGGGTAGCTTGTGCTTTTCTATAGGCTACCTAATCAATAAACCCTACAATAAACAATATCATTGTGTTTTATAAATACATTTCTTTGTTGAGGAACTCTAACATTATACCTTGGAAGGCTTTTTTGGCTAAAATGGCAAACTGACATGTACACACACCATATTTTACAAACATCGCAACCATTATAATAAAGATGAAATTTAAAAGTCACATTGGAAAATGTAATAAAATCCTCTCTGTTACTCATGAGAAAATGATTTGTATTACACTATGAAATGTGTTATACACAATATAAAAGTTTACTTTGTTCTTTACTCTGTGGTGCTCTGCACACTTTAACAGATCAAAACTACATGGCCACAGAGTATGTTTCACTCAAATCAGCAGCGTATATTATTAGCCTTATGCAATATCAAGCACTTTTGCCTACACTTAGCCTACCATTTAAGCATCTTCATTTATGAGCATATAAATAGAACAGCTCTGTCCAGTGGACACATTTTTCGACCGACTGCTTTGACTGCTTTGCACACAGTGTCTATTACATAGCCTATGCATCATATTTCGGCCCAGTGAAGGTATATAAGCATGCGAAAGCAGCTAAGGCGTTCACTGCAGTGAAAAGTTTCATCTGAGCGAATCCACTCTTGTCTTAGAGATAACCCTAAGGTGAGTTTCACTGAGGAGCTGCAGACCTTTAGGCAAATCTACTGCCTGACTCAAAGAGTTTTTCAGGGCTTCAACTTCTTGCAATGGGATATAAATCGAGGAAAGGGCCAGATTCTGAACATCAGAAGCTAAGGGTTTGGCTTTGGACTAACTAAGGAACCAAAAAAAAATCTATTTGCCACCCAACCACAGATGCAAAGGATATTTGATATTTTGCCTTGCCTTTATTTTGGGAAAATTGGACTACCTTTTCTGATCATTTGTACATTTTCTTTGGGGCTGCCAGAGAGGAATACTCAAAGAGAGGAACTGTAAAAATATTGCATGAATGAAGATTACATGTAGCTCATTAACTTTGAATGCTGTTTTCTGTTAGTGAAATGAGGGAATTTAACATGCTTAGATTCAAAGTGAAAATTGCTTATTTCCTGTCTGAATTGCTACAGCTGAACTGATGACTTGTCCTCTGCTCTCCTCCCTCAGTTAAATAAAAAAAATGGCATTGGCAGCATCTCTGAAAGAGGCTGACATCACTGCAGCCCTCGCAGCTTGCAAAGGTAAACCCCACCATTAACATGACACAGCATGCTTTATTATATTTTAAGAAAGCCTAAAGCATATACATGCACAAAATCATTAAATTTATCAGATCTGTTGTAAGTTTATAATTTTAACTCATTTGTAGCTACTGCAGAATTTAGTTGCTTATAGAGAATTACAATACCAGATTATACTTGCAGCAAGTAGAAGGTGCGCTTTGCATCTTTTCTGCATTTTAAACTGCAGGATTGTCTTTTTAAACACATTTTGTGGCTGGATCAACAGTGCAGCAAGCATGCAGAATGTGACTTTGATGCAATTTTCAAATGTCTTAGCATGTTTCAGTACAGCTACTGAAAATGAAGCTAAAACGCTGAATGACAGCCAGAGCAGTAGTTGGAGATGAATAGCAACCAACTGCCAGACCTTGTAAACGAAGACCAGTGCAGCTGCAAAACCCAATGTGTATCTACAATGTCTGACATGATCTCCTCTCTGTCTCCTTACAGCTGCTGACTCTTTCAAGCACAAGGACTTCTTTGCCAAGGTTGGCCTGACTGCCAAGAGCCCCGAGGACATCAAGAAGGCCTTCGCCGTCATTGACCAGGACAAGAGTGGCTTCATTGAGGAGGATGAGCTGAAGTAGGCACCATCTCTTAGATTTCACCACAAGCTTCTCTACGCCCTTGTAATGCAGGGATCATCTTTCTTTTGGACCACAGTGAATTAAGAATGATATCGGAGCCCCAAAGCTTTTGAGAAGCTCGGGGCCACGGGGCATTCTCCTCGGGAGTAACTCAATGTCAGCTCTCTCTTGCAGTGTCTCATGTTGTAGGGTGACATAGAGCAGAGGAGATACCAGAACAAACATAGCCAGCTTGGAATTGTGGGACAAATTAAGTGCTTTTCATTGAGAAACCTGACATGATCCAGAACTTAATATAATGAGAAGAATACAATGAGTAGGCTTTGGAAATTTTCTAAAGGATGACCTCTACAAAACTCTCAAAACAAATCACTTCATGATCTTGCAGCACCAATATTTACAGGTCCAATTTCTGGTCTAAAAGCATATTTACTGTAATACTCAGTATTTCTCTCTGACTGTCCTCTCCAGGCTGTTCCTGCAGAACTTCTCTGCCTCCGCCAGAGCTCTGACTGACGCTGAGACCAAGGCCTTCCTCAAGGCCGGTGACGTTGATGGCGACGGCATGATTGGAATGGATGGTGAGAAAATAAGTGAAACTTTATCTGGAAGGAGATTTAGTGGCTGCAAATAAATGTAAAACCTTCCAAAGATCCTGAAATAACACTCACTCTTTCTTTGTCTCCCCACAGAGTTTGCCACCATGGTCAAGGGTTAAATGAAGAAACTGACCAACATCCTATTTCACTACTCTAAAGGAACAACTTGAGCCAAGACATACTCATCCTCTCTTCTTCTTCTACTCTTCCCTCTCATTGTTCTTCTCTCTCTTAGACTCTTCACACCACTTTTATACATTTGACTTTTCACCTCCTGACTGTAAACAAACCGTTCCCTATCTCTCTCTCTCTCTCTCTCTCTCTTCTCTCTCTCTGTCTCTTTCTGGCCATGTTCACCCCTTCTACTGTCCACGATGAATGTACCTGACTAAGTGTATAGCGTGGTGGTTGACTTGTGGCTTTCTCTCTCTCTCACTTCTGTCCTCATTTTACTATGTAAGTTTTTCTTACTGTGAGATCAGCGATGATGCACTTTTATGGGAAACGGACAGACATTGAGAAAACAATAAAGGTTCTTTTTCAATAACATCTGATCCTGGTTTTCAATACGGTTGTGAATCAGTAAATCAAAGTTCCAAAAAAAATTGTTTAGACAGTAAACTGACCAGGAATTGGTCCTAAAACTCCTTAGGTTTTACACCAAAGAAGATGATTTAGCCTACATTAACCTGGCAACAGGAAACACATTCTACCAAGTAAATCTGATCAATCCTCCAAATGACCTCGTTAGAGTAAGTGATCTTTTAAAAAAGTATTGAGTGCATTTTTCATTAAAATGCCACTGAACATAAAGAACAAAAAAAAACATTTAGCCAAAATGCTGATCTAATGTAACAGCAGCACAAGTGGAGAAAAGTCAAAAAGTCAGCAAAGCGACTCAGTACATTATATAGCAATATTTACCTAAACTTTGCTCACATTAGCTAACATTCACCACCATGAGCTATTGTTCACACACCGGTCATACCAGATTTTTTTTTTTATTGTTTATGAATTCAACTTTCAAGGAACATGTTATTTCTTCTTTCAAAAGTTAAATAGTCTCACTTTAAAAGTTACCTTTTACCCTATCAACCACAGCCTGTATATAAAGATGAATGACTCGTCTCCACCTTCTACCACTGTACGATCACAGAATCAATCATGACGTTTATCCTGTTTTTATATCATCAATCAACTCATTCAAACTAAACATGCATCAGTGTGATCATTAAATGACAGAAATTATCTTTGGAAAAACTGTATTTGATGTGTCCTCTGACTTTTTGGTTTGGTCCAAGGCCCACCTGCTACCAGGGAGGGGGTGAGGTTTATGACATGTACTGCAGCCAGCCACTAGGAGGCAATAGAGATGTTTTGGCTTCATTTTTGAGAAGGCTGTCAAACCCTCCTTTATAAACGGACTTTTGTTGGAGGCATCCAGCTGTAGGGATGCAATATTATATTAAAAACACTGGAGATTTAAACTCTTAATCTAAACTCTCATGCAGAAACACACTGTTGCCCTACTTAATCCAGCTCTTGTCTCATACAGTATGTGGAGAAGCTTTGAATCCCCTGGGCCAAGTTTTTTCAAAAAATGCAATCTGGATCAAATTGATCCAGATTTGGAAATCCCATATTTTGCTATCTAGGATCACCTGCTCCACCTTAATTTTATGCCAGTTTTTTAAAGGAACATTGGATTGGATCACTGTGATCCTAATACCAAATTTCAGATTTACCAAATCCTTTTTACAAGAACCTTAACACTGTGGCCCACTGGCTTAGCAAAGTGTAGTGAAAATACTGGTGGCCACAAATAGCCATTGTTTGTTTTAATTTTAAGAAACAGAAACACTGTAATAAACAGAAACATTTTGCATTCCTTATTTTGTTATAATGTTCAATAACAAAACAAAAACAATATTATCCAATAGTCAAAAATCATTTATAGGACATACCAGCTCATTCCATCTCTGCCTTAAAGATGCATCTCCATCTCTGCACTGTTTTCTGTTGAAGTTGGTTAAGCAAGATTTGTTATTTTCCCATATCAGTTTGAAAAATCATAACTGGATCTATACTTCTAATGGGAATCTAATCTTCTAATCTTCAATTTTTTTATTGTTTTTTTTTTTTTTTATCAAATAGCTCTTAAACCAAGTTCTAAGTTTTGAAAAACCCAAAGGGCAGTGTTGGAGCCATAACATGTTGGTTGTGTTAATTAATCTGCAGTTTTATGTTTGAACACTGGGTGGGGCATTGCCTGGGAAGGTATAAAGGTAATCAACCACAGTTATACAGGTGTGTAGAAAAACAGGGAAAGCATACAGGTTTTCACTGTGTCAGTCATGTCATGGTTTGAATTGTTTGACAAGTAAAATTAATGAAACCAAACCAGAAATGAAATGAAATGGACCAATGCTTGTGCGACAGTGAGCAGGCCGTTAAGGAAAATAAATTGGTCACAGCACCAAAATGCAGACAAATTGTGGACATTGATTATTGGCATTTTGAAAAACCCATTTCCAAGATTCGATCCAATCCGTGATCCAAAATCCTGCTGGATTACTCTTGAAAAACTGGGCATGGGAATCCAGAGTTCTCGCGAGAGCACTATTTGAGTTTGCTCACTGAGTTACTCTGGCATCGAGTAATGCTGCTCATTAACTATGCCCTTGTAGCCGAGCTGCACCAATCACATTGCTGTATCTGATGCCAGAGGCAAGCTAAACAGATGGGGTCAGTTGTTGGACTATTAACTATTGGACTTTTGGCCCTTTTTCAAGACATTTTCAAAATATCCACAATGTATTTGTTAATGTATATTTGTTTTTTATTTGTTGTGGCTCAGATGAGGGGTCTTAAAAGAAATTATGAATGGAAGTGGATGTTTATGTTATTTTTGTGTTTTGTCTCAAAATAAGAAACACTTACAGTGACCCCATGCTGGCTCTTCTACCTGTTCTTTAGCTGGTAGCACAGAATTGTGATATGCTGTCCTATTTAGAGCACTGGTAATCCAGATTTGGTAATCTTGAAAACTGTGTATCTGCATCAAGGTGATCCAGTCCATTGTTGCTTTGAAGAAGCAGAAGATTACCTGATCCTGAATAACAAAAAATGGGATTTCCAAACAGATTAAATGTTTTGAACAACTGGCCTATGATGACAGTTAGCTCCGCTGGGTATGGGTATGGGGCTCTGCCTACGTGCTGCCCTTCAAGATGGGCAACTTTCGTTACTCAATGCCAGACCCTTAATCCTTATGGATTTGAGTCTGGATTTCCAGGCTACCCTTCTGATGGGATCAAGATAATCCTGTTTTTTTGGATCAAATAGATCCCAAACCGAGTTCAAAGTTTTGATAAAAAAAAAGGGCAGGTTTGATCCAGATAAAATGTAAAATCGGATTACATGGTCTCATTTTAGTTGAGAATCCCTTTTACTTTTGAAAAAACAATTTCCAAGATTTGATCCAATCCGTGATCCAAAATCCCAAAAACTGGGCCCAGCATGTCATGCCCTAAGTAAAGATATCTCTGCATTATTGGGATGCAGCCATAAGGTGGCGTCTCTGATCTGTCAACAAGCCACCAAGGGCTGCAGATGCTTGAAGGTTTTACATTGCAATACTACAGTGAATTTGTTTTCTAAACACATAAGTTAAATAGTTCACTTTTTGTTTAATAAGCCTAGGCTATTACAAGCGGCTTTGAGACTAGGCCTAAATCAGCGCTTCACTGCATGTGAATAATGAGATGTATTCCCTTGGTTCTCATTACAAAAGCATCCCCCTCTTAGGGCTGACTGCAGTCATCATCAGTTGTCATGGTGACCAGGTGCAAACTTTTCCTTTCTTACACCCCCAGTCCCCACCTAACAACCCTCACCTAGGTCAGTGTGTGTGTGTGTGTGTGTGTGTGTGTGTGTGTGTGTGTGTGTGTGTGTGTGTGTGTTTGTTATAGCATCTATGAATGAAAACCATCTTAATACTGACCCAGTATCAAGCCCTTCTTACACATAAGCTTTAAGTGAATGAATTTGAAATTATTTCATAGGTTCTCACATTAAAATGGGCCTACTTATGAGTAGGAGTACGTAAGAGTCCTACATTTTCATTTATCTTTGATGTCTTCGTATGGTGGTATTTACTTTTTACTGTCTCGATTTAAATTTTTATTGTACTGTTTGTATTTTAATTGTATTTTTTTGTAAAGCACTTTGATTGAAAGGGCTCTATAAATAAATGTATTATTATTATTGTTATAATTATTATTACTTCTTACTACTTCTATTTTTTGATGAAGTAGTTTAGACAGTTCTGCTCAGGTTCATATTCCTTCCTTTCCCTATGATGACAATCTGTTAGAGATTGGTAATATTTCCTCATTGGTTCTTTTTTTTAACACAAGTCTTACTTCAGCTTAAGTAAAATTTATACCACAGTTCTCTTTCACCCTGTTAGGCAGGTTTACATGTAAATAAAATACACCCAAAACAGTCAGTGAAATTTTGAGTCACAATCCTTTACTGACAAAAGCTTGTAATACATAATGTAAGATGAGGGTAACAATAAAACTATCTATGACCTGTCTCTATGGTCATCTGAATTTGGGAGATTAGTTCACTAAAACCAAATAGAGAAAAAGGGTCTGATTACATTTGAGCACCTGCAAAAAGAGAGAGGGAAAGCGAAGGAGAGAGAGAGAGAGAGAGAGAGAGAGAGAGAGAAGGAGGATGGAGAAAGGAAAAGGGAAAGGGGGAATGTAACACAGGGGAAAAGTTGATTGAACAAAGCCACAGAAAGAGAGAACAGTGTACAGCAGATAGAAACTGTTTAGGTTCATTTGGCAGGTGAGCAGGTGAGAAACACGAGAAGGAGGCGGCTGGCTACAGGAACATTTGATCTGCAGACAGGGTTGAAACTCAAGCATCTTTCAGCGCATCCACCCCGGTGTATATATAAGCCTGAGCCAGCTGTCAGCGGGCACCACAAAGCCTTATCTCCTGCTTCTTTGGACCAGGACGGAGAGGAAGTCAAGCCAACAGCGGTGAGTCCTACAGCTGCATGGGGAAAACACAGGTGTCGGCCAGGTGGGCTACCTGGGACTGTACGAATATTATTACAGAGGTGACAGAGGTCAGAAAAGTTATGTATTTCTTTTCTGATGATAGATTTATATTGTTTTCCTTTATTTTGGGGCAAAAACATGTGGGCTTTTACAGTAAGAAAAGGGGACTAAATATTAATAACACTGTTGAGACTTTGCAGGGGTTCACCCGACCCCCATCCCCTTCCAACCCAATCATTTTTGTACAGTACCTGAGCGCCAATTAGCTTGCACAGCCCAGCCAATCCAATTAATGTAACATGTTTAAAAGCAGCAAAAAGCCTCAGTAATTTGGAGGCCCCCAGGGGAAATCCAACCAGGAAGATGTAACTATAGATCATGACATAATGTGAATTTATGAAATGGAACAGATAAAAACACTCAGCAGTAGCTTGTTTGTTGAATTTGCCGAATGTAACTTTGTGGTTTCACTGATTCGCTACATTCTCTTCAAACAACTCAAGTATCTTTGCCAAAGAATCATTAACAGGAGGAGTTCTGATGGGATCATGATATTAACCTAGATACATCTGCAAATACAAAAAAAGTTAATCTGGCAGGTCACAAAAATGATCTGGGAGCAAATCACAAAGACTGAAGTAGGTGAAGAAAATGTGTCTGAAAGAGAGAGGGAGATAGAGAGAGAGAGAGAGAGAGAGAGAGAGAGAGAGAGAGAGTGTGTGTGTGTGTGTGTGTGTGTGTGTGTGTGTGTGTGTGTGTGTGTGTGTGTGTGTGTGTGTGTGTGATTATTTTACAAAGCTTATCTTTGACCTTACAGGACCAACATGTCACTCACCTCAATTCTTTCAGCTGAGGCCATTGAAAATGCTGTCAAGGACTGTCAAGGTATCATCTTCACACACACACACACACACACACACACACACACACACACACACACACACACACAGACAGACACATGCCCTGACCAACCTTTCTATTTGAAACTCGTTAATCATTTAAATGCCAGCAAGTCAAATTATTCAGAAAACATTAGTTATCTATACATGCCTTTATCATCATGATAAAACCTTCACTGGAACAATAGCTTTATTAGCTTCAACTAACTAAATTCACACATAATTATGATAAAATGCACACTTTATAAATCAACATACTCTGTAATAATGTATAATCTGTGTTGCATTGAGTCACTCTCGGATCATCAAAACACTCTCCGACATAATCTTCTCTACAGCTGGCCAGTATCCTCTCCACTAAAGTCATATCCAGCTTTTACTGAATTTGAAAAAGGCTTCAATCATCTTGTCTGCTTTAGTGGAGGCATGTGTCTACTGGACTTACTGTCCACTTTCATGAGAGAAGATAAAAAGAAAAAAAGGTGGAAATCTCCCAACTGGACAGCAGCCACATGCTGGTTTAATCACCACATCAGCTCCCAACCTGCTAAACCTCTTGGGTCAGCTCGATCAGCCCTAGTTCTTCTTCTTCTTATAGAGTAATATATATGTATATGGTTGTGTGTCAATGTAGGCCTATATGTGTGTTGTGTGTTTCCAGCTCCGGAGACATTCTGCTACAAAAAGTTCTTCCAGCTGTGTGGCCTGTCCTCAAAGACGCCCCAGGAAGTCAAAGACGTCTTCCAGATCCTTGATGAGGACAACAGCGGCTTCATTGAGGAGTCTGAGCTCAAGTGTGTGAAACAATGACAGTTGGGATGTATGATCTAACAGGTTCCTCTGAGACAGATCTATCAAACCTTTAACTTTGATTCCTTTTCCCGCATCTACGCTATTATCCTAACTGATGCTGTAATTCAGTACAGTAATACACTGGAAACCATCAAATATCTCCCTTTTCATACAAAAAAAACTACTTCAAGCAACATCATTTTCAGATAAATTCATCTGTGGTGAGTTACAATGTGTGTGTGTGTGTGTGTGTCTGACAGAGAGATTTAGTAAAATAAATCACAGAAGTGTTATTGGGATGGCACCATTAAGCCGTCTCCAAATAATCCACAATGGTCAAAGTGTTATTATTGCATTTGTGTTATATAATTCACCCTGAGGGTCGACTCAAGCCTTGCAATTTAGGAATTGGTGCGGCAATGTGTTTTTAACAGTGTAGAGTTGACTCATGTAAGTAAAGTGTGTGTGTGTGTGTGTGTGTGTGTGTGTGTGTGTGTGTGTGTGTGTGTGTGTCTAGGTACTTCCTGCAGAGGTTTGTCCCCGGGGCGCGGACACTGACCGAGGCAGAAACCAAGAACTTCATCTCAGCAGCTGATGATAACAGTGATGGCAAAATTGGAGCAGAGGGTTGGTATCTGATTTCTTAGATTGCATTCATACAAACTCATGATGTAAGCAGAAATGAGCTCATTGGCTGGACTAAATCTCAGTGGGTGTGGTCAGACAACTCGACAGAGAAGAGACAGCCATTTCTATAACTTAGAGGGGAAAAAATGCATCATGGACATAATTAATTATTTGCCAGACCAGCAAATTTAAAGAAACATTTAAAGAAAGGGGTTTTGAAGTTTGGTTTTGATCATTTTCTGCCTTTTACCTTTTAAAACCCCAGTTTGTAGCTGTATAAATGTGGGGTTTCTGGGGAAAAGCAAGCTTGTTTACTCAATTTCAAAAAGGTTTTTCTCTTCAGTCACTGCTCTTGGTTCTGGCCACTGAGGTTTTTACTCAGCCATTGAGATTACTTCTGCCACTGGAAAGATTATTTTACATAGGCAGTATTCTGTTAAATGAAATATAGTGAGACTTGGGAGATCTTGAATCACGCAAGCTTTTAAGTGATTTGCTCCTCATGCTTAAAAAACCCAAAAGCATTTGTATATTTAATTCATTAATGTGCTCTGCCTCAGGCTTCTTTACTTACAGTAAACAGAGGACTGAATACAAGACTGACGAGCATAAGTTGCATTAGCATTGCTCTTCATGTTGGTTTTAATTACATGTACATCCATGAGAAATGGTGGTGTTTTGTTATAATGCTGTGAGCTTCAGCATCAGATGCATAAGCATGTTGTTTCACTTTTATGAGTGTAGAAACTATCTGCATTGATACCAGAAATTATGACCTCTAATGCGTGTCCCAGTTTAACCTGTTGTCAAGTTATAGCAATATCTGGGCTCATTATTTTTTGCAGATGATTTAAAGCTATGTCAACATGCTTTTCTTCCTCTAGAGTTCCAGACTATGGTCCTGTCGTGATTTTGACAGATGATTATTGGAGCTCAAGTCCTCAGGTCTTCAGTCCTCTCCTCACCCCTGGAGTCTTCTGATCCCAGCTTCCATTCCCAGTGATTGGCGCAAATTGTTTTTAAATTACCTTTTGTCCATTTAAAGACAACAGACTTTTGTTGTTTTGTGTCTTTTCTCTGTGTTGGTCCATGTTTTATTTAATGTGCACACAACACCTCTGTCAATAAATGAGACAAATAAACATGTATGGAAACAATAGATCATCTTTTTCTGCTTATCTCTTCGTAGAATATGTAAGATGGGTAAACAAATATATATATATATATATATATATATATATATATATATATATATATATATATATATAAATGATTGCTCATATTATAATCTATTTATGTGCAACAATAATGCATGAATTTGCCATACAAATAAAAGCTGATTCCTCAAGGGTGCAAACCCCATGAATGAGAGCAGGGAAAAAAAGCATTGTGGGATTATTTAACAGTGTTAAAAGAAACGTGTCATTGCAAAATTCTGTATATATTCATTTTGTATTTGATTCTTACCTAAACATAGAACACAATGTTGCTCATCAAGACTATATATATATATATATATATATATATATATATATATATATATATATATATAAATAAATTTGTTTATAAATAAATATATACTGTGTATATAAATGAGATTGATGTGGAAGGACTTGTGGTATAATTTAAACAAAGGAATGAATGTGGAGATTAAAGTAACAAATGTCTTCCAAAAGTATAGCATACGACTTGTTAATGTGCTTTCATTATCCCCATTGTGGAGGAGGATGTTATCAAATGTAAGGACAAACAGGCAAGGCCCAGGACAAATTGACATTGAGACCAATTCGATGTTTAGCTGGGTGTGTACAATGAAGACATAATACAGTAAAGCTTAAACCAAATATTACTGTATGAAACCACATCATTACACTCTACCTCCCAGTATGGACTAGGAACCTTTATTTGGCTTGATACCAATTTTACCCGAACAGTTGAACTTGTGACACAGCGCTGTCAAAAGCAGGAAGCTAAGAATGTAAAGTATGATGCGGCATCTCCTCTCAATGATCTCATTTCCTCATTTATTATTTTTATTTACGCAGTTTCTAACCACGAGCACCTAGACGTGCTGGGTGTATGCTCTGTAAGGTGAGTATTACCGTCGTGTTATCTGTCAGCGTCACGGTTCACTGAGTTTTCCTCCGCCTGCAACACAACTCTACTGCTAGCAGAGCCAGCTAACGTTACTAACTAGCTAGCTGCTCAAACTGACCCAGCTAACATCGCTGGTTGCTGACTTTGTAACAGTTAATGTTAAGAAGTTGTACTCGTGGACTTACAGAGCTCCCAGTTACCACGTGTCTATTATTATTATTATTATTATTATTATTATTATTAGTAGTAGTAGTAGTAGTAGTAGTAGTATTATTATTAGTATTATTATTATTATTATAAGTCATAATTAACAGAAACTGCGAATGTGTAAATACAATGAGGGGTTTCTTGTCTCCGTGTTTTAGCTCACCTCACAGAGACTTCACCAGCTTAACGACAGCAGGTACGTTGCTAACTTTACAATAAAATAAGTGTACACAATGGCAGTGGCAACATGTAAAACATGTAGCAAAGAAACGTAGGTACTAGACGCAAATGTGAAAGGTATCCAAGCATGGCTATTCAAATACTGTAGCTAGGTTACTGAAGAAAAACACAAAGCTACTGAACTTTTTCTTGGCTAGCTTACTTGCAAGTTCCTTTCAAAGTCTTGATAACCTCATACAGCGTGATTGTTATCACAGCAGATTATTATTATCTCTAGATTTGTCATACTACAGTATGTGATGTATCTGTCTTCAGTCTTCAGGCACACGGCATGCTAACCAAACTGTCTTTGGAGCAACGGAAATCCAGACCAAAGTGACACTAATGCTGATGATTAGGTAAAGCTGACATGAGTGTGATGATGATGAAAGGCTGACATTGATATCTGGGGAGCTTTAATCTGTTTATCTGTTTCTGTAAGCTTTCTCTTTGTGTCTGTTACAGTCCCAGAATGGCCTCAGGAATGCAAGAGAAACAGTACACACCATCTCTGCTCAATTTCTTCATTTATAACCCCACATTTGGACCACGGGAAGGAGAGGTGAGGTTGATTCCTTGATGAAAAAATGTTAAGCTAACTAGTTAAAATTTCAGCTTTTAATTCAAGTTGTTGTTTTTTTTTTTAAGGAAGAGAAGAAGATCTTGTTTTACCACCCAAGTGATGTGGAGAAGAACGAGAAGATACGAAATGTGGGTCTTTGCGAGGCCATTGTACAGTTCACCAGGTAAAGAGTTTAGTGCTGTACTTGCAACAGAATCAGAGTATATCTACTAGGGCTGCACAATATATCAGAAAGCAACTGGCACAATAAACACATGGCAAAAGGCTGTGACATATCGCTAAAGACACTCAGAAATTTTTTGTGTTGGTCAAAAGAAAATCTCAATAGAAAACTGCACTTTAAAATGTAACTGTCATTCTTTTTTTCTTTTTTTTAACGTGGTTCCTTTTTATATTCAATTCAATATGCAATTTGTTTAATTAAACAATGTTGGAATTTTTTTTTTTTTTCTCAGTTCAAAGTATTTTAGCAAAATACTGAAAGCAGCAGAAATGCAGAACTGAGTACACTTTAGTATCTGTTTATTTATGGCAAGCAGTTGCAATATTCAACAATGTTATCGCCTATTTTCCTCATATCCCCTAATATTTACAGCAGCATTTTCCTTAACATTGTTCTGACTGTGGATTTTAGTGTGTTTATTTAGCCTACTGGAATCATGTTAAGACTTGAGGGCATGAATCTAAAAAGAATTTCATGGCTCAGTTTGACAAACTGTGTTATAGAAAACCAAAATGAAAGTGCTGGTTTTTTTTTTTAACCTGAAGTATAACAGAATAGGGAAATGTTGCAATAAGTGGTCAGATGCACAATGATACAAATCTAATGTCTGTAAAAACGCAAGATGAAGGGGCTGATCATCCTGTTTGTGCGTCTCCTTTCTTTTCACGGTCATGTCTTCTATCTTCCAGGACGTTCTGTCCATCAAAACCAGCTAAATCCCTGCACACACAGAAGAACCGGCAGTTTTTCTTGAACCTGAGGACAATTTCTGGATAGTGATGGTATCTTAAAGGCTTACATGTCATGTTACTTTGTTGACTGTCTTTGGAGTGTAACTAAGCTAATCTGTTTTGATCTGCTGTTTTAAACTCATTCCACAGGTGGTTCGAAACCCAATGATCGAGAAACCAAACAAAGATGGCAAACCTCCCACAATAGAATATCAGGAAGAGGAAATACTTGTGAGTAGTGAGAGATACTCATCAACATCTGTATTTCTTTCACTGAATATTGTCGTTTTAAAGTTTCACTTACCATGCCCTTGTTTCTCTGTAGGACACTGTTTATGGTGCAGTAGTTAGGGAATGCTACAGTATGTACAAGGTGAGTTCCACTATGATTTAGAGTCTGTCATGCTTCATTTGTCAACATCATTTGCATTTTCCTCCTTCTAAAAGCCAGATAATTACACACCTACAGTTAGGCATGCACCATTAATTGTTATAAAATTGCGATCTCGATTCACCATGTTCACGATTAAATTTTTTTTTTTTTCAATGACTTTGATTCTCATTTAATTTTATGAGCCGACTGCATCAAAAACGCTACTACTTTCTTCTGTGAGTTTTAAACAGACTGCATAAAATAGGTTTTAAAGTGCTCCCAAGCGCTGCAAAGCTCTCCCTTCTCTTCATCGAAGCCTCTATGTTTACGGGCTTTTGGTGATGCGCAATGTGCTATAGGTGCCAAAAAAAATATTGTGTTTGATACTGCCGATTTGTTATGTTTTTTTTGTCATGGTTCATGTGTGCAATAAACACTACACTTCGTGAGAAAAAGATCATGGCAGAGAAAGGTGATATCAATTCTAAGATAAAAAAAATCCTGATTCATATTTTCCCCCTGATTGTGCTGGCCTACCTACAGTACTTCAAACTACCAATGTATAATCCACAAAGAAGAATCATCTTGTAACACTGATTATTTTCTTTGTGCTGTAGCTCTTCAATGGTACATTTGGCAGAGCAATGGAAGCCGGCGGAGTGGAGCTGCTCATTCAAAAGCTTGAAAAGTTCTTCTACAGGGTAAAAAGCTCAACTGTCCATGATGTCCTTATAGTGGATTAGTTTTTCTTTACATACATAGCTTACATTGACCTTGCTTTGACAGTAGGATTAATTTAAATGTACACACACATAGTTGTTTATAGTGAGTCAGGTGAGCCAGAAAGTCAGTTTTGTTTTTTTAGAAGGGCTGGTCTCCCCATAGCGGGATGTTCTTTCTTTGTAAGTACTCAGTGGGGATTGCTGTTGAAAAGATATTTGCAGTCATGCCTCCTGTACTTCTGTCTACATTAGCTGCCTTCACTTCATGCTACAGTCACCTCACTGGTGACTCCAGGCATTAAGCAAAATTATAAAGAATTCATTTCTAAATAGGGAACACCCTTCTTAAGTTAACACAGGCTTCCCTCTTCACTACGTAACCCAAAGACAAAGAAGAAAGCGAGAGGCTGGTGGTGTCAGGTATCCGGTTGAATGTCAGGAGGACGTGAGCGTCTCCATAGAGCATCAGTCAGAGTTTCTTAATCCTCTGTCTTTATTGCACTGTAAGCAAGCACCTTATAGGCGGGTAAACTAACCCCTTTCTCCTTTCCTTCTCCTGTGTCTCTGGGCTGTCTCCTGTTATTTATCGGCATGTTTGTGCGTCTGTGTGTGTTTCCAGTATCTGCAGACTCTCCACTTGCAGTCCTGTGACTTGCTGGACGTATTCGGAGGCATCAGCTTCTTCCCTCTGGACAAGATGACCTACCTGAAGATCCAGTCCTTTGTTAACAGAGTGGAGGAGAGCCTCAGTCTCATCAAATACACAGCCTTCCTGTATAACGACCAGCTAATTTGGTACGGACTGATCACTTGTCCAAACTTTGTATGTGCTCAGCCTTCAAAATCCACTTGTGGTTTTCTAATTCTATGTGTTAATCTAGGCCACAACCTCATGACATGTATTTGCAACCATACACCAATGTCAAATCCCAGCATTGACATCTATGAACAAATCATTGCATGCTGGGTACACAGATGTGGCTTTAAACACAATCTGTAATCATCTTTCCAGTTAATGTGCTCCCTGCCATGTCATTTGCCTTTAATTGCCTTCACAGCCACCTGGCTCTGTGTGTAAGCACGGGGGATTACACGACTCCTAATGAAATGACTCGAGAGCAGTGTGATCTTTCATTGTGAACTGTCACTAGACAAACAAGACAACAGCAGAGCCGTTTAATTATTGTCCAGCTCAAGCGGTATTGCTCTGGAGTATTTATTGAAGCTTAATTAAAGCCAGGGGACAATAATCTGTGTTAACATCTAGCCCATGATGCATAACACACTGAAATATACTGTACACAGCCACACCTTTTGGTTTTGCTTTTTGGCAGGGTATGTTGTAAAGGGGTCATGTTGTGGTTGGGTCTGCAGGAGCGGACTGGAACAAGATGACATGAGGATCCTGTACAAGTACCTGACTACCTCGCTGTTCCCCAGACATTCTGAACCAGAGGTGAGGAGGCGGGGGTGCACAAGGGACAGATAGTAGCTGAAGGGATAATGGGAGACAAATTAAGGGGAGGAAGAAACAAATGTGTAGGGGATATTTGTGTAGGACGGGGAGAAGATCCTCACCTGCGGCCCTTTGCTGCATGTCATTCCCCCTTTCTCTACCCTTTCATGTCTTTAGTTGTTCTGTCAAAAATAAAGGCTAAAAATGCCCATAAAAATAATCTTTAAAAAAAAAAAAAAAAAAAAAAGAGAACTGAGTGTGTGCTCCCAATACGATGCTTCTCTTTGATATAAGAACATAATGTGATCTTTTTGAACAGTTATGATCCAGACAGCGCGAACAAGAACACTGACCTGAATATGAGCTGTGGATATTGCTTTTACTCAAAGCCTTCCTCCTTCTTTTCTCTCTGTTGTTTTCTCTCCCTTTAGTTGGCTGGCAGGGACTCTCCTCTGAGGCCAGAGGTCGCCGGGAATCTGTTGCACTATGGGAGGTAATAATTGCCAAATTATTGATGTCTTTGAAAAAATATTTAGAAAATGTACATGAATCCTGCATATTAACAAATATGAATCAGCCTATTTGTGAAATGTATTAAAGATGTGCTTACTAGCCTATAGGTAAGGTAGTCACTAAGGTGGCCACCCACAGATCCAGTTCATCCTGAGGATTCCTTGTGCCACATGTGTGTTTAACATTAAAACATGATTTTTAAAATCATGCCAATAATTATTGTTTTAATAGTCTAGTATCTTTTACACTAAAAAGGTATAAAGGCTTTAGGCCGCCCACACGTTATTATTTTATACAATCTATGTAGTAGGGGGTCCCTGCTCAGTCTCTTTCCTTTAAGGGGTCCTTGGCTTTAAGAAGGTTGAAGATTCCTGATATTAAACATTGAATTCACTTTTCTGAAATTTACTGAGTACATCTCTAAAGTGGATAAACTCTTAATTGTAATCCCCTGATGGTCTCTCCTCTAACACCACCACCTGGAGAAGCTTTTTCACTTACACTCAGGCTCTTTTTTTTCTGTAGTTTTTTACAGCGTTACTAGCATCACAGCCTTTCGGGGTCCTAGTGAGCCTCTCAGATACCTCCTTTTTACTTTGACACTCATTCTTTGAATATTTACTGAGCCACATTCTCCTCTGTCACTGCAGGTTTTTGACAGGACCTACCAATCTTAAAGATCCGGAGGCCAAATTCCGATTTCCTAAAATATTTGTCAGCACAGAGGATGGCTATGAGGAGCTGCATCTGATTGTTTATAAGGTAAAGTAAATATGTTCTGCTATTTCGTGACAGTCTACAGGCTTAACCGTTCATACAGGAGTTTTTTAATATATTAAAATTGCGGGGAAGTTGTTATTCATTTTTTAGAATGATTTTTGTAATCTGTGATTTATATTGCACTACTCTTTCAAACGATATGGATTTGTGGGATTAGACAGAAAATTTTTAAAATGATGAAGTGCATCCCACGCCCATCACCATCATCACATTAAGGTCATGTCTAACCAGTGTGACCCTGATACTGCATTTTACCTGCATTAATCTGCTCTTTTCCAGGCCATGAGCGCTGCAGCTTGTTTTATGATCAGCGGTAAGTCAGCTACTGTACTTACAGTAAAGGATGCCATTGACTTTCACTTAATTTCCCTGTTTTTAGACCATTGCTAAAATATGACTTTTTCTTCAGCTCATGTCCCATAACAACTGACTTTATTACTCCTCCGTCTCTTTGCAGCCTCCGTGGAGCTGACGAGGGAATTCTGTGAACAGCTGGACGGCTTGGTGGGCCCTCAGCTTACTTTGCTGGCATCTGACATATGTGAACAGTTCACAGTTAACCGCAGGATATCAGGGTCAGTTTAGAATCCACACACACACACACACTTTCCTAACTAACAACTCACCACCACACTGTGAAGATGACTTGTCTAAGCAATAGCTCACGGCAGACCGTGGAATATTGCGATTATAGCACAGTTTATGAGCGTTCTTCAGCCTGACAATTTATTTTAGGAGAATGTCAGTGAAATCCATGACTTCTTTCTCTCATTATCATCTTGTCATATGAAAACATGTATTGCCTTAATCAAAAGTTTAGTGCTGCTTATTACAGTAGCCATGTTGTTGGTTATCAGTTTACAGTTAACCCTTTGTATGAACTCTGCCTCGCTGTCACCAATAGTACCATAGTACAGCGACTCTAATACCACCGGATAACATCGGGGCACTACATAAGGGTAACTCAACCAGGGGAGCTTTAAAGACTGGCAACCTGGCCCGTTCTCCTATAACTCCGGCAGTTAGCATCAGATACATCCTTGCCTGAAATCCAAGATCGGAATCCCTTGCCTGGGAAATTTGATTGGCTCCCTTTTAATCACCCTAGTAAAGAATCCACTGAATAAATAATGCTGTCCCAAATTCTTCAGCTGGCAATCATGTCTGTGTTCTGATTTGGCCTGGGGGAGGTGAACTGTAAATAATTATAGGCAGCATAGATTTAAAAAATAAAAAATCACAAATCTTCCAGCAATGCAATTACAGTATTGTTGTCAGGTAGACAGTTGTGATAACTGTATGACTGTATCTTCAGCTCACCATAACAATGGAGTAGGCTTAATTAAAATGCACATTTTGCCTTTTGTTGGATGTTATCATCCCAAGTGATTTGGCTTACTGTGTCGTTTATGTCCCGGAGAGACTCAGCTATACATAAAATAAATAACTTTAAAGTGCTTGTATTATGCTTTTGGCTTTTTACCTTTCCTTTATTGTTATATTTCTTTTTGTGCACATTATAAGTTTACAAAGTGAAAAAGTCCAAAGTCCACCCCAAAAGGACTTACCATCTCCAACAGAAAACAAACTGCTCCAAACAGCTTTATTGTAGTCCAGCCTTTACTTCCGTAATGTACGTGCGTCACTCTGTAACAGGTTACAATGGTTGCCTAGCTGCTACCGTGGCACGCCCTCATACTCTGCACCTGACTGGCTAGGAGTCCTTACCTAGCTACTGCACATGTGCAACACCCAAAAAAAGATGGAATAGTAGTGAGATGCTTCTCTGTAGCTAAAACAGTAAGCTCAACACACAGGGTGAAAAGAGACTGCAGCAATGTGCAGTACAATAAAAATATGTTGTTTTTTTGTAAATTTAACCACGTAAACCTATTCTGATATAACCTCTAAATACAATTATGAACCTGAAAATGAGCATAATATGAGCACTTTAAAGCATTATGTAGCATCCAAAAGGGACTGAAGGTGCTTGTTTTTCTTCACTTGAAATCATTTTTGAATGTATCTCTTCTTTAATTCTGTTTCCATTCAGGCCAGAAAAGGAGCCCCAGTTTAAGTTCATCTACTTTAACCACATGAACCTGGCGGAGAAGAGCACCATCCACATGAGGAAGACTGCCAGTGTTTGCCTCACCTCTGTCCACCCTGACCTCATGAAGATCCTTGGAGACATCAACTGTGACTTCGCCAGGTATAACTGTAGCTGTATTTATATTGACCTTTGCCGAATGCCTGCAGACGGGTTTTTTATAGCGACTGGCCACACATTATCTTGGTGGCATTGTTGGCCACCCAAGTAGAAGTAGAATTTATTTTAAAACTCACTTCAGTTGCGCAGTGTTTTCAAATTTCACATAGCCAGGAAAGAATGTGTGAAATTACAAATTCTCAATCTCATCCCCACAGCACAGCTGTGTCATTTTCATCCATAAATGTGATGCTGCTGATAATTATGTAAGCTCACTCTCTTTTAAAGCAGTCATGAGACTCTAGTCATGTGAGAATCCCATTTTCAGTCTGTGGTACATACAGTTACATCAACATTCATAGCATTTGTCCCACTATCAATATCAGTTCCTCTTTTAGTGCAGATGTTGTGTAGATGCTGGTTGACCGCACACTCCAAACATACAGTGATATTTGTGTAATTAAATATTAGGTAATTCATTAAATGTAGGTAATTTTTGGGGGTTTTATTTTGTAGAATTGTAGTATTTGAAGAACCTGTGTCATTTCTGACACAAACCATAAGAAATATTAAATTATGATTCTTTTAATGACATTTTGTTTTTTGTGTAAGTAAATACATAATCTTGGAAGAATTGACCTCATATCCAAAGAACCAGCTGTAAATGTGATAGTTGCCTCTTTTTTTTGTGGTGCTTGGTTCTTTCTATCTGCCTCGCAGGGTTGATGAGGATGAAGAAATCATCGTAAAGGCTATGACAGACTACTGGGTAGTCGGCAAGAAGTCAGACCAGAGAGAACTGTATGTGATCCTCAATCAGAAGAACGCCAACCTGATCGAAGTAAACGGTATGTCTTCACCACCTGGCGATGAGTAAATCTGTGTCATTACTGCCACACTAGACAGTCTGCCTTCATACTTAATCTCTGCTTCGCCATAAATGCCGCTTTGTCTTTTCTTCTCTACAGAGGAGGTTAAGAGGCTTTGTGCGACGCAGTTCAACAACATTTTCTTCTTGGATTGATGGAGCTGACAGACTGGTTTCACCACACTAAAAACTGTCAGTGTTGCAGGGTATCATGACAGCATCAGCGTAATGCAATAATTGCATTGTAAAATAAAAAATTAAAAGCTTTCTCACCAAGTTTTTTTTTTTTTTTATTTGACCTATAGAAATTGTAATTTTCTCTTGTAATTAAGTGTAAATCCACATTTTTAATGTACATGTACTTTTGTTTCATTTTCTTTGTACATACTTGTAGATTTTTGTTGACTGTCAATTTGGGTTTCTTTCAAAACCATTTGTTTGTCTTTTTTAATGAACACATGACAGTGTCTCAAATTAATTTAAAAACTGACACACAAGAACAGTTTACTCCTTGTTCCTTTGATGATCACTGATACTTTTAAAATAAGATGTCATCATGTCAAAAGTATTGTGGTTTGTAAACCACTGCGCTAACTTTAAATAAATCAAGAAGCAGTTTTACTTGGTGTAATGTCTTTTTTGTTGGAAGATGCACATCAAGTAAAAGCTTTGGACCGCCTTCCAAATGGCAAAATCAGAGATCATGATTATCTGAAATCTATGACTCACATTTTCAAATCACAAGAATAAAATTGTACATTACCTCTGTGGCAGTTTTTGTTCAAATTAGGAAAACATATATTTTGTAGGCCTGCTTTTTTGTGGAATTACTTTAAAGGAATTGTAAAATAAAAACAACATAAAAATATTGTTTAATAGCATTCATTTCTGCATCTAAAAAAATAGCTTATTTGAACATGCCAGGGAAGGGATTATAGATACTCACTACGTCAGGGCCAGTGACTCTTGAAATATTTTATGGGAGCTAAGTTCGGCTGGCATCCAGCCCTAGGAGCCCGGAATTCTAACAGAACCACCAGTATACTCGTTTGATGTGTTTTCATGAATCAGTTTAATAACATTACAGAGCAAAATTATCCTCCGGTACTACAAGCCAAATCGTTTTAATTTGTATATAAATAGCGTCCCGACCATAGACTTCGTAATATACAGTCTATGGTCGAGACGGTCCCGACCGACAGAGCAAGTACAGTTAAGTACAGATATAACGTTAACACTCCAGACCAATGGGTGGCAGCAAATCTTACAGTTGTTACCATCAAAACAATCTGACGAAGAAGAAAAAGAACCAATCAGCACTCACTGTTCCAGTCTGATTTGCAGCCAATCAGCGTCATTTAGGAATTTCAAAAAGTCACCCGCCATGATTGTTGTGTTTTTCAGGCTGTACTGAGTCCGTTGTGTATTTTTTGTTACTGGGTAGCCAGAAGAGAACGTTTGTTTTTATAAGGGTTTTTCTTAAAAAAAAAAAAAGAGCAAGGTAAGATGCGTGTGTTATTATATAGTTTCTGAAAAGACAGTTTAGATATTTCGTTGCTAATTGAACAGGTAACTTTAAGAATGTAGTTAGAGGCTTAACGCTTCTCCTGCTTCATGATCAGTTGGTGCGTTGGCGGTAGCTTAGCTAACAAACGTTATCTCTTTAACGGAAACGTAAGTTGATTGCTTTTGACGGGTTAAAATAAAAATTTTCACTAATACAACTTAGCTATTGCCGTTTTCACAGACTGTAAAACGACAGCTAACATTTAGCTAGCGGTTAACGTTAACCTGTCTAACGTTAAGTAACCATAACGTTAGCTCAACTTAACGTAAGCCAACTTTAGGTAGATATTTGACTAGCTAGCTAGCGTTTGTATTATTGTTGAGAGGGGGCTGCTTGATTCTGGTAAATCCTAATTGGCATTTGGCATCATCGCTATGACAAAGTAATTTATAGAAAAATATAATAGTTAACATTGCGAGCCCTGTTTACTTATTTAAAAAGTCCAATCCACAGATCTCAGTAAAGTTGTAATAGCTGACCAAAGTTCAAAATTGAATGTTTAACGTTATAACTTAAGTTTTTTTAATTTCTCATTTATTTATGTAAATTATCACTCGTATTTCATAACAAATATAATCTTTGTCAGTTGGCATAACTACTAACGCATATAATGCATCTCAATCCCTCTTAATAACTGTCATATGCAGTGTGTACTAATAATAATAAGCCATTTTCTGTTCCCCTTCACTTTAGATACCTGAAGATGGATTCTCGATTTGCTCACCTGCGCCAGCGGGACACCAGTGTGTCCATGCTGAGGGTAAAAATGTCCCGTAGGAGGTCTCATTCCCAGAAGGAGAATCGGGAACGGGCTGTGAACACACGCAGGCAGCTGGCCAAGCTGCAAGAGCTGGAAATGTCTTGCCTGGATGCCTCCATCATGTCCAACATGTCAACCATTCAGGAAAAGACACAGAAAAATGCAAAATCTGCTAAAAGTACGGCTTCATGTACCAGCACAGCTACATCTCAAACCTAATAACAATGAGGCACCTGCAGCACTAACTCTATTTTTCTTCACAGACGTGGCTGTGGAAGAGAGGTTGAAACAGCTTGATCGCTGGAAAGAGCGTAAGGCTCTTGAGAAGGAGAAAGAAAAGAGAGAAAGGGAGCGTAAAGGGGTATTTAAAACGGGCATGTATCATCCTAAGGACACCCTTATCATTCCCTCTCTGCCTGTGGTCCCAGCTGCCTTAACCAGAGCTAAGGAGGTGAGGACTCATTAATAGACTAGGATGCACCGTTTACTGTAAATATCTACCCCACTGCTTTTATTCTTGTTTAATTTGATGATGTGAGTTATAACAGTATAGCCCTTTGTAGCAGTTGTAATGATGAATAACTCAATAATCATGTCATTTGTTTGTCTTCAGACAAAAGTAAACACAGCTCCATCTCAGAATATGAGGGTCACTCGTTCAATGAAGCAGCAGCAAGTCCAGAGGGTACTACTTTCTTTAAGATATCCGTCTCATATGTTCTCATTAACTTCCATAAGCTAATATGCACTTTGTTGCACCGCTTTTCATTTGCCCAAATTTCTAGACTCTGAAGGTGCAGGATCCAAACACTGTGGTAAAGAAAGGTAAATAAATTGAATTTCCTGTATTGTAAATGAAGCATACGGTCTTCTGTAACATGGCACATTTTAGGGCTGACCTCCCACTCCTCTTATAGCTCAGCCTGCTGTGGAAAAAACAACCAAGACCCGGGTCAAGCCTGCACCAGGTTCTTTTAACCATGTTAGTCAAGGTAAGTGATAAAAGAAGACATATCCTTACACATAACAGGACTTCTAAACCGGCTATCATGTTGGTTTCGCTCGATGGTGTTTTAAGCCAAACCCAAAAACAAGTCTGCAGGAAAAATACTTTTATTTAGCAAAGTACTTTTAAATTCACAATTTTAAAGTAATTTTTCCAGATCACACCTTGCCTTTTTTTGCACAATTAAAAGCGTTTTTTCAGGAGCATTCAGCTGTTGCGTTTGCGGACTTGACTCATTTTTTATTTTTTTATATAACCGAGTCAAGGTCACAGTTTATACTTTGGCATTAAAACTATAAAGGCACAGGAGATGTGACCATCAAAGCAAATGGAATGAGGGACTTTGTATCTTTTTTTTAAAATGCCTCTTCTTACCCCTCAGATGTAAGGAGCACAAGGAGCAGAGCATTTGTCAACCATGTGGCCCCCCCTTCTGACCGAGAAAGAAACTTTAAAGGTTTATTAAATGTTAGACTGATCAGTTTTACATTTCCAATATGAACAATTGTTCTAACTTTTTAACACTTTCTTTTGCGACTCTTTTAATGTGCAGCAACTGTCAACGCTATCAAGCCTGCTCTGCCCATGGTGAGCATTTCTGAGATTTACAGTCTGTTAAATCTGACACTACTTACTTTATTTATTTTTCCTAGTAACTTGTAAATTAGTTTACTGTTTCATTCTTGTGTAGAAGCCCAAGCTGACGGAGCCTGAGATGCAGGAGACAGAGGACAAATGTCCCCCAAGCCCGTCACCATGCTCGGAAGAGGAAGCCATGGTGGTGGACCAAGCTCCGGCCGATTCTCTCCCTGCTGCGGATCCCCTTGAAACGGCATCGTCTTTTGCTCCCAAGGGTTTTAAATTCCAGGCTCCCACTGGTTTGTCGTCCTTCAAGTTTGAGCCTCTCACTCCTCGCTCGGCAGACGCTTTCCTCACACCAAGGTCTGTCTTGTTTTCCCTTTTGTTTTTATTTATTTTTTTGTAGATTGTGTGGATGTTTAAAACACTGCAGAACTTTAATATTTTTATTTTGTTGAATGTACTATGGCAGTAAATATTAAACAACGTACCAGACTAGATTTTTGCCTTTGAGAAATGGATGTTTTGGAGTGTTTCCTGTCTCAGTGCCGTGTTATCATTGTTTCTATCTAGCCCCAGCTTCATTCTTCCAGAGGTTCCCGCTTTCAACGTTGAGCCTCAGACTGAGCCAAGCAAACCCTCACCCTCCCTACCGCATACATCTCCTACAATGCACCCTCCAACTCCAGGCAGCCCCTGGAATCAAAGCATGACGTACCATACTTTAGGTGGCATACTTTTTTTTTTTTTTTTTTTTTGAATCATTGATTATTCATCTGCTTTTCAGTTTAGTCAAAGTTTTTACAATCATTTCTTTTTTGTATATTATTCAGGTCAGAAATTGCCAATGAGACGAACAAACTGACTATGCTGAGTGTCCTCTGGGAGTCTAAAGTGGAGGATGAGTCCATCCCAGAAGAAAGTGAGTGTCAAGCTGAATATGTGACTATATTTGGTAGTAGAAAAATGACATTCCCTAAAGTGAACCATTGTCATTCAGTGTCTTTCTGGCTCTTGTCTATTTAGTGAGAGACTGTATGCGTACTGCAGTAGGCCAGGCCAGGCTGTTGATGAAAGAACGCTTTACACAGTTCAGCGGTCTTGTGGACGACTGCGACCTGGGCCGAGGGGAGAAGATCACCACCTGCACAGACCTGCAGGGATTTTGGGACATGGTGTATTACCAGGTGAGTGCCCACACGAGAGGGACAACATTGTTTCAGCTTCCAAACACATAGGAGACTGGTAATTATATATGATCTGGACGTATGCCATCTTTCAGGTAGAGGATGTGTACAAGAAATTTAACACTCTCAAAGAAGCAGAGAGCCGGGGCTGGGTGGAGGAGCACAAGCCCCCACCACCACCGCGACAGAGGAAAGGAGTGAAGGTGAGTGCGTGTGTGCAATATATACGTGCTATGTTTAAGGGAAAAGGTGTCATGATGTGGAGGTAAAGCCAGCGTGCCTGTCTTGTGCTTTTGACAGAAACCATCAGCTGCACCTGCCAAGACGACAGGAACTAAAGTAGCAGCCAAGTCTCGCCTGGCTGCTGTGAAAGCGGCCATGAAAGCAAAACAGCAGGCAGAGAAAGCTGCAACGGATGCCGGAAACAATGAAGCACAGCCCCAACCCACTGCCACGGTGGTCTTTGACGGAGGCTTTTTCCAGGTGGAGAGCCCGGCCAGACCATCAGGTGGGAGGAAGATACTTAGGGCAAAAATGCAGTCAGTGTTTGCTTGTGTACTTCTTCTCCCCCCTTTTTTGCACAGCTAATAACAATGTTTTCATGTAGCTGTGCCTGTAGGTTCCGCGAGGAGATCCAGCCGTCTGAGTGCTGCTGTGCTGCCTCAGGCTTCTCCCTGCTCCAGCTACCTCTCTCCTAGAAGAGTCAGTCAGCGATCCCTTGCACTGGCACAGACTCCCCTTCACACAATTGCCTCTCCTGCTCAGCCTGTCGACACTCCTGCCCACCTCAGTTGTGCTGTCAACCGAACCCCTGCACAAACGCCAAAGTCTCAGCGTGGCACTCCTCAATCATCCCAGAAGAGAAAAGACACTGTAAATGTCTCCCTTTGTTTCTCACCTATCAAGGAAGTGCTTTCAGATGACAGCCAGCCTGAAGAAAGCTCTGCATGCCAGTCAGAAACAGTCCCCACACAGGAAAACCAGGCTTCTCTTCCTGAATTGAGCACGGCCACACCTGTACATTCACTTCCATCCATTTCTGTAGTCGAGGAGCAAGACGAGCCAGGTGAAGCTGTCGGTGTTGCCCTCCCTCTCTCACCAAGACTTTCCCTCTCTCCGTGCAAACCAACTCCAGCAGTGTCCCAGGCCTCTGAGCCCCCATCTCTGAGTTTCATGTTGTCGCCCTGTGTGACTCCCAGCCAGCCTTCCATCTCCTTCGCTCCTGCTGCGAAGGCCCAGGAGTCTGAATGTCATACACCAGACAGCTCAGTTGTTGAGGTAATCACATTTTCAGGTTTCACTACCTTGTTTTGCATTAAAATATCTAAGCCTTTCAGGATGCCGTTTTATTAAAAGCTCTTCTCTTGCTATACAACAAACATTTATTCTTTTGTAATTTTCAGGAAATTCCTGGTTTGGACTTTGAGCGTTATCTCCAGCCTTCACAGAGATTCACCCTGTCACCACAGGAGACAGTTGCCTTAGATACGCTGTCCCCCATGGCAGTGGATGTAGAAATGGAGAGTCCCAGAGCTCAATCAGAGCACTTGCTTACTAAGCAAGAATCAGGTATGATTGCTGCCTATGATGAAGTACAGTGCATGCGCGCGCACACACACACACACGGTGTACACCTGGGCTTCATACCTTAACAACATTGACCAGATTTCCACCAACTGCGGATCGGCTTCGCTGTGTGTTGGCTATAAACAGAACCTCTGCCCTGTTGATATCAGGCCTGTCTCCACCCATTATGAAATTTTCAAGGTGTAGTGCAAGGAAATATGATCCACCTTGAGCACGGTTTTTTATTTTGAAAGTTAACCGGATGTTTTATTTTTTTTTTTTGTGTGGAACGAGCAAAAATAGAAGCACTGCGTATCTGCTCCAGATCGCAGCTGTTCTGCAGTCTGTGAAATACACACAGTGACTTTAACGGAAACCTATTGACTCCGCCGCCGTTCCGCATGGTGGAAATCAGGTGTAATGGATGCTAAAGCTGAAGAAGGCAGGATTTCTTTATTGAAATTTGTTTTGAAGTTTGCAAAACTAGATTTTACATTGAAATTTGAGTAGTAGTTTTAAGAGTGCATCTTAATTTGTCAATCATTAACACTTTTAGAAAATGTAGTGATTGCCTGGTTATAAGGGAATACCACACTGAGCTTTCTCGGGCAAAAGGTTTATTTCAACCTTGTTTTAAACTGCATGTTTCACTGTCTTCACTTATTGTTATACTCACTCCTCACTGTTGCCACAGCACATCCGGTGGTGCCTTCGGTGTTAACTCTTCAGTCACCAAAGGTCAATGTTTTTTCTTTATTTTTTTTCTTTCTTTCAAATAGATTGGCCTTTAAATACACATTTAACTATTACTTGCATGTCTCTATTAAGCCTCGTCATTACTGAATATATTGTCTTTCTGCGTTTTTCAGGCCGGAACAGCCGAGTCTGCCATGCTACTCTTCACCCCGGACCTGAAGGACCGGATACGCCAGTCTGTCTGTCCAAGTGACCTCATGGTCTTCACGCCTCCCCTCTAAAGACATGCTCTTTTAACTATTTTTTTTTTTACATAAAGCAACTACTTTTGATCCTCGAAAAAAGAAAATGTATCTGAGTGATTCTGGCTTATTAGAAATTTGTTTTGTCTTTCCAATAAAGGTTTTATCTTTTTAAAAAGGAAATGGAGCTTGCTCCTCATTTTACATTGGAGCACGAACTGGCTGTGCACTCAATGCTTTTATCACTCACTGTACATGAAGGCTTTAAGCATTTTGTCTGGTGTGTGTGCGGGTAGTTCAGGTACAGAACAGTTGGCTTTATCATGTTTCTAAGATGCATCTTGTGACATTTACCAGCCTCCTTGTTCTCTGTAACACAATACAGTACAACACGGAGCACTACATGTCTATGGCACATTCATATTAGTACAGAAGCAGTAGGATGATTTGAGACTTGGGTGATAACAGTTTATATGCAAGGCAGGTAATACTGGAATGGGAGCGACAGATATAGAAAGTGATAAAATGCCATCTAGTGGCGGTTTATGTAGATGCTTGGCTTTACTTTCATTTAAAAGCTGGTCAGTCAAATCTTTTAGCCCCTGCTATAGTCCCCCGACTATATCCACACCATAAACCCACATTACATAACTTTACAGTGTAAAGGAATCTTAAATTGAGTGCCACCACTACTGTTGTACCTGGTTAAATCCTATGAGTAATAATACAGGACATCTAACTAAAACATTGACTAATATTTATACTGATCCAACAAAAAAAATCAATTTTAGCTGGGAATGGCTAGAATTGTACTATTGGCTGGTTGTCTGGGCCTTGGCCAGAGCGATGTGTCTCTGTGCCTCCTGGCGGAGGTGTTCCTCCTTCATGTTTTTGAACACTAACTGGTTATGTTCAAAAGCTGGGAAGAAACAGTGGTTAAAGAATTGATGGATCATCTGGTTCCAGAGCTTCACGTCACAGTCTTTGGCCTCCACTCCTCTGGTTAGCACACCCTTTCCTTTACCTGTGTGCTCAGAGGAAACATGATACATGAGCTATAAATATTACTATATATATATATATTCTATACAGTCATTGCAATGAATGTCCTTTTCATTCATCTGAACATGGCATATACAAGCTAAAGTCCTTTTCCCTTCTATGATTTATACGTATGTAAAAATTCTGCCTGGGACTCGGGGATGGAGCGGACCTTTTATGAGCGTGTGGGAACAGCGCTCGTAGAACTTTTTTTAAATAATAGTAATACTACACAAAGAGACCAAAACAACCCAACACAAAGTTGTACAGCCCTGCACTCTGCACTTGTACCTTTCACTGTATCTTTGCTGGTTCCTCCTGCTTCATACTCCTCCTGCCAGCTCTCCTCTTCTTCATCATAATTTTCCTCCTCATCACCACCATGACTGGACTTAACTAACAATAGTAATAATGATAAACTTGAAGACGTTGCATACTGTATTTACATACAAAATAAAAGACTAGAATTATTGTAATATTTTCATGAATTTAGGAAGTCGTTATAATAGCATACTAAATGCATATTTCCTCTTAACCCCACTTTGACCTAGCTAATGCAAGTCAGGTCATTTTATTTGTATAGCACACAACAGTTGAACTGAAATGCTTTACAGGAACAGAGCACAGAAGGCAGAATCAGTATGCCTTAAATATACATAAACAAGTGTGCAAGGTTCCATGAATATAGTTAGGCAAAAATAAAGTAATAATGTAACATAGAATAAAACAACAATGGAACAGATTTTGCAAATAACAATGCACACATATTGCCAAACGTGCCAATAGTGCATGTCTATAGTATCATGTCTCTTCCGCTGGGGTCGATAGGTGTAAACCGAGCCCTGGGTATCCTGTTCTGTCTTTGAGAAAATGAAAGCTCAGATGGGCCAATCTGGAATCTTCCCCTTATGAGGTCATACCCCTTTCTCTGCTTTGCCTGCCCAGAGAATTTAGCCCACTTATGAGAGAGAGACATGGCTTTCAAACAAGCAAAGTGGCAGTTAGTCAAAGCCACACCTCCAGCCTGCACCTTGCCCCCCCCCCCTCAAAAGCTACAGACTCAGAAATGGCACAATGGCTGTAATTCTGCACCAAGGCTGAATTTTGAGAAAGAGACTTCAGATACGGTATTAGGCGACCACTAAGGCCAACATAAAAGCATCCAAAGAGCACCATTTCATGGGACCTTTAAAAGTTGGGGGGACGGCCATTCCCCCCACCCCCCTCTAAATTGACAGTATTAAACTGGCCCAGTCTTACGGATGGGCCAGAGCTCCGTTTTGCGCTGCTGCTAATGCAACAGCCAGCCCAGAGAGCCGTACTGTCACCTGCTCTAATAGGCCTACGTCCAGGACTGTAACTGACATCTGAAATTGAAATATGAAGGCCAGGATGGACCGGCCTTTCAGGAAATCTACCGAATCTGCCGATGGCCAGCCTGCTATATTTCTATAAGAACAGACAACACGTTATTTGACCCAGAACCCTAAACATCATCCAACTAAACATACCTGCTGCCTGAGGTTTCTCGTTGACTTTAGTCTTGTCGTCTTGTTGACTCTCCACTTCTTCAGCAGTGGATAGTCCTGCTTTGTCCCTTGTCTGTATGTGCAATTAAATGTTATTAAATATTTCAGCAAAGACATAGCCAAGCTCATAGCATATTTAAATAATATCAACAGTAGGGGCGTAACAACACTGATATCAATACTGGATTTTGCTTGCGTGCTAGATTGCCTTTTGCAACTGACCTCCACTGACTGGGAGCTGGAGATTTCAGTAATGATGGGGAATTCACCGGAGCTGCCACCTGGATAGAAAAACACCAAAAAGTAAGTCCTTTGTTTTGTGTATGCAGAATTTAGTTTTATCATTTTTCTGTAATTTCCCAAACAACAACACTCTACATAGAGTGGCTAAGGGGTGAGGAGGTCATTAGAGATTTTAGAAAGAATCTGACCGACTGGGAAGGGCTGTTTGGAGTCTGCAAGATGTTCTCGCTGGCCACCTCAGGGCCCTTCTCCAGGCCTCAGAAACAGGCTGACCCTTCACCTCCAGGTCTTCAGAAACAGGCTGACATTTCACCTCCAGGTCTTCAGAAACTGGCTGACATTTCACCTCAAGGTCTTCAGAAACAGGCTGACCCTTCATCTCCAGATCTTCAGAAACTGGCTGACCTTTCACCTCTAGGTCTTCAGAAACAGGCTGACCCTTCACTTCCAGGTCTTCAGAAACAGGCTGACCCTTTACTTCCAGGTCTTCAGAAACAGGCTGATCCTTCACCTCTAGGTCTTCAGAAACAGGCTGATCCTTCACCTCTAGGTCTTCAGAAACAGGCTGATCCTTCACCTCCAGATCTTCAGAAACTGGCTGACACTTCACCTCTAGGTCTTCAGAAACAGGCTGACCCTTCACCTCAGCAGAGCCCAAAAGTACCTCAAAAAACTCCAGGAATGTAATCTAAAGCAGGAGTGGGATCAACAGAAATGTCACAGAGTGGAAAAGGAATATACAACAAAAAGAGTAAGTAGATGAATGTTTATTGCAATGGCACTGAGAAAGAATTAATTTGTCAACTGGTGTAAAAACTACAGACGGACCTCCAGATCCAGACAGGAAGACAGGTTTCTGTGGTCACGGCTCTCTGCAGTGATGACCTGCAGCAATCTCGCTGTGGTCAGGTTATTGTCCAGCAGATGAAGATCCTGGCAGGGGTTACAATAAACTAATCAACACAATGTTATCATAAATGTGCTGAATGCTGGTAAAAGTTTGTTTTTCCAACCATATAATGTAGATTTAATTCTTTCAAATCACTCAAAATTGAACAGCCCTCTGGTTTTGTTGTAATAACAATCAACAGAAACTGCATCCATGTCTTGTATTAAGTTGTAGAAATTAATAAGAAGAAGTTAATATGTGTGGTAGTCTTCATGTAACAGTCTGTTATACCCTGAACATCCACAGCAGGTGTCGGCAGGTCATGGTCTGGTCATCTCTGGGTGCTGCATTGACTTTGCAGTAAGTCTGATAGACTTCATAGCTCTTTTTTAAGTAGTTCACAGCCACAACTGCACAGTCTGGCTGCCTAAACAGGAAGCCTGGATCACAGCTATAGTTAATGAGCACATCTATTACTGTATAATATAGACCTAAGCAAGAGTTTTGAATTCATTTCTGTGGGTGTGTCGCCTTAGACAAAACACGCAAAACACCACAATAGAGAAAGAAGAAATCTGAAGCCCTAATATAGACTTTTTTTACTACACTCTTTTGCACTGTTGTGTGCTCAATCTTTTTCAATAACTACTTTGCTATCTTAATTTCACATTGAGGCTCGTTTGCAGGTTTTGTTGTCTAATAATTTCAATTCAATTCAATTTATAGTATCAAATCATAACAAGAGTTATCTCAAGACACTTTACAGTTAGAATAGGTCTAGATCACACTATAATTTACAAAGACACAACAATTCCAGTAATTCAGTAATTGTGTGTTTACATGATGTTTTAATATTATATCATAAAGGTTAGCACCTTTTACATTCTTAGCATTAGGAAGGATGTTGTCTGTCATCAGTTTGGAAAAGCAGGCAGCCAGAAGGTTGTTTTGTGATCTGCAAAAAGAGAAGTGATGTTTGAGGTAAATGCTAAAGTCCAAATGCTAACATGCTGATGTAAAGCAGCTAGAATTAGCACTGTAGTACTGGACAAGTAAACATTTTGACCAGATGATGGTGCAAGATGGAAAGCTGGGATCACCAAAGTTATCAGAATTTATTCTGAGAGGAGCATGAATGTGTGTACTAAATTTCATGGCAATCCATCCAATAGCTTCAGTCTGGGCCAACTGGCTGTTATGGCCAACCCAGCAACGGCTAACGGCTAGACTGTTATTCTTAGATACTTCAGAGTTCATAATTAATGGTGCTCTAAGCGATGTTGGGTAACGTTACTTCTTGTTGACCTTCACCGTATTTTCAAACAAAACAAGACTAGCTTGCCCCTCCCTCCTCATCCCATCCCCTCCCTTCTTTGCTTCCTCGCACTAACCCTCCACCCCCACCCCCAAATCCTTCTTGTCGGTTATTGGCTGGAACACTGTTTGATTATGCTTCTTGGTGCAGGTTGGCGCAGTTTGTTTTTGTTGCCGATTGTGGACCCTGGGCTGTCTACAGAGACCGCGTTTTTTTACAGTGTGTTCTGGGGACAGGCAGCTTGCAGATAGTGAGGAAATGTTTTTTACAGTGTGTTCTGGAGACAGGCAGCTCGCGGATAGTGAGGAGATGTTTGCTGTATGTGACAAAAATGTTGTAGCCTAAAACACGTGTGCCATCGGTTAGAGCACCTTTAAGAGATACATGTGTTTCATCTACTGGTGATGATCTGAAGTCATTCCTTACATCATGTCCTTATGGTAAATGTGGTAGGCCACAGCCACTAGACAGCTGATGAGCCTATGCAGAAGCATGGGAGTGAAAGGAGAGTGAATCTCTGCTGTTGTGGCATCCTCTGAGACACAGAGTAAAAACATTAAGCACAAAAATACTGTAAATATCATGCAATCAATGTCCTGTCTGGTATGTGTGAGGTGTATTAAGTATGTAGGTGAGATTGTGAGTGCTGTTCCTTCTCACCTCTGATCATATGGTCTATCTGTGTAAGAGTGATGTTGTAATGGTGGATGTTACAATCTTTGAGAAGGCGCCAGAGCTGCAGGCGGGACAGGTGGAAGGTGTTATTTGAGGAGTGGGCTTGGCCAAGTCTTTTGTAGAAACTATAAATGGACCTCAGCTCACTGTCTTGCTTCAGCACCTCAAACTCCACCTGTTACATGTGAGCCACAGGGCAGGAGCAGGGGTGAAAATAAGGACGGGGGTAAAAGAGCATATGTCGACAATGTTGCCGTGTGAAGTGGGACCTGACCTGTTTACGCTCGGTGTCACGCTTTCTCTCAGGGATTTTCTCCAAAAGACATTCAATGTCCAAAGAGATCTTGGGTTCTAAGATAGATGAACCTGTAACAAGATACAGAATTGTAAGCCATTAAGGAGTTTTGACTGTAACACTGTTAATTATCTCGTTGATGGCAGGCTGAACATTTTGAATTAACTGTAGGTGTTTACCAAACAGAGGAGTGGGAGCTTTGTTTCCATTCATCATCAGATCGTCCACAAACTCTCCTTCAAAAACATGCCCATCCTCAGAAGTGAATTTTCCCTATGAACCATTTAGTACAGTCGCTTTTAGAAATTCTTGTAATGTATCATAGGTGAGAACTGAGTTTGAAATGAATGCCAGATCTTTCATCTTTTGCTGTTTATAACTCACTTCTAAAGCATTACTAACAAGTATTTTAAAATTCCAAGCAAAGGAGCCTCCAATCTATTTGAGGACATATGTGTATTGAGTGTAAGAGGCAATTCTGTATCATTGATTAACCTTCCCATGTTTCTTATTATTCCTCCATCCGTTTTCATAGATTGCACCACCAGCGTAGTAAAGGGTCCCCTTTCCGTGCCTCTGACCCTGAACGAAATCCCCTGTATACTGATTGCTCTGGGAATACAGGGATCCATCCGCTGGCCTCAGTATCCAGATGTGTGTGCCTCGGCCATGCTGCCGGATAAGAGAACAAAAACATGAACAGGATAAAAAGCTACGTCGTAGAATTTGTGCGATATGGATATGTTGGTGTCAGCCATGTGCTTTCTTACCTGGACTCCATTCTGCCACATCCCAACATACTGCTGTCCCAGTTTCAGCCACCTCATCGTGCCCTCTCCATGTCTCAGGTTGTTCTTCCACTCACCAAAGTACATGTTACCAGAGGGGTAGCTGTTAAGACACAGATGTCACCCTCGGGCAGTTCAAATGCCACTCACTACAGATTAGATCATCCATACATACCATCTCACTCCCCATCCCTCTCTGTTGTTCTTCACCCAATCTCCTTTGTACCAAGAGGTCTTATCGTGGTTATAATACACTTCACCCTAACACAAAGAGAACCAGTTACAAAACACATATATCTAAAAAAAAAAAAGCCATACCTGATATGAAATGGTGGATCATACCATTCCATGCCTCTTGCCCTGATCCCACTGCCCTGTGTATGACACACCATTCTTAGCACATTTGTAGGTTCCAGTCCCATGTCGTATACCATTGTACACTTCCCCCTTATAGGAGCTGCCATCAGGCCAGGTGTAGGTACCCAGGCCCATGGGCATGTTAAACACAAATGCACCCTGTTGGATGAGAAATGTAAAACCCCTGTCACATTCCTTATTTAAAATCTATTTTATTTGACCTTTGTTTTTATTTTGTATCTATTCATGATGCATGTTTAGTAATGCTAGCAACACATGGGCTAATGTAAAGCAATTTTACACACATAACATTTGATATAACGTCATATTTCAATCCGTCTGCCAGTGTACCAAATGTATTCCTGTCATTGCATTACGCAAGAGCATGCAACAACTGACTGCATTTAAAAGCATTTTTCATGTGCAATAAAATGTTCAACAACAAAATTATTTATAAAGTAGCTACGCATTTATTGTATTGTAAAATCAAATATACGGTCTTTCCCCAGAGGTCTCAAAATTCGTCTTTATTTACAATAACATATAGTAGCTGAGTTACCTTGTACGTTTGGCCTCCTTTAAAACAAGCAACCCCTTCTCCATGAAACTGTCCTTCCCAGGTTTCCCCTTCATATCTGTTAATGAGACCCACCAAATGTTACACACGGCCCTGATATGTATTGGTATACTAAAAAAATTATGTAATTAATGAATGACTTACCTCTGTACAATTAAGCTATAAAATGGGGGGAGTTCGTAAATATCATCATCCTCGGGCTGTTCCTCTTGGAGCTCCGTTTGGTTTTGTTTTACATCCGCTGAATCCACTTTTAAACTATCAGAGTAGCTCACTAA